>VYZM01019470.1:286274-396466 GCA_013398915.1 Dromas ardeola | reverse complement strand
GAAGGAAAGAAGGAAAGAAGAAAAGAAGGAAGGAAAGAAGGAAAGAAGGAAAGAAGGAAAGAAGGAAAGAAAGAAGGAAAGAAGGAAAGAAGGAAAGAAGGAAAGAAAGAAGGAAAGAAGGAAAGAAAGAAGGAAAGAAAGAAGGAAAGAAAGAAGGAAAGAAAGAAAGAAAGAAAGAAAGAAAGAAAGAAAGAAAGAAAGAAAGAAAGAAAGAAAGAAAGAAAGAAAGAAAGAAAGAAAGAAAGAAAGAAAGGAAGGAAGGAAGAAAGAAAAGAAAAGCACATATGCACAGCTGCTCCAGGATAGACAATAACACTGTTAAAATTTGAGCCTGGGTCTGGGATAGCAAGTTTTCATCTCCACATTTTCTGAATCAGAAAAGTATCTTCAGTTTTAATTCTCCCTTAAACTGTAGCGTGCTTTGACCACCAAGATATTGACTATTCTGGAACCATTCTTCCCCCAAACATAGGTAGACAAAATAATTGAAACAAATTGTGTGAATCATTTTTGGTTGTCTTGGAGGGACAGAGGTGAAATGAAGCGAGCAGGGCAGGGGGATAGCACTTAGGGTTGCTTAATCGGATGATATGTAGTATTGCATTATTAAACCTCGGAAAGAGGAGGGGGAGAATCTTGACAGCAGTGAGAGATCACAGTGTCTTAACAGATCATTGCTGCCTTTTCAGAACTTTGTCAGAGTTGTAGCACACATACCAATGCTTTGGGCAACACTGGACAGAAATGGAGGCTACAACTAACTCTGATGGTGAGGAGAGGACCAGGTCTAACAATGGCATCTCTCTGCATTTCAAAGTCTCTTGGCATGCAAGTATTAACATTTCATTTTCACAGCTTGCTGACAATTTGTAGCTTGTCTATAATTGTTACAAAAACATGCTTTGTTTAATTGAAGCCTTTTAGTACTCCACCAGAAAGCAGCTGATCAATACGACAGGAACATTTCAAAATGTGCCAATGGGAAGGGATTTCTCCAGCAGTTTCAGAATGGGAGCCTTAGGGGATATCTCTGTCCATATCAGCAGTAGTTTTGATGCAGTTTCCTATCAGACTGTTCATACCAACAACGGTACTGCCATGTCTTCTGTGACTTCTGAGACAAATGTGCCAGTCTCGGGCCATTCACTTCATAATGCAGGTGATGGGTGAAAACACACCACAAGCTTCACCACAGTATGGAAGTCCAGCCTGCACTCTCTCATGCTGGACTTCTTCTCCCTCCCCTTATTCTCTTCACTCCTCAAAGTGGCAAAAATCTTAGTTGCCCCAGGGTAGTGTGGTCAATCATTCTGGAGATTCAACTGCCTGCTTTCAGCTTGCAGAACAGGAGGAACTGAGCAATTCCCTTCAGGCAATCTATATGGTCTAGCAGTTCACCGGGTAAGCAATGCCTTATCGATTTCTGCCATAGCCTCCATAGCTGACTCAAGGATCAGAGGCTCTGACAATGGCTAACAAGTTTAAACCATTAGTCCCATTTGTAACTACTTGGTGAAAGGCTTGTCAGTCTCAACGTACCTTATACTGCAGCTTTTAGTGGATTTCTAGTCCCATTCATTTTGCCACAATGACCTCTGTAGTTAATGGGGGTTATTGGAAAATTATTTTTTTTCTTCAAAAGCTTTTCCTTTCTCCTCCCTGCTTTTTCTTTTCAGAACATAAAAGCCATTTAGGTTGTGATGTTACAAAACAGCAATGTAGGCAATAATCTGTTGCTCTCCAGTGAGAAAATGTGTCCTTGTGTACTGTACGTTGTGTCTGATACAAAAAAACATCTTTGTCAGTCAGGTGCCAGCAAAGTAATTCATTTTGAATAGAAAGGTTTTCTGAGAGCAGTATTATACTTTTAAATGGTCATATTAAAAATCCGAGTCCTCTTCAAGACTGAGGACATGCCATTAGTATAATTTCACCATATTGAAACCTTTCTTTTTCTCCTGTCTAACCTTCTCAGAGCAGTAGTTTGCAGTTTTGTCATACAGACAGCAAAACGGCTTCCTTTAGA
Organism: Dromas ardeola; assembly: GCA_013398915.1. NCBI lineage: Eukaryota > Metazoa > Chordata > Aves > Charadriiformes > Dromadidae > Dromas > Dromas ardeola. The sequence continues at coordinate 394,440 of VYZM01019470.1, read as the reverse complement.
TCAAATCATGTGAGATTCCTACTAGTGAATGGGCCCAATTATGCCAATTTTCATAACAATTAACACTATACACTAGAAGCAGGTACTACTAGTCTTACCTTAGGGGTAAGAGCCTCACTCTCAAGGGCCACTCCAAAATTGGTCTGGTGTTCACCATCCTTGGCCTTACTGCAGCCCTTGGGATTTCCCCACTGTTCGTTGCCTGAAGCAACCTTAGGCCAGACATGTATCTAAAACAATGTCCTATTGAAAGGGCTGTGCTTACCATCTAAAGATGGTGGGCTAAAGATACATTTGTATCTTGATGCTCTTTAAGAGTTAGCCAGCTCATCTCAGGGACCGCAGCTTACATCCCATAAAAAGAAACACCTCAGCCACTCTCAGATTTGCCAACAGGATGTCCATATTGCTGGAGCCTGACACAGCTGAGTCTTGATCACTGAAGTGGTTGATCTGGGCATGCATTGCAAGCACTTACTAGCTGACTATGCCACTGCACAGACAAAATGCTGACGAGTAGTAGGTATTTAACTTCTAGATGCAAAGCCTCCAGCTTAAGTGCCAGTGTACCAGTTTCTAAATTCCCATTTTATTCTGTGAGTCCATTTTTATCTGTTTATTGGACCATTTGTATCATTTCTCTATTTCATCCATTCAAATGAAACAGAAATTTAGTTCCCTGTACCCATCTTCATCACAGAAGTCTATGAGGCCACATGTCCTCCAGTTTATCACCTCCTAATGACAGCTTCTGTCCCAAAAAGCAGCTAAACAAGATGCATTCCAATGTCCCCTGGAAAAAGCCTACACTTGCTGTGATTATGTGTAGAGACATGAATCTCTCCTGCTCCAGGGTCTCAGAGGCCATCATGGGCCACAAACAGTAGCTTCATTTGCTGTCTTCATGAAGTCTCTTTAATTTTGCACTCTAAGGTACATCCCCTGGAGTCATGTATCTATGTACCTAGATGTTGCATTGGGCAAGCCACTGATAACAGAGATGTGAGTTCAACTGCACCTTCTCATTCTGCCAAATACCCATCAGGTGTAATTTTTAGCAACTCAGAACTGTTGACACCATTGACACCAGCATGAAAAGTTGCACTAGCAAAGCATCAGGCCCTACCTCACCAGCTGAGTGATGCACAGCACTCATCCATTGCTGGTGGTGGCAAGGAAACTTGCACTAGAGGTGCCTCACAGCAACCATGCTTGAACTACCAGTAGATTCTCATTCACTCTCATTTGAAAGAAAATGTGTGTCCTTTTTTTGAGGCTCATTGCAATCAGCATAAACAGGTGGAAGGCTTACAGAAGGAGGGCACACGGCCTCTCTCCTGTCTCACAGGCAACAAACATTGCCCCCAGCACACTGCTCTGGAAGTCCAAAAAGACATTCCCAACCTGTAGTTGGGGCTGTAGCAGCCGTCTATGTCCTCACCACATTCAGGCACTGCCACCAGTGTCTCCTGATCTCTGTTTCTTCCTCCAATATCTGTGCTGTAGATGCAAGTGTAATTATGGACTTGTTGTCCCAGATAGTGTTAAGCATAAGCCAAAGTATGCAGTGGCTCCAAATGCCAGCCAAGTCCCAGGTGTAACTGGAGAATGACACCACATATTTCTCCAGTTTCCTTCTCCACCCCTGTGGACCTTCAGTCCTGGAGCTCTTCCTTGCATCTCTTTGCTCTGCAGGAAAGGTCGGTTAACTTTTCAATGTCACCTCCTCCAAGGACAGGGTATGCAATTCTGTCACCTGGGCACTACAAAGTGGTGGTGCAAATAGAGCGGGCACTGGTTTAAAAAGGCATAAATAATATTTATAACACCACTGCTGATGCCATGTGCTGTGGTCACTGCCATGACTGTGATAGTTGCGTGGGGAGACTGAATGTTTCAATACCACCCTTTCCAGAGGAAGTCAGAGGGTCAATAAAAAGACATTTCTGCTGCGTCCTTCCCTCTGGTTGTCTGCTGCCCACCCCCCTTTCCACGCCTGGTGACCAGCATCCCACCAGTTGAAAATGTGGCCATACATGCCACTTACAAGGTACATAACGTCCTGTTTCTCAAGAACTTCAGGAGCATCTCAGACCATGGGTGAAAACACTTCCCTTCTCTCCAATTAACACAACAGGGGTTACCATATTTGACCTGGCTCCCTCACTGCCTCTGCCTTGGCACAGCACCACCATCCTGGCAGATGTCTGCAACCACAGTCATCCTCCTCAGCCAACAGGCCACCTCCGTACAGCCAAGTCCTGTCCAAGATGGTCTTCCGCTACAGACACCCCTGCCCAGAAATGTACCTGGTGGTGGGTGGCCGTAACTGCCTGGCTGCTAGGAGGAAAAGCACTTGGTGCCCCTGCTGCACCACAGAGCTATTTTATCTAAATGTATGAGATTTAGAAAACTCTGGACAGTGAAATAATTTATGCGGTGAAGCAGGCCATATCGTATGGCTGTGACAGTAATGCGCAGCCAGGCCAGGAGCAAGGACGAATCAGGCCAAGGCATGGAGGGGAACTTTCCATGTCTGCCCAGAAGCACTGTAGGTATGGTGGCAGGAGGAAGCCCCCAAGAATATTTCAGAGGCTCCTCGGGCAATATTTTACCTCAAGGAAATCAAAAGAGAACAGTATAGAAGCAGTAAAAGAAATCAAGGTGTAAGACTCTCACAAAGAGTAGCCAACCATCACCCTAACAAAACTTAGGTGTATGCTTAATATCACAGAATTAAAAGGAAGAATCTGAACTTCACCTCTTCCCTGACCTAATCAGCAAAACCTGAGCATTAGGCTCTGCGCATCTTTTGCTGTGGAGATATTGCTGATGTGTTGCGTCAGAGAAAGGGCCTACCATATCCTTTTTCCATTAGGTGTTTGTATTCAGCAAAAGACATGTATAACTGAATACAGGGATCCTCGCTCTCAAAACTCCCTAATTTATCTTTAGCTTGTAAATAAATATTTTTGACTGGCTTAAATTTCCATGCTATGCCCCTCAGCCAGCCTCAAGTCAGAAGACAGAATCATGTTTTAAATGCAGAGTCACTTAAAACATACTTTAGGTATGACTTTCTCATTCCACCTCAGAGTTGAGGTAAGATGAAGTGTTCATTTGCACAAGGTTTTCACAGAGAACATTTTCTGACTGTGGTGTTGGCCTTATCTTGAAGTTACAGTACTTTACTTCTTTAGGCAGCAGCCATAAAGAGGCATACGTGTAGACAGCATGTCCTTATCTAATCTCCCAGGATAAAAAAAAAGTTAGCAAATCCAGGCCAAATATGACAGAAGTGAGAAAGATCACAGTCCTCCCAAGAAATAAATCAAAGAAAGGAAGAATTAAGCACATATTTTTCCCCTAAAACAGGAATACAGAAAATGAGATCTCCTCTGTCAGTGATTATCTTTTCAACTGATTATTTCTGGGGCTGGCATCTATGGGCTGCCATATTATGACTGCCTAATTGTGGCACGGAGTACAGGAAATTGCTGCTATTTTTTAGAACTGGTGCAATTCTTTGACAACTTAATACTCTTACACACTTTACTTCCATCTAGTTGTATGTCTGTTTGTGGTAGTAGGAGAAGACAAAGCCTGTTCCTCAGCACTGCCTGTTGAACAGATGAGCAGGAAGAGTGAACAGTGGAATAACCCCCTTAAAAATGGCACTTAGAAACAACTGCCATAAACACGCGTCTGGACTTCTTGTGGACCATCAGCAGTTTCACAAGGACTGCTGGCAGGATCTATCCTCTATTGTTTAAAAGAAATAGAGCTGGAGGTTGTTTCCAAGCCTCTGGCAGGTCTATACCCATTACTTCATTTAAAAGGCATGATGAGTGTTCACTGTAGGTTATCCTATGAGCTTTGTTTCCTTCTTGAGAACACGTAAAAAGAAATAAACATGTTTCTAAGTTTAGCTTAAAAAATCTTAAGAGAAAAAAAATTAAAAAGCTCAAAATCATCCTGGATTGTGTACTGACATCTTGTGGTGCAAAGAGAGCACAGCTGAGTGGGAGTTCAGAATAGTGATTATTATCAGCACAACTCCAAAATGCATAACAGCACTTTGTGTCTGGCTTTTGATTGCCTCAACAGAGGACTGTTGCGGGATTATCATTGCACCCCGTTCATTATGCCACCTAAAATGCTTTATCTGAACGGGGTATTAACTTATAATTAATCATCTCACATTAATGTAAATTTATCCGTGTAGTCATATTTAATCAGAGCTCTTTCATTTTTCATAATATTTTAATAACAGAGCACTAAAGGAGACTTGCAAGATATAAAGTTACATGAATAGTGTTTATAATCTGAATCTATTCAAGGGTTTTGGATTCTTGACTTTCAAGGAAGCTGAAAAATTACATAATTTGAACCTATGCACTATCATTATGATTAACCTGCAAAATGTATATACTTATGGAACAGCACGCACTGTCCTATCTTAATGACACCCTCCATAGAGGTCATACATAATAATGACGTGTTTTCCAATAAAAGTAGTTATAAGATAATAGGACTTAATTTATTTCAGGAGCCTCAGTACAGCAGTATATCACCAGAACAATCAGAAGCGGAAGCCTTTCAGTGAACACAATGAGCATTCACGCAAGTGGCTCTATTTAACTGTGTGGCAGGTTTTAGCATTATCTCATGCAATTTTTTAAATTCTTGCTCTATAAACAGTGTAAGGGTCTCGTATTTCTAATGAGTATTGATGGCAGCTGTCACTAAAAAGACTGGCTTGTTGTGAATAATAATTCTGCACTCATTGTAGGAGAATACTACTACTACATTTCTAACAACATCATTTATACCTTATCTTCTCCCTAAACACCAAAAACCAGCAATATGCTCTACAATTCCTCGACAAATCTCCTATTCAAAGATGTCAAGCAGGTTATGAACAACAGAAACACCTCAAAATCTTCAGGAACTCAGAGGCCTTTGAATAAAGCAAACATTGCTCAAACTTGTTCTCACTAACCACAGGTAAGCTGGAGAAAAACTGTCTCTCTGGAGTCATATGGACCATAAGCAACCCCTAATTTTGTCACACCTGCTCAGATTTAATGTACGTTCTGTTAGCTTTCCAAAGAGTCCTCCTTCACTCTCATCCAAAGGATGTGTTTTCCAGTGCGACATTAGAGAAGCTAATATATTAACTGCAAGCAGCCAACTTTTTTAAACTATGAATACTAACAATAATAACAACACCACTTGAAGTAAACCAGTAGGTGTTTTGTACCATACATTGATTGTGACCAGTTTCTACTCTCATTAGAAATATTCATTACTAAAGCAACCAGTTGTTGAAAAAATTGGATGTTTCTGCAGGATTAATGGCCACCTGGGAGCAGATTAAAGCTTGCTGTATATTGAAAGCCATTAAGACCATTTCATACTTAGTACGAAGAAAATGCCCAGTACAAAATTATTTATTCAAGATGTTTGGTTTTTCCAAGTGAGGAAATGTTTGATCCTTCCAATTAAGGATCTCCCTGTGCTTTACAAACAGCAATGAATTCATAGCTCTGCATCCACAGTGGGTAGAGAAGGATTGTTATCCCTCTTTCTGAGATAATGGAACAGAGACCCAGAAAAATTAAATAAATTATCCCAAATTCCAGAGGAGATCTGCCAAAGCCTTTTTTTCCTGATGTTTGGGTTTGTGTCAGGATCAACAGTGATAATTCTTCTTCCAAGCAAGAGCTTCAGGAGCTGCAGAGGATGCGCCCGATGCTGTGAGCCAGTGGTACCGCTTTGATCCCCTCTCAGTCTCCCATTTGGCTTATGGTTGTTTCTGGCTGCTTCCTACACACCACTTTCTCTGAGTAAAACAGTCACCACAGCCACCACCAAAAGAGCCAACTTGCTGTTGAATTACGTGCTAACAAATATTAATTTTAACAGATTTTAATTTTGGTAGACGGTAGGTGTAAGATGTCTTTAGTTTTCTCCTCCAACAATTTCTATATGCTTTCCTCCACATAAACAGAGCGGGGAGAGAATGAGAATTGTTCAAGTTGTGTACATCAGAAACGCATTCAAAATGAAGAATACTCAGTAATGAACAGCTGAGCCCCTCAGTGGAAAAGAGATTTCATGAGAAGAGAGTCAGACCTTGTTTATTACAGCCATATTTTCTCCCCAGGAAAAAAAAAAAAAAAAAGGAAAAGAAACACAAACAGCAATGTTTCCTGTGATAAAACATTTTAAGTAAAGAAAGGGAGAGAAAATTAAAGTGTATGATATGTAAAGTGGTTGAAAAACTGGAATCTTATGACGCTATTGCAGCTAGATGATGGTGGTAGCACTGGAGTTTATCATTACTTTTGTCACCATGTGCCGTGGGGCAGAGAAGTGATGAGGGACAAAGTGAAGGTTATTCCTTCAAATAAGAGGTAGCAGAGTGAAGTGGAATGAAACAAGTATTTGCTGTAAACTCAAGGGATTAAAAGCTGTTTGAATTATTTAGAAACTGGGCACTGAGTCTGCATCCTTTCATTGGCTGTCCACTGGACTGAAGAAACTCAGAGGTGCTGCTGCAACTAATTGGTTGTGTGAGGAACACAGTATTTCCTGGCAGCTTTTCTCGGCAGTCCTCTTCCAGTACAGAAACAGACAGGTGTAGGGGCAATACTTACATCTCACTGGCTTCCTCTCATCTCTCCTCTGCAGTAAGTGCAGTACAAAAAGATTTGATAGCCTGAGGCACACTGTCTTAAGATTCATCTACATTTATAACATGAGTGGTAGTCTTTTCTGAACTGGAAGGTGGACTGTAACACTTAAGGTTAGGATCTTCCTTGTTTGGGAGACGTGCAGAAAACACAGACCTCCCCAGAGGGCAATGGTCAAGGGAAGGTGGATGGGGGAAAGCCTCAAGAACCCTTCTGAACTCCTGACACAATCCAAATGTATGTCCCAGGGAACTACCAACTCTGACCCAAATTCCTGTATATGGTTTTCTTGCTACCTCTCCCAGCCCCCCAAAAAAGGAGTCTTGATGCATAAACTAGGCAGGAGGTGCAATCTGCTCCAACAAGTCTCTGGTAGATGATCAGGATTAGTTTAGACACAGCTGGATGAGTTTGACTATGCTCACATTAAATTTGCCCTTTGCTACAGGCTGTCTACAGAGCAGTAAGATATTTTTTCTCTGCTACTGTTCTGTATTGCCAACCAATATGTTCAAATAAAGTGTCCTAAACATCTAGAGATGTATATAACAATAATGATTTCTTTGTGAATAACAACTGTGAAGCGTATTTTCCTTCTAGGTTCTGAGCTTCACAGCAAGACAAGTTCAACTCATTTCATATCTTTAAGCCTTTTTATTCAGTTATGAGACTCATGGTACAGACTTGTGAAGTAACAACTCCAATGTTGATTTTTAAGTCTGTTATAGATTCTTATACACAATACATTCAGATTCTACCCCCTGAAGTTGCTCCAACAAATGACTGCAATGTTACACTTGGCAACTTTTAAAGTCTTTTTAACTTAAAAGTAATTCCATGCTACACCACTGTTTCATAATGTCACTTTGGAGTCTTGTTAAGGCTGTTGAGGGAAGAAAGACCAACACTGAAAACCAGAATAAAATGTAAGTGCTTATGTCATTAAGGTATTAACTCAAAATATCAATAAATGCCAGTTGTTTAAGGGCAATCTCCACAGCAGAGAAATAGTTGGCAGTATCAGTTTTACTAATCAGAAGTTAGCTATCTGACCTGACCTCCTTCCTAACGCCTTTCTAGAATGTCTGCCAATAAAATAGAAGAAAATAAACAGTCCTAAAAGGCTATGATTTTTTTCTGTTCTTGTATTTCTTTATTTTCATTTCCTATATTTCTCATTATACTCCTTGTATTAATCACCATAATTTTTCCTTCATGACTGTCTAGAACTTTTTTCATTTTTCTGTTCATTACTCTGTCTCTCTTTTACCTGCCCTCAAGTATAGTAATCCTCTAACATATTTCTTATCACATTCACAGCTATATCCTCTCTCCTAGGACCTGCTTTGTTTTTCAGTCCCATTTCACTTCTCCCTCATGACCCAGCCTCTTCCTCCCTTACTTCAGATTATTGACAAGGGCAACGTCAGCTCACATCCTACTTGCCTGCAGGAAAAAGAAATGGGGTGAAGGGTGCAATGTGGCCACTAGTTGAATGTATATAAACCATTCCATCTGGCAGTTTGTCCCACGGGTCAGCTGCCTACGCATCTTCCTACTTTACTGTGCTGCCATTTCCATGATTCTCCCCCACATAACTGCTATGTTTCCAGCTGGAATTTTATGCCTAATCATTGTGACAGGGCAGGTATAAGCCACCTTGTCAAGCCAGAGACGTAGCAGGATCCTGGAAAGCAGACATTCCCTATGACACAAGTCCTTCCAGCAGAAGTGGTGCTCAGCGCCATGCAGGCAACAGACATTTAGCAAGCATTTCCCTCCATTACTGCACATTTGCACCATAGCCAGGCTCCTGGAAATCCACCAGTGCTCTGAGACAGGGGAAGTTGATAAAATATCTGGGAGAAAAAAGAGAAACTGATAATATGTGAAATAGAAGTGGGAAAGAATCAGCTCCATTTTATGTGGACTTAGAATTTTCTTGGGAGAAAGCCCATCAGGTAGAGCCTGACACTGTTACATTGCATTTTTTCTCTAGGAAAGGCTCAGCACAGGTGATGGTTGTATGCTGTTATGAAAAAGAAATGGCACACAAATGGTTAGTTTTGAGATGGAGCCAGAACAGAGAAAGAGAGTCCTCCTAAATGGAGATAATGTGGCCATGGAAAAATGACTACACAAGAACATATACTCACTCTAAATATTTGCAATTCTGGGAACCTTTTATTGAGTATACAAAATCAACATTGTTAAGACATCCAGCAGCTCTGTCTCCCTTCTTATTGCACTGAGATCAAAAGGTATCCTGTATTAGTCATGGGAGACAGAATTTCTCATATCTATCTAGTTAGTTAAATAACCAGAGTGCGCTGTATTCATTTTCACTGTGATCTTAATTTGAAAATATGCCGATGCTCTGCTTTAGTGAGTATTTCCTCATATTACAAATCAGGTTCAGCACACGGGGCCAATTCTTGTTTCTAGTGAAGTCAAACCTCACCTTTATCTTTATCTGGACTCAGAACCGACCTCCCCCCATGATGTCATTAACTAAGAGAGGCGAGGACGTATTATTTTTTTTAAAAATTCCCAGGGTCAGGGTCATACCTGAGGTGGGCAGACCACCTCTGAACACAATTTTTCTTTGGAAGCAAATTCTAGTTAGCCTTGACCTAATAGCAATGAAAGAAGGAAAAACACAAGTAGCTCTTCCCTGCCCGCCAGAACACCTGAGCATACCTTTGCCAGATGTAATTCGACTGCGTATGGTTATGACAAAGTTTGCAATAAGGAATCTAATATGTCCCCTTTCTTCTTCTGTCATGGTTTTGGCCAAATTGGCTAAAGGCCGGTGACAGATGCTCCCCCCAGTCTCTCGTACACGGAGAGGCAGAGGAGAGATAAAGAGATTTACAAGTTTAGAAGAAACTAAACAACTTTAATGAAATATTAATAGTAAGATAAAAAGGAAAATAACAAAACAGATACAGTATATAAAAAATCGTATTAGGCTCTGAGGATGACATCACCAGCAGGCAGTGGGGAAGTCCCAGACTGGACACAGCGATGGGTGGAAACTGGATTCCACAGCTGGAGTCAGGAACCCACAGATCGGGATCAAAGGCAGATGAACAGGCAGGGTACCCCTCGGACATCAGCCATTGAAGGAAGAGCGTTGACCCTTTGATCCCTCAGCTTTTATACTGAGCCTGGGGAAGATGGGATGGAATACCCCTGTTGGTCAATTTTTGGGTCACCTGTCCTGTCTGCTCCTCCCTGCAGGTGGGACCCCTCTACGCTTTTCCGCTTCCAACCCTCCAACCGGGCAAATAATGAAGTTAGCTGACCTTGGTTGTTATAGCAATAAGTATAAGCGAGAGCTTCTCTGCGTACCATTCCTTGGCACAGACTGTAAACATTGGTCTTATGACTCTGAGAACAGACCATTTTCAACACAACATGCTGTTAACTTCAGAGAGTTAGAAGAGGCCTATCTAAGAAACAAAATTACTGAACAGAAAGTTGGTTCTGTTTTACCTCAAACCAGGACAACTTGCTACTTACAACCAAATAAAGTAACGGCATCACACGGATCAGTACCTGTCAGAGGTAAATCATAGTTTGAGATACTTGGACTCTTAACATGCACAGCAGAACCTTGCTGTTTCACTAGCTTTCAAATGGGTCTTTGGAATCTCAGCAAAGTGTAAGACTAGATGCATACAGCAGTCATGTAACACAGAAAAGAGAGCGGTAACAAAAAAATGGGGGAAAACACAGACTTAATGAAAACATTCCTGGTTCAGCATTATCCTTTAAATTCTGTGGGCTCTGGATCAGCATTTCAAAATAAGTAAGAGAGATTAGAAATTGGTGCAAATGCCTGTGACATTAGAAACACTGGCCATAAATAACATGCAAAGGTCTGAACTATGAGGCCTGAAAATGAGGAGAATCCCCCCTCCATACATACATTGGTTCCTGGCCCACCCTGACAAATAATCCAGAACTGGGGATAACCACATGGGCAGAAAACAGGCATAGGAATAGCCCTCTCTTATTGCACCTGATGAGCTGTAGGCATGCAAGTCTTGGTATCATTCATTTGTAAGCCAGCAGACAAGATACAGAGATCACATTTGTAATTTAGACGTTAAAGTGCATGAATGTTTTTCACCCTCCTAAGTGCTGCTTTGAACATCTTCAATATTTCAAGTTCTCTTTTCAAAATTACATCAGACATCTGGGATAGCTGACTGTTCTTGTTAATTAATTCTTATGTTTAGTGCTCTGCTGTTGTCACCATTTGTTCATGGACTTCTCTTTTCATTATCATAATATTTGTTTATCTGACTAAATAAAGCAAACAATAACATTTTGAAGTACAGTACAATAAATGCAGCTTCCAGTGCAGGCAGAAAAGCATACATGGAAGTCTCTTTAGGAAAACATGTTCCTGCCAAACCACATGCAGTGATGCCTCTAAATGAGTAAATTTAGGTAATTAACACAAAGCCAAGCCAAAGAAATACAGCAGGAATGAGCTGACAGGCACCAATTACCTGTACGGCTAAAAATGGGGACAAGAATTCACAAAGGCTTCTATATCAAAGCCGTGAGAGGTTTGTTTAGTTCGTTTTTTTTTTAATCAAAAGCCTCTTAGCTCTGACTTATGACCAGGTTTTCTTCCTGATTAAGGAAGGCTGATGAGAAAAGTAGAAACAGATAAACTAGTTTCAGTGAAGCTAAAGCCCCCCAAACCCTTAGGACACATTTTGAAGCCAAAACTGACCCCTATGATAGGGCTTAAAAGTTAGAATATGTTATGCATTTTTCATGATTACAGCTAAATGGAAATGTAAAGAACACTCCTCAACATTCAGGTAAATGTGGGATCCATGAGAGCCTTCCTGCAATGTGCGGATATAAAATATATCAGTATGGTAGTAAAAAGTAAGTTTTTTGTGGTATCTGCTGTGGTGGAGTGTGCCATTCTTGCCTGAGAAGGACTGCAGAAGTCTCCTCCAACACATGGTAGCACACACTCAGCCATCACAGGCTAGGCTCATGGTAGATCAGATACCATCAAGACAGAATGAGAAAATATTACCAGTTTCTTTTATACTGCATACCAGACCACAGAAGTGTCCCTAAATTCCCGTGTTTTTTTTTTTTTTTTTCCCCAGTGACTTCACCTAATCACTAGCATCCAGTTCCTATAAAGAAAGACAACTCCAGAAAGGATGTCTAATTGGAGAGGCTGTAAGAGCAAATTCCCCTGATGTTTCCCTCAGCACTCACAGAGAAACCTCAAAATTTCATTCTAAGACCAGCAAGCTCCTTAAACACTAAGATAAATGAATAAAACTGCTGGCTAGCTTCTCTGCTAAATTTAAATAGCCATACTTAGGAAGGCAAAGTTTAACTAATCCCATCCCTTTTAATTTTTTTTTAATTAATCTAGGTCAAATTCCTCTTTTTGCTTTATCAAATAAGGATTCTCCATGACACTTCAAAAACCTTCTGCTCTACTCTTCCTTTAGATTTACAAATATGAGTTGTATAATCAGATAGGCAGAAGAATCCCCTTTTTCTGATTCATTCACATAAGATTGGAGGAAATCTGACTGGAAAAGTCAGAATAAATTTAATTTGATTTCTAATCGCATTATTTACATAATAGAGAAAATTATTGCTCATCTTGCTGACTTGATCATCGAATAAGACGACCTCTCCTAGAAGAAATACACATGGAGACCTGATTCTCCTCTCATTTACCCTATTTTTACATAGATGTAATTCCACTGACCTCCATAGACTTATGTCAGCATAAATGACTGGAGCACTGAGACAGAAAAGAAGACTGTTGGTCTGAAACCATTATTCACATATTCAAATTCAACCCTGAGCAAGTTTTACAGTCTCTTTCTCCTCTGTAAAACTCAGCAAAATCACTGGTGGTCAATCAGTCCCTTAAGATTTACGAGGATATCTCTGATACCACCTTGGAAGTCCAGAGATCTATGCACAGAGATGTATGAATGAGCAAAAACCCCTGGGGACTGCAATACTGTACCTCACATGTGAATCACCAGAATTACTATCTCTGTCTCAGCAGTGAGAGCAGGAGAAAGCAGAGAGACCTTAATGCAAGAGAGAACAAATAAGAGTTTAGCAATGAAGAATTACGTATATAAATTATTTTGCTAACACTTTTATTTCCCCATAATTATATTAATTTATTTGCTATTATTCACTGCAATAACACTGATCTCAATGAATTCATTTGGTATTAATGCTGCCATGAGAAACACTTCCAAAAGAGTTCTACAGTAATTCAGAATTAGTTAAATGTACCATTAAATCAAAATGTTCTCACTTCATTTTTGTTGTTATTTTCAGGGTGTACTGAAAACAGATTTCCTTTCAGTTAGCTTTCTGAGACATTCATCAGCCCTGTAGTTTCTAAGTCAGGGTGTGCCTGTCATTTAACCTTCATCCTCCTTCAGTTTTCATTCTGATGCACTTGCATAAAACCACAGACTTATAAATGAGCGTTGCTTTGGCTACACAAAAGAGCAATCATTAAGGAAAACTCTCATAAGCTGTGAATCAAAGACAGGAAGCCTTTACTCTTTTTCCACTTGATCTTCCCTGGCTGAGGGACTGCGTACAGTGGAATACTCCTCTTATATTTTTGTTTTATCTTTTTTTTTCCTTTTTTTTTTCACTACCAAACCATTTTTACACATTTCTCAGTTGCTTTTGTGAAAGATACACAAGTATACCCAGGAAACAGACAGTCTGCTGCTGATTGTTATAGTATGATTTGATAGAAGTCTGTTATCAGTCTGAAATGTAATCCAGCATGAGGAAGCATGAAAACAAGAAGGGCATGAAGGCAAAGAAACAGGCATCCTGATGTGAGAAACATCTCTAATTAACAAAGTGAGATATGCAGAGAATTTAGACCATTTATCCTAATGACTTTTTTAGACTATAGAACAATGGGACTGACAAGTTTATGCTTAGCACACACAGATGCACATGAAATTTTGCTGGTTTTTTTGAACACCTCAAAGCAATTTTCCCTAACCTCTGTCCTTGCATTGTCATTTACGTTTGTGAAAATCAGTGAGGAGGTGTAAACCATAGCAGGATCAGTTCTTTGCTCTTATTATTCCCTACATACCTTCTTATACTTTTTCTTTACTTCATTTGCTGCACAGTGGGTTCTGTTTCTTGAAGGAGCCAAAGAAGTTCATGTGTTCTTAAACCGAGAATAGTTACCTTTAAACTAACAGAAGCTGCAGGCCTCAGCATGGTGATAACCTGGTGAGCACAGGGTATATTACACAGGTAGATGTTTTGTGGATTCCAAACCTCTGTGACACAGAGTTTTCATTTCACATCCTCAGACTTGGCCATATGCTCAAGACTTGCAAATCAGCATGGGTTCACTGATTCCAATTTATCTGTGCAGGTCTACACAACCGGAAGGTTGCAATATTTGCTTGCTCATACATAAATAAATAAAGACTTGCATGTCCTGTTTTACCATTCAAAAGTATTACTACTAAGTAATTGCTACTATTGCTTCTGCTAAGTCACTGGTGCTCTGCTGGTGTAAAACTCAAATGCAGAGAGAACTGAACAGGGTTCATATTGGAATTAAACTCTGGGTGGATGCAGGAGACCCACATTTCCAAAGAAAACTGTCACATCGCAGAACATAAGCGCATGTTTAAAAGGTCCCTCATTCAAAACCCAAGTGGTATTATTTTCAGAAGCCAATATCCAAAGAGATCACCATATGTAAATTTCTGCCGGCTCAAAGCTGAGTCCAAAGAAAATAGCAAACAGCAGATGCTGCTACTGGCACAAGTACATCATAAGCTATGCCTTGCCCCCAGATCTGGGGTGTCCATGACGTCCTTGAACATTGCTCTAGAAAAGGAGTACAAAAAAGAAGAGGAACCCAAACAGCAGTATAACGTTAAAATCAATAGAACATAAAATTGTTTTTGCAGAAAAAAATAACATGCTTTAAATCACATAATACCTTGGGCCCAATCCATGGTGATATAGGTGACTATTGATTTCCGTGGAGTTTATGCTGACATATTATTAGCTAAAAGCCTGGTCAAGAATTCAGAAAGGATGCTAAAAGTATTAGATTTATCCTGACTCCGGTATTACCAACACTAACACCTTCTGATTTATATTGGTGTGAGGGGGAGGAACCCTATAATACAGACATAGAATAACTGAGCAGCTAAAGATCGTGAGAATACCAGGCTTTCTTACTGATGAAAGTAACACTCAGACAAACAAAAGCATATGTGATTTTATATGAAGTGTCACGACTATCATTTGAACAGAGGCACAGATAAATGAGGGAAAATAACAGCTTAAAGTGGTACAGGAAAAACAAGAACTGACTCAAGAAAAACTGGAATGAATACCAGGAATACTTTCCTGTCACTGAGCTCTGGTCAGTCTTGGCCTAGTCACTCAAAACAAGACTAAATAAAGTTCATGCTGACAACAATCTTGCACCATCAGGAAGATAAATATCTGCATTACCTATGACTTCTAGGATTAGAAAAACAAGGCAACAGCTCAGTAGCACTCAGCAAAATAATGTTGGCACGATGTGCCAAAATTAAAGCCAAATTTGCAAGAAGAAGATGCATTCAAAGAAATAAGCTCAGAAAATAAGAGAGAAGAATAGTTAGCTTTGATCAAAACCCTCTTTACTACCAAAATAAACACAAACTAATTTATTTCCAAGACAGTCCTGTTCAAGTTCATCTCTACTGCACCCACCCACCACAGAACAGTCCCAAAGCATGTACTGATATAAAGCCTCAAGGATGATCAAGGATGACTGAGCTTGCGTCTTTTATGAATGTTCCTATTTCCTCTCAGGTTGGAAAATTTAGCACACAGTCATCAATTAGTTTATTAGAGAAGGAAAAAACCCCACAGAAATAGCAGGTCACCTTTAAAACAAAAGAAGAAATAATGTTTAATGTACTAATATTTCATCTTTGACAGGTAGTACCAACTGAGATTGTAGCTAAAAAAAAGCAAAAGCAAACACTCTTGTTCCTCTAATACCAATTTAAAAGAGGAAAGAAGGTTTGTAAATTCAGACAGAAGAAAAACAGGGTGCTACAAATGCAGGGGTATACTGGGTATATTAATCAGTGTATATATTTCTTTTAAAAGATCCTTCTAAAAGGTGCTTAAATCAAAAAGAAAATAAGCCATCTTGTCTTTTGAAGTTTATTGCAGCAGCTTATCAGCGAGGAGGAAAAAATATGTGGGAGAAGAAGGGAATATATATAGCAAAAGACCAGCACTCTCAATCAATAAAGATTTTATTTATATGTACAGAGGGATGCATAGTCCTAGTTTCAGTTCTGAAATCTAACTTCAGTTTTGAGCCAGAATGTGAAAATTAAATTTTTTTAAACCTCAGTGTTTGTTTCTGCTGATACAGATGATGCTATATTTACTAAAAATATCATGAACTCCATTTCTACCAAATTAACGGTATTTACTAGGTGTACATCAAGCATATTGGAGACCGCCATCTCTCTTAATAGGAAATTGCAGATATTTCAAGCAATTGCAGTCAACAGAAGCCCTTTTTAGCAATGTTGATGTCAGCAAACCAAGTAGCAGCCCAAAAGATTAAAACCTCACTTCCCCTTTCTGGTAAAAACCTCTGAAAAGATGGGGTCTCCAGGCTACCCTGCTTCTGCAGAGCAAGAAACAGTGACAGCAGGGTTCTTACAAACAACAGTGAACAACATCCATTACTCTCTTGGGTTTTTAAAAGATTGAAAATAAATAGTGGGATTTAAAATTATTAATTGAATCATCCCCAAAATGAATGCTGGTTTTTTCTCAAGCCTTGGAAGTTTAAAAGAAAAAAGACAGAAAATTGCTGTTATTTTAGTCCCACTATATAAACACTGTTCCTAAAAACAACAAGAGAAACAGTTTAAATTAAATGGCTCTAAGACATGCTAAGTGAATGGTTTCATTATAGTTTTGTCGTTGCTTTATACGTTTACCTGGTAAAAGTTTAAAGAAATAAATACAATCAGATAGTTGCCATAAGAGGAGGTCAAGATCCATACTTATGCAAACATCCAAGAAACAAGACTGAACTTTTGGATTTGGAAGAGATTTCTAGGAAGTCCAACAGGCCATCTGTATCAACTCTAAAACAGAAAGCATACCGTATTAAGATAGTAATGGCCCTAATTGTTGGTCTTTCAAAAAGAATATGCAGAGCAATATATGTATCTATAATAAAAAATAATTTTATACATTATCTGCATTTTTTTGACATGGATTGTGAAATTCATGCTCTATTTTTTCCCTTCTAGCCCTTCTGGCATATGCAGGAACAGTACCCAGACCCAGGGTACCTCTGTAGACCGCATGGATCGGCTATCAAACAAACAAGTTTCCGTACGGAACTAGTTGTCTCTGACAATAGTGCTGCCATTTCCTGCACTTTAGAGGATGCTAGGTTTCTTCAAATTCTTTGTTTCATCCTTTCATTAATCTTCTAATGCAGGATCTCCCTTCCAGTAAGTACTAACTAAATGAAAGGTATTTCCAACATCACATGAGATATTGGAAGAAGTCCAGAGAACAAACTATATGTGCAGCTATAGAGGAAGATGCTACAAGAAGGGACACCAAAATTTAAAGCTTGGGTCAGTCTTCCAGTGCAGTTTGGAGCAGATACCTGCCAGTAGCTTTGTAATTTGCTGTTTAATATATAGAAGGCATTCATAGACATGGTGCCTATTGTTTATTAAGTTGTGTTATTAAAAATGTTCATGATTCTCTGCAAAATAACAGATGACTCACATGAGAAAGATTCTCTCCTCCCAGTTATCTATCTTATTTAGTGGGCAATAGCTCACATAAGAGAAACAACTGGTCAGAAAAGAGATGATAGGAAGACTTACTGCCAGTCTTTGCTGGAGCAAAGAAATAAAGACAAAGGCTGATACTGGGCATAGAGGCAAGATAATGTTAGGCATTGACAAGAACTAAGTCACAGAGCATTTTGAAGCAATAGGTGTTACAGCAAAGGACAGGTCTGAAAAGCTGCAGTACTGGGTCAAGGAAGCGGAAATGGAGGAGTGATCAGGCAAATCAAGAAGAGTCTGAAAAGTGCCTTTTTCTTCCTGAAGTAGAAAAGCAGGAGGGAAAATGAGAGGCATTGAAGGAAAGGTATAGTGACCAGGGAGAGGGAATTTGGAGATGGAAAGATCAAAAGGAGAGCTGATCAGCAAAAGACATGGGAGTAGATTTTTAGAGTGAAGTAGGTGTCTAATTTACCCTAAAATATCCCTAAATGCTTGACAAGGTCATGTCAGAAACTCTAAGATGCACATGAAAGAAGGAGGCTATGCAAAGTGAGTGTGAGCAGTCACCTCATTGTTAATTCAGAAAAGGAGTTCACCCAATTAAAAGTTAGTGAAACTGAAAAAGTAGGGAATGGCTTTGTGGTAAAAGCAGGAAATCAAGCTTATTCATTATCATGGGAAGTATTTATGGCTAACCTATTTTTGCCCAGGATTTTCCAGAAAAAAATATGTGCACATTTTCCATTTAAAACTTCCACAGTAAGTTCAATCCATGGGAAACTGTACCTACATATGGAGTAAATCATTACTTTGGTGCACACTAAATTTATTATACAAACAATGTGGACATGTCCAGGCTTTCCAGACACATAGCTACCTAGCTGTAACTACTGAATAGCAGAAATCTCAGAAAAATATAGAACTTCCTCACAATCTCCCAAGATAGAATTACCAGGCAGAAAGAAAAATACATGTCTAGGGAAATCCAGACATCTGGTAGTTTTCTGAATGTCAGATTTATCATTTATATAGATATTGCTGCTATTTTTCTTCAATGCACTTTCCAAAGCTTTCCTGCCTATACATAGACTCAATTTGTCACTGGGCAATTATTTCATAACATGTTTGGCAAATATTAAGTACCCAGGACAGGTACACTGTGACCCTGGAAATTCAGAGGGCAGCTGAGATTTTGAATTGGCAAGACTGAAGTGGGACTCTGTTTTTGACGGTCAGCCTTTTCTTTCTTATTCACTGGAGAGCGAAAGGGCTGCAGACAGTGCTGATTTTCTATGGGAGGAGGTGCCTGAATGAAGACACACATGACTGGAAATTTTTTGGTTGGCTTAGTACAAACGCATGCCAGAAAATTGTTTTCCATAGAACAAAAATAGGTTTCACCATGCATTTCCATGTTGTTCCATGAGAAATCTAAACCCAGCACGATACCATTAGAGAACGGATGGGGAGTCATTTACATGCAAACTTTAAAATATACTAAAATAGACAAAGGGCAGTAAAACAGAACAGAGAGGCACAAGAACTACAATTAAATAGAAAGCAAATTGTAAAGAAATGCACTTTAAAACAACTAAGAAATAAAAGTTCAGAACACGTGAGATATGGAATTTATAAATACATTAGAATATACTCATAAATGCCTAGATTTGAGTCATGATATTGTTGAAAAACAAGGATTTTCTACAAAAGATCTATAGCGCAAAGTTGCTACCTATGTACCTGTTTAATAGGACAAAAGTGCATCTTTACTTAAAAATACTATCTTCTCAGTAAATTTGCCACATATATATTCCAAAGATTTTTCTTAACTTCTCCAACTATATGTCTCCCGTAACATAGAAAATACTATTTAGAGGAAAGAGAAAAATGGTACAAATAATATATAAATTGGTGCTGGAACACTGGTAAAGGGCAATCCCAGTGGTCTCGTCATTTTAACCAGGCAGATCGGTGCTTTGATGAACATACCATAATGACTGCTTTCCATTTCATTTTGCACAATGAACAAAAACGACCTAAAGGGCAGCTTTATACTGTGCAGCTCTTAACTGTCCTCTTCAGTACATTATTCATTAGTGCCATCTCAAGCTTCCAACTTCACCCTTCTCTGGTTTCCTTTGGTTACTTTTGCACACTTGCTATCTTTTTCCATTAAGCAAATATGCACTTTGCAAGTATATGAAAATGCATCCTTTCCACATTTAAGTGAATGACACTAAAATGGTCAGTGGTCAGCTATTCTCTGTGAATATGAAAGTATGTCACATTCCTTTATCAAATGTAACCCACTTCGCTGAGAACCTTTAAGAATCAACATTTTTTCCTAATGTTGTCTACATCTAAGATAATTCTGTGCTTCTATCTGATTGAAGAATATCATTTAAAACATATTCTGCCTTTTTCTGACACTTTTTTAGTAGCTATCCTGTATGGAATTTAATTGTGTCTGGTTTTGACCTTCTCATTTCAATTCAAGCAGGCTCAAATTAGAGCTGAACAGAATTAGTAGTTTTTCAGAGTGGTTAATTAGTCATTCTGTTAAAAAAGCATTCTGTACAACCTTGCAACAAGCTTTGGGAAGATGATAAAACAAACAAATAAAACCAGCTGGAGAGTTTGAGTTTGAAGTAGGACATGACCACCCCGAGAGCTCTCAATGAAGAGGACGTGGCAATCACAAAGATCATAGAATCATAGAATCTCTTGGGTTGGAAGGGACCCTGAAAGGTCATCTAGTCCAAGCCCCCTGCAGTATGCAGGGACTTCTTCAACTAAATCAGGTTGCTCAGAGTCTCATCAAGCCTGGCCTGGAATGTCTCCAGGGATGGGGCCTCCACCACCTCTCTGGGCAACCTGTTCCAGTGCCTCACCACCCTCATTGTAAAGAACTTCTTCCTAATGTCTAATCTAAACCTACCCTGCCCTAGTTTAAAGCCATTACCCCTCGTCCTATCGCTACATGCCCTTGCAAACAGCCCCTCCCCAGCTTTCTTAAAGGCCTCCTTCAGGTACTGGAAGGCCGCTATAAGGTCTCCCCAGAGCCTTCTCTTCTCCAGGCTGAACAATGCCAGGTCTCTCAGCCTGTCTTCATGGGAAAGGTGCTCCAGCCATCGGATAACCTCCGTGGCCCTCCTCCGGACCTGCTCCAACAGGTCCATGTCTTTTTTGTGCTGAGGGCTCCAGAGCTGGACACAGTACTCCAGGTGGGGTATCACGAGAGCAGAGTAGAGGGGGAGAATCACCTCTCTGGATCTGCTGGCCACAGTTCTTTTGATGCAGCCCAGGGTGCGATTGGCCTTCTGTGCTGCAAGCGCACATTGTTGGCTCATGTCCAGCTTTTCATCCACAAGTACCCCCAAGTCCTTTTCTGCAGGGCTGTGCTCACATTGTCCCCCATCCTGTATTGATAATGAGGGTTGTCCCGACCCAAATGCAGAACCTTGCACTTGGCTTTGTTGAACTTCATAATATTTGCTCGGGCCCACCTCTCCAGCTTGTCCAGGTCCCTCTGGATGACATCCCATCTCTCTGGCACGTCAACGGCTCCACTCACCTTAGTGTCATCGGCAAGCTTTCTGAGACTGCACTTCATCCCAGTGTCTATGTTATTGATGAAGATATACGTGCATAACTATAGATATATCTATAAGTATGTTTTATTCCCTAAGGAGAAGAGAATAGAATAGAATAGAATAGAATAGAATAGAATAGATTTCAGTTGGAAAGGACCTACAACTATCATCTAGTCCGAATGCCAATGCTGTTAAAGCTGCCACGAGGCTCAGTCTCCTAAAAGTGTGCTTGTTCTACTGTGGAAAATGTGTCCTACCTCAGACTGCCCTGGGGTTGTTGTATTTCCAGGAATAGACCTGTCAAATTACCACCATTGCCAGCAGAAGAGAGTCCTTTTCCTTACACCCATCCTACCTGTCTTTCAGAGTCGTGAGTCAAAAACACAAGTGTCTGCACTCTGGCATACCAACGTGAGCTGCACCCATCCACTTAGTGAATGATCAAATGTCAGTGACAACGTAACAAAAAAAGGGAATTTATTGGTAACTGAGAGTCTAGGTCCTAACATGTTTTTTAATCTTCATATGGCTATGCAACAGACATAAATTCATGATGTACTGAGTACTAGTTTGGCAGGTTAACAGGTGTGGGACAAGTGATCAAGGAGTAGAAATGTTACTTATAGAGGACATATTGAAGAAAAAGCTCATTTTTCACAAATTATGGGCTTTTTATTGCTAGTAATGCAGAGAAGATTAAAGTGAAGACTATATTTCAGAAATGGGAAGACCAAATGATTTAAAACATTTTTTATAATGACCTGCCTGGAAGTGAAGAATCAATTTCTTTTACAGCGAGAATCTGTTAATACCAAGGATCGAGGAACATAAGACAACGAGAAAAAGAAAGAATAGGTCAGATTCTTTTTTCTGTCTATGTTTTGATATGACTAATTACAGAGGCTGCTGCTATTATCTCTATACTATTTTTTTAAGCAAAACAATGATTAAAAAATAAAAAAAAAAAGAAAAATTCTTATAAATTTAGAAAGTATTATTAAAAGCAGCATGGTTGCGATGTTTTGCAGACTGCCTTTTTATTACCGAACTATAGGTGGTACATTTCTTGCAGAAATGTAGTACACTTAATTAGACTGATTTTCTTCTGTAGTATTGAAAATTATCCCCAGTACAGTAACTTAAATCTCACTTTCCTTATGACAGTACAGGCCAAAACTGCCAGTGCCCAAAGCTAGTTTATATGATTCCTGTCTCAGCACTGGTGAAGCCACAGTCCCATTTTTAAAGTTGCAATACTGATCTTCACACTAGGGCACCCTGAGTTTGACAACTATCTTATTCTTTTTCAGGCATTACAGAAGACAGGGGCTAGAGCCAGTCATCAGTGCAGCTTGCGGCACTTTCTGCAAGTAAGAGCTCGGCCATCCAAAACCAAGATTCACCTCTTCAACCTCTGCCACACCTGCACCCGTAAGTTACTGCAGGTAGACACTGTCTGCATCTTTTGACACAAGTGGGATCATTGGGTGCATTGCACAAGGGAGAACCAGACTGTGCTCATCCTGATGACTCAGCAGACACCTAATCACAAGAAGAGCATGCTAAACCTCTTCCCCCAACACAAGGGTACATTGCGTACCAGGAAAGCAGACTGCTAAATGTTTTCATTGTGTAATTCCCTAAACTGTATTTCCTTCAGATTTTTCATGATTTTCACACTGATCTAATTCCAGAGTCTCCAATAAACTTAATCAGTATTCTGCAACTGTTTCACATTACTCTACATCATCCATTGTTTAATGAATTTATACCATCTTGAAGGAGAAATCCAGTTTTATTAATTGAAATTGACATAAGAATATCCTAGGTCCACCATCCTCTACCGACACCACCACTGAGGACATGTCTAAAGCATGTAAAACTGGCCTTACAAGCAACAGCAATACAGAACTAAATAGGTTATTTCCACAGAATTATGGGCCTAAGCAGAAACCCAATGAAATGCTGCTAACAGCATCTCAATCAGATCTAATGACCTTTGTGCAGAATTCTGCAGGATAATTTCTTTTAAGACATGATTTTATATTAAATAATAGATTTTACAGAAATTTTATTCTGCCTTTTAAATTCCCTTCTTCTACTTGCTATAGGAGGCGTAAGGCAGAACAACAAGATCAATAAATGTGTAAGGCAATGAAAATCTTCCTTAGGATAGTGAAATGACTGGTCTGTCAGAAGGATATATATATGTCCTTGCATTGAGTAAATAAAGAAGGATTGCAGTGGCTCTTTCCATTCATAGTAAAGCTGCAGAAAAAGCTTTACAGAGGCATGACACTCTGCAAGGTGCCTTTTAACTTTACCACATGCTCACATCTCTTTTCAGAAACTCTCAAACAGCTGTTCAATCACAACACTACAGCCAAACTGAACATTAAGGATGTAAAAGCTGACATTCTTGGTAGGCAAAACAAATTCATCTCAGGCGTATGTTTCTATTTATTTACTTTAGAGTATGCATCTCTAGAAGCTCAATAAAATTAAAATTATTAAAATAAATCCACAAAACTCCAAATTTCAATCATTAAGATATCACAAGCAATGTGCAAATGTCTTGCTAACTTAAAACAACTAGTAAGTAAAGACAGAATTTGTATGAAATAAATGAATATTTTCAGGAATACTGCTCCTCACAACATTCTATTAGCACATAAAACAACTTCACACTTTAGAAAAGATACTTATTTCCTTCCAGGACTTGAGGCCTCTGTTTTTCAAGAAGTTCTGTGGTGATAAAGGGAGGTAGACATCCAAGGAGAAGACTGAAGACATAATACATAAACTCCAAAGAGGTTATTTGGAGTTCAGCCATGTGCAACTACACAAAAGTCACTGTCTCCCAACAAAACCAGACTATGGCAGTGACAAGATAGACCCTAATCACATGACAGTACCACAATTTGGTGACATATAATAGTTTTATATGAGGTTACTTCAGTTTTACTCCAGCAGCTATAACCAGTACTTCAGTCTTCTCCTCAGTCATACCTCCTCACGGGCATGAAGTACTTCAGCACAAGTGGAAGGAGAAAATATTAAGACAGAAACAAGAACCAGTTGCCTAGAATATGAAGTATTTTACTTCAGGAATTATACTTTGAGTAAAATCACTTATCAAAATGTTACTAATTTAATGCTTTCTTTAGTCAAGAAGATATGCAATGCCTGAGGGTCTGTAATGGAGTTGCAGGCAAGACATACAGAAAAGTAATTCTTTTGAAATACAGTTTAATTTTTCCATACAGATTTTCATTCTCCTCAGTGATCTACCACAAGCAGATAATACACGCAAAGGTATAACGTCATTGAGGATTTCACAGACAGTCACAATGGAGCTGCAAGGGATGGGAACAGTCTTGAGCCCTGTCACTGCACCTTAACTTTTTTTCAATTTTGATTTACTTTATCTGCTAGGAGCACAAGACCCTAAACACTGAAAATCAGCAGTCTTACATTGACTTCAAGAAAGATTTGACTATCTACACCTCTTGTGGATGTGGTGTGAAGCATACAACGAATGTGAAGCATTACAACAATGTTCAGAGGAAGGAGTTCTCCAGGAAGGAGAAGACCAGGTGATTAAACTGAATAATGAACTATGAGGGCCTGCCTTCTCTTCCCATTTTGTCCTTAGTACACCTGACACCACTAAACAGCTATACACCTTGGGTGATATTTGATGCTATAAATTTTTCCCAGTGACAGCATATAATAACATATTTATATATATTTTCTGCCAATTTACGTACAGTTTATTTTCCTGTGACTATCTAGCTGAGATACAAATAAATGTATAATTAAGATCTACACAATTTTTCATCTGCCCTTCGAAGGTAAGTCAGAACTACTCTGATGGCAAAAAATTGGAATAATAAAAGAAAGGAAAGAAATTTCTTGTACATGACCTGCTACTGATTTTTCTTATTCTATGCTCTCCAAGTATTGCTTTCTGGGCTGTCACATCACTTCACAAGCACAAGTTCTACTCCAAGGTTCAAGAAAAAAAAGGACATGAGCATAGAGAGACAAAAATAAGGGAGAAGTACGTAAGGAAATTTTTAAAAGGTAAATAAGGGGCACCAAAAAAACCCCAAACAACCAACAAACCAACCACTGTGAAGAGGAAAGGGGAAAATAAAGACCAATGCAAAGAAAACTTACGAAGTTGGCATGGTGGGAAGAAAAAGAAGATTCAGTATAGCAAGGCTTATGTATTAAATGTTACAGCTTTGTCAACTCCCTAAAGTGTAAAAAGCTCTCTATGTGTATATAGCACTTTAAAAGTCACAAAAGGAAACAGGAAATGAATTCAATGCACTTGCTTTCTTGGATTTTTTTAAAGAGCAGATAAATGCTGCTAACAGAGCTCTTTTCAATGTTTCAAAATGAATAAATAACACCCTTCCTGCCAAGTGTTGTTTTTTTATTATTATTATGGTGTCAGTCTCCTGACTTTTTAAATGCTTTCCTTAAAAATGTTTTCATGCTTTTTTTCCACTGAATGTTTTACAATTTTGCCTTCTGAAATTTCACCAGAGACTTGCAAATCAAGCCAAATCTCACCGATTTGATAGCTGCTTTTACATGGCCCAGTGGAACACAATGTGTTAGCATCACTCTGAAAGGAGAGTTTATTAGCAAGCCCTCCCTCCCCTGCTTCTCCAGCAAGGTGATGTGATTAGCTGGAGCAGGGAGGAAGCTGTCGGCAGGTGGCTGGAGAGAGATGTAAGGTGCCACTTGGCTTTCTTAGCTTGTGACCTTCACTCACATGACAGTGAAAAACAAAACCACATCTTTGACACAATATAATTAGGACCCTTACATTTCATCAGGTCAGGGAGAGAGACAAAAGAACAATACTTGTTTTGCAGCCCCAGTAATTAGTCCTGGAGGATTTCTCCAACTGCTACTGTTGGCAAGGAGAGTGTAGGAAAAGAGCCACCACTCTTCCTGTACATGCCGACTGTGGAGCCTGCTTCCTGCTTGAAATTCAAATGAGCACAGCTCTGACCTTTACTGTCACATTTTTTATTTCATAGACAGTTTACAAGGCCTCTCCACCATGCAGGTCATGTTTTAGTTTAAACAGAAATACTCTCGTAGGTGTTAGATGCTAGTTAATGATTACACTGAAATCATTCTAATTAGGCTCTGTTGTTACATGCTGCCCTTTGGGGGCTGCTGCTGTTGTCACATATTTTGTAGAAAAATAATTGGCCTGAGATCTTCTTTATCCTATTTTTTTTTCTTTTTTTACATTATTGATCTATTCTATACTTGATCATCAGAAATACTGTGCAAAACTTTTAGCAATGGCTTGTTCCCATCACTCCATGTTTCAAACAGTGGGGAGGCAGGAAGACTTAAGTGCAGCACGACATTTCTGAAATTTTATAACTATGATCTGAGGAGGGAAATGTGCATTGTGTTCATTTACTGGCACACTATCCTGCCATTTCCCTAAGTGCTTGGTTCATGGTGCAGACAGGGGAGGTTTGCAGACAGGGGAGGCACTGCTATGCTTCATGCACTGGTGGGATGACTTGGATTAGGGAAAGCAGGAGAGGGAATTTGAGTCTACTGAAGAACTGAAAAACAGGACAGAGAAGAGTACAGCAAGCAGTGAGTGAAGAGACGCAAATGGGGTAGAGAAGGTTTCACTTCAACCTTTTATATTTGGCAAGGGATACTAATGTCATATGTTGGAGTGCTAGAAGGGAACCTCAGATGTTTCTTCTCGCTCAAACATGTTCTCTTTCGAAAGATCTCATGCAAATGCCACTGGTTTCTGTGTAGCTTACATTTTTAAAATGTGAAGTGTTTTTGGATAAGGGGGCAGGGGCAAGGAAAGACTTTCCAAAGCCTGAATTGCAGAAACTCAAATCACTATGTTCAAGAGTGACTCTCAACATTCAAGAAGCTCAAAATTAGTCACTGAAAAGTTCAGATGAACTCTCTGAAGACATTAGAGTCCCTTTGAATGCAAGCAAAAAAATATTATTTCAAAATATTATTTCATTAACCAATGTTTCCTCTCTCCTTACTTCTGAAATGTTCTCTTTTGTGACTAACAGCTGGAGTTATAAGCAAAATGTTGCTAATTCAGTCTGTTGAAATGTAGTGTCTTGTCTATTAGCAATGATGTCTACTGCAAAGTTATCAGGATGAATTCTGC
Organism: Dromas ardeola; assembly: GCA_013398915.1. Classification (NCBI taxonomy): domain Eukaryota; kingdom Metazoa; phylum Chordata; class Aves; order Charadriiformes; family Dromadidae; genus Dromas; species Dromas ardeola. The sequence continues at coordinate 367,088 of VYZM01019470.1, read as the reverse complement.
AGTATTTGTACAGGGGTAAATCCATAATCACTGTCTTCATGGGACCTGATTTCCAATTTGCACTCTAGATATAGGGTAGTATTGGCCCATCACCTACAAGTATCATCTTGGCTACCACTACTACTAACCTACAGCTATGGCAATACATTACTAATACCTTTATCGCTGCCTAAATGAAGCATCAATAATTCAATTCCCATTTATAAAAACAGGAAATTATTCATGCCATCAGCCCTCACTATCAATAACAGAAGTAAACCTAACTATCTCATTATCCAATTGCAATGTGTGCAAACAGAACTGCCCGTTGTTGACAATAAATATTTGATAAGTGAGGAAACAGGAAGGATAAACCAAGGATGTATGGAGTGGCTGCTTTATAGTTACCACAAGAATTGACCCAGATGGCAATGGTTTACCCTGCTTATACCTCAACTTATTTTCTTTTCATCTCAACAAGAAACTGATCCCAGCTGGGCTGCATGTCAACCATGGATGTAAACCATCTGTTCTCTTCCTGTCTTTGTTTATGGTATTAAGTCAAGCTAAATACCCAAGTTCCTATCAATTTCTGCAATTCCCATGTTGTTGGGTTTTTTTAAATTAGCAACCAAATGATAACTGTAGGGATCAATTAACAACATACAAATAACAAAATATTTACTTGTGAAGAGTGCTTGAGCATGCTGTGATTTTACCCATGTTCAGGAAAAGCTGTTGCTGATTTCAGTGTAGACTCAGCTCTGTGTTTACCAGTGAAATCTAATCAATCTATTCCTACAGAGTAGAGTTTGGCTGAACGTAGTATATTTTATGTATCAAGACTTAGAAAGAAATGAGGAGTCAGCTGTTGGAAACAGCAACCAATACTGGAATCAGATGTTTGGGATTCAAAAGTCAGCTCCTCTCCCACTTGAAAGATGTTCTGAGTTCAGCCATGTCCACCTGAGCATTCACCACCAGTTCACTCAGAAGACAATGGTTCCTAGCAATGTATCACAATTTATTACTGAACTAATATCACCTGGATGCTGATTAAGGTTATACTCTGCTAAGATATGCAATCAGCATGATTATCCAGGAGAGGAGTCAACTCTTTTACGCTGGGCCATAGCAAGTCTCCAGTGAGATCAAAAAGCATCACTCACATGGCTGACCTGCAACATAGCCTAAGTGAGGCCAGACTCACTGCTGGGGTATGACACCACTCTTTGCCTCCAAGGTCCTCAGAAATGGTGCAAGTACCTTGTGACAAAAACAACCAAATCTGTAAAAGCATCTAGAAGTCCAAAAGATGAGCCAGCATTGCTTCACTTCACAGGTGTCAAGGGTGCTTTGCAAAAGGGAGAGGACAAGAAAAAGATGTGACTTGTAAAAGGGTTAAGAAAACAAAAATGGGATTTCTAGTATTCATTCTGCAGACAATAAAAGGATGCTGTTTCCAAAGGAACAGTGCAAGGTCACTGTCTGACTGCACATTATGAAACCTAGATAACTCTTATGGAAGAGGTCAGCCTGACCCAGGAAACTGTAGCGTGCCCTGTGAAAGTAGCTGGGAGCCTTTGTAATAACAGAGCTTACGTGTGTGTGTGTACTGTCCACCAAACACATGCTCTGGATGGTGTTATTGTGCTGATAAAATTGTTTACTGAAAGAACAAGCCAAACATTTTTAAACATTTAAACATAATTCATTTATGAAATATTCATCTGTCTAAAAAAATTCCATTATAAAATAGTAAATAAAATAAAAACAAATAATTGAATGCAAATAAAACAGCAAATTATCAAGGCAAAATAAAAAAGCACATATTTCCACGTTGTCTCTGTGGAATTACACATCGGTGGGGGTAAAAGAGAAAATATACACAGACTACCACACCTATAGCATTACACCCACCAGCACAAAAAGCAAAGCAGCCCACAAGCATTAATACTTCTTGACCACTGCCCTGCCACACAGCCTGACTGAGCAGTTCGTGTAGCTCTTGCAGGAGTCAGCGTTAGGTGAAAGCACTTCTGAGGGAAATAAGCAAGTCCTGGGGCTCTTTTTCTCGACTGGTTGACACAAACATTTTGCTTGTACAATACTGTTGCCAGTATGTCCCAGTCTCCTCCAGTATGGCCATTCACGTTGATGGTCAGTCTGATACAGAAGAGAACCGGCATTTTAAGTTCCTTTTCCTTTCCTCTTACCCATACCTTCTGACCCTTTTTCTTCAGCTAATGGGTAGGGGTAGCCTCTTTCAAGTTCATCTTAAAAATTTAGTGATGAGAATAAGAGTGTGTGGTGCCCACTTAGCTCACTCCTGAGAAATAGTGAATGAGGCACAGTGCGAAGGAGAGCAAGGGATGAAGAGGAGACATTAGATGGGGATCAGAAGGTAAAATATTTTATTTCAAGAATAAATGGAATATTCATATTTCTATAACATTTATGTTAACTTTGTTGTCTGCAAATATTTTTACAAGCAATAGGAACATAGACTGGACTCCTCAATGGAAATTAGGAGAGAATTGCATAAACTGACATTAAAGGGTTAACAAACGACCCTTACAAGCACATACAGTATCTAGCATTGGATATTTAATACAAATTGCTGGTTCTACTGTAAATAAAGAGACTGAATCAGTCAAATGACAGAAACTGGACTGAAGTGTAACACAGGTTGCACTCATTAGAAAAAAGTGCAAAATATTAGAAACAAAAAAATGGAACCAAGAACACGAAAGAAATAGTCAAAACATTAGAAAGAAAAGAAAATTCGGCAAGACCATGGCGCAAGCCATCTGCCACAATTCTGTTGATGCATTAACATGAGTAGCTGGAAAACAGTGGTGCCTTTTTACACGCTGTGGAAACCACAGTGTTCCACATCTATCCCTTGTAGATACAGCATTGCTGGAAGGGGCCAGGCATTTCCAGATTAACAGCAGGACGTGTTGCACGCACTTGCTATGTACCAAATCACAACCCGGCTATTATTGAATTTGTTGGGGGTGGAGGGCTATTTGTTCAAAATAAACATTTTAAGATATTCAGCCTTATTCAGGGAAACAAACTTCTATGTCTTTAACAAGATTGTTCATTAGAATATCTTTTTAAATGTTTGTTTCCCCACAATAAATGACTATGTTAATTGTTTTAGAATGTGCAATAGAATCTCTGACATTTTCCAGCCCTTACCATCTCAAGAAATACAGCATTGTATAACTTTTAAATTTGTTTAAATTTAAAATCTTGAAAGGAAGCTAAATTCACAAATCAAAAAAAAATCAGTATTTTTTATTCTCTCTCTTTTTTCCTCTTCTTTCTGTTCTGTCATTTATTTTCAGCATTTGCCAAATGCAGATTGTTGCTAATCTCTTTGGTTAGCACCAATTTACTTCTGCTCAAACCTGTCCTACCCAACAGCTCCATGTACATATCTCCTTCTTCCCACTCCTGACAAAAACAAGCATTGACTTAGACAGCCTGGGCAAGTTGCTAATGCTGTGGACTAGTGTGTTCTGCCTTGAGTGAAATCAGGTTCTACGCCCTTTGGGGATAGCACAGCCATCCGGTTTAATTTCATTTTCTGATATTTTAGCAGTCATGTCGGGATTCCTGCAGACAACCGAGAATGAAATGCCTTTTTGACAACAGTGTTCAACACACCCCAGAAAAGGACATGTATATGATTTTATATGAGAGAGAGGAAGTCTGAGGCTATCAAACACCTAGATGATACGACTAAATCAAACATCAAAGTGACGGATCTCAAATATAACTGGATATGCACTTGATACACTTCACAGTGTTTCCTTTTATTATTTTCCATTTTGGCCACGTTCTGCGGGGCAATTTAATTCAGTGCATTTGTCCAGAAGTGAAACTGGTATTCATTTATCTTTCTAAAATGCAAATTTATAGTAAAGCTAAAGGAAATTAATTATATCACCTCAATAACAACAACACCCAAGAAAAGGAGAGAAAAAAAGAAATTCTTACAACTTCAGGGCCTATTCGATGTCAGTTAGTTTTATAAGTCCACTACACATCTCAACTATTTGATGCACTATAAACAAAAGAACTGCCTGTGCTTCATTTCAAAACTGGTCAGATATAATGTTCTTTCTTTTTCTCCTTCCATCAGAAAATGAGTTGCACTTCAGGCATTGCACAGACTGGGAAAGCAGTGAGATGATGGGTCTGAGCTGCTGAAGCAAAAAAAGTTACTGTTTAAATACCTTTTTCACAAGCGGGTGAACAGTTTCTATTTTATCCTCTGTCTGATAAGGATTGAGGGTTTTCTGAATAAATTATAATATGCCAAAACAACAGTGCCAATCTTTAGAGAAACCAGTGAGAACTCTTCCTTTGCAAATGGATTGAGATTCTCAGATCAAATTTTTTGTCTCAGAAAATTTCTGCACCCTTTTCCCTGAAAAGCACATTCACACAGTGAGTTTCACCCTGTAAGTCCATGAATGTCCCCCTCAGTCACAATACACTATTAAAATTAACTAATAAAAAGAAGATGTAAGATTATTACCTGTAATGAGTGGTTCCAACACTCGCTACCCACTAGCCACTAACACATGCAAAACAGAGTGTGACACAAAATTATACCAAAGTGGCAGTGGGAAGCAGTTTCTGGACTTCTCCATCTTATGATGAGCAATCCATTGACTTTAACGGATTGTTTTAATAGGCTTCCAAACCACTGAAATTCCAAAGCACTGAAGTCACAGGCAAAGCACTTGATGAGCTCAGTAAATTGTGGATCAGACTCTGTAGAAATAAGATTAGGGGACTCAAGTCTGCAAAACAGACTGCTTTTGGAGATGTGCACCAAGGGCTGAGGGTAAAGACTGCATAACTGCCATTCTTGGATTTTCAAGAAAAAATAAAGAAAAAAAAAACAAAATCAAGGAGCCAGATGCAAATATCAGACATACCAATGCATTCAATCACTATATGAATAGCCCTAGCAGGATAATTCTGTGGAGAACTCTACCTGGAAGAAAGTCTCATGGAGCTTAACAGCCGCCTACTCGTAAAATTACAGAAGTAAAAGCCAAAGGTTCAGCTGGAAAGCAGATTTCTCTGCTGTGAATCACAGCTTCTCCTAGGAATGCCAATAGTAGGAAATAATAAAAAAAGAATATGTAAATGAAAAAATAAATTAAAAACTAAATATACATTTGCTAAGCCTAGCTCTTCTATTCTTGCATTTCAAAGCTTCCATTGACTGCCACAGTGGTTTGGTGGTGTAACAACTGAAGCCAGGATACGAGTGAACAGGGAGACCACTGTTATCTGCTGATGCCCCGCACCCATGAAATGTAGAAGCCTGGTTCCCTCTTAAAATTTTCATTTCTTGGAGTGACAGGAGGCACAGGTTGGACTTTGAGAGATCCTGGGTTTGGAGGGTCAGGTTTGCTGTGATATTTATTTCCCTGCTGACAGTGATGGGGGGAGGGCTGCGATGAGGTGTTGGAGTGTCCCCTGGCACAAAAATTTGATGCCCAATTAGGTTTAGAAATAGTGACAAAGAGTTGATGGCCAATTAGGTTTAGATAAAGCTCTTCTCTGTAAACCTCAATTACCTGTGATGCCTTATGACATTCAGCGTTTACAAAGTATAATTACACAATAGTGTCTGACATTTAACGTCTATGGATAATTTAAAAGACTTCTACTTCAAAAGGGCTGCTCATGAGCAACAGTAATCACTTCAATTAGCTTGGCACCATTACAATGTAACAAGACCATTTGACTGCCTATTAGAACCAGCCAAGCTCTTCAAGTGTGTTAATTTAGCAGTCATTGCTAATTTCTGGGCTTTGCTGCATTTGCATAGGAAAACATAGCCCTGTTAGCCAGAAAGGGAGTTTCATTCCTGCAGCAACTTCCTATTCTTAGTGAGGTTTTTATGGTGTTGCTGTTTTCAGCCAGAAATATATTTCAGTGAACTATTGAGAGAAAGGGGGGTTTGTTTTTCATAATCTAGGTCCAAATTATTATTATAGCTTTCAAACTTTTTTTTAAGCTGCTCAAGATAAAACAGATCCCTATAAATAAATACATACATACATACATATTCTCCATCCCTACATGTCTCCTCTATGCAGTATTAAAGAATTTGTCCTGAGGGACTATCAGATATCTTCAAGTTTTCCCTGGAGTTCATTGAACCGTCTGTAAAAATTACTGGCAAGTCAAGGTCCTCACCATGTATTATGGGAACCAGAAAGAGAAAGAGTATTACATCACCACAGATGTTTCTTTCTTTTCAATGACTTAATATATTGTAGGATATTCTGCAGAAGCAGGAAACCTCTGTAAAGTGAAAGAGTTCTCTACGGACCAGACATATCAGTTTAGTAAGTCCCTTTAAACTACTGAGACTAATCAGAGAACTAAAGTGGAAAGAAAAGTCCTAGTTATTTGTGCCTCTGCCTGAGAACAGATAGGCTAGGATGACTATTGGCAGCCAGTATGAGCTTAAAGTTCAAATCCTATAAAGCAATACTCCCCTTCCCCCCGCCCCGCCCTGCAAAAAAAATAAATAAATAAATAAATAAAAATTTCAAGATAAAAACAAGATCAGGGCTAGCCCTTCTCATGAACAGTTTCAGCACAGATGCTGCAATGCACATGAATATAAATCAAACAACCCGTTTATTATTTGAAAGACTTCAGCCGCGTGTGGCCAGCGTGTGCAATCCTGCCATTAACTCAAATGTGTCTTGTCTGTGGCTTAAGGGAAACTTCATAATCTCATCACTGTCTTCAGTTACAGTGATGCTGGTTTTTTTGAACACCACTCAGGCATCATTTGAGTAGATAGTATAAATGTATCCCCTATTTATAACATTTAGTATTTCTACAAAACAGGTGATGAATGAAGTGAAATACGATAAAGCAAATCCCTACAAGAAAGCTTCTCACAAAAGGACAGCCAAAGAAGTAAGCATCCCAGCTCATCTAAGTCTAGTGGGGTTTTACAGCAGTACTACAAAACACAATTACGTCGCCTAAATATTGCTGAAATCTGCTTCTCTGGAAAGTACCAGGGAATTATAGTGGACACCAGGCTGAATATGAACCAAAAATGTGCTTTCACCACAAAATAAGATAAACCTCATGGAGTCTACATTAGAAGTTTGGCCAGAAGATGGAGGAAAATTACTATACTCTCTCTTTGGCATTACTAAGGTTGCACCAGCAATATTGTGCTCAATTTTCATACCTTTTTCTCTGTATTTTAAATCAGTAACTGGATTTTTAAAAGAATAACATTGAAGATAAACACTGAAATGACCTAAACCTTTCAGGTGTGGATCCCTGGTCTGGAATGCTTACAAAAAACTAATTTTCTCGTAAGACTTCTTGATCTTCCTGCTTCAAGCTAGTGTATGTCGTGACAAAGTTCTCTCTATCTTTCTAATAGGAGCTACAAAGATTGCCAAAGGTGTGTATGAAAGTCATCCAGTTTCCACAGGCTTCTGCGATGAAAGTTTAGCTCTAACTGCTTTCGTACATCAGTAAGCATTCCTTACAGCCAGATGGGAATCACATTGCTAACGAGTTAAATGCTTGATGATTTGAAGATTGAAGGACTGAAAGGCACGTTATATGGTTTCTTTTAAAAACTGAGGCGAGGTCACAATCCTGACTATACGTTAATAGGAGCAAGCAATTTCCTCCATATGATCGCATTCCTTAAAGTTGCCTTGGAGTGGCCAGATGGAGAACTCAAGAAGGATTTGGTAGAAGAAAAAGTTTCATGTAGCATTTTCCCTTCATATTAATTTACCTGCTTGACCAGTGTAAAATTGAGTTGGGTGTGTTTGTAAGGTTCAAGAAGGTAATACTAATTTCTATTTCATTTTCAAAGATATAACAAAAGTTTAACAAAGTTTCCAAATGCATTGCAGGCATAGAGTACATGAAAATTACTTAATACCATTAAGGAAGATTTGGTTTATGCATACTATACTCTTTTCATAGAATCATAGAATACCAGGCTGGAAGGGACTTCAAGGATCATCTGGTCAAAACTTTCTTGGAAAAAGCACAGTCTAGACAAGACGGCCCGGCATCCTGTCCAGCTGAGTCTTAAAAGTGTCCAGTGATGGGGAATCCACCGCTTCCCTGGGGAGATTATTCCAATGGCTGAATATTCTCATTGTGAAACATTTTCCTCTTGTTTCCAATTGGAATGTGCCACAGAGTAACTTGTACCCATTACCCCTTGCCTTTTCCATGTGACTCCTTGTAAAAAGGGAGTCTCCATCTTCTTTGTAGTGACCCTTTAAATGCTGGAACATGGTGATAAGGTCTCCCCTAAGCCTTCTTTTCTCAAGGCTGAACAAACACAGTTCTCTCAGCCTTTCCTCACATGGCAGGCTTCCCAGGCCTTTGATCACACTTGTCACCCTTCTCTGGACCCTCTCCAGCCTGTCCACACCTTTTTTGTATAGCGGGGACCAAAACTGTACACAGTATTCCAGGTGTGGCCTGACAAGCACTGAGTGGAGTGGGATAATGACTTCTTTATCTCTGCTGGTGATGCCCTTGTTAATGCAACCCAATATCCTGTTGCCTTGCTTTGCCACACCAGCACACTGTTCACTCACATTGAGCTTGTTTTCCACAAGGACCCCCAGGTCACTTTCCACAGAACTGTTCCCCAGCCAGGTAGAGCCCAGCCTGTGCTGCACTCCTGGACTATGTTTTCCCAGTTGGAAGACCTTACACTTGTCCTTGTTGGGCTTCACAAGGTTCTTGTTAGTCCACTCTTCCAGCCTACCCAGGTCTTACAGCAGGGTGGCTCTCCCTTTCAAAGTGTCCACTTCCCCACTCAGTTTGGTGTCATCACCAAACTTTATCAGGGTACACTTGATCCCCTCATGCAGTTCACTTATGAAGATACCAAACAGCGTTGGGACGAGTATTGATCCCTGGGGGACCCCCTTGTGACAGGGTATTTGCCATCACCCTCTGGGTGTAGCCTGTCAGCCAGTTCCCCACCCACAGCACAGACCACTTGTCTAGACTGTAATAAATCAGTTTCTCTAGGAGGAGGCTGCAGGGAACCTTGTCAAAAGCCTTGGAGAAATGAAGGAATCCATATGAAGGAAGTTCTCTGGTATCCCATAGCTGGAGAAATGCTTCCGTTTTGATATTTTACTTTCAGCATCAAAAGTAAGATACGCAAGTAGAGAAAAAGGGAACATGACCAGATCTTTGCTTGTGCTCCAATGGTCCCTGTGCTGACTGTCCAATAAAACCATAAATACACACAGAAAGCCAGAGATGCTGTAAATAGCAAAAGATGCCACCCCTGGTCATGTCCAGGACAAATAGTAGCAAAAGAAACAGAGTGGCTGTTTTCTTCCAGTTTTCCAGTATAACAACAAATATAGCCTGTACAAATTACAAGGCCCACTCTGACAAATACCACAACCACCAAGAGAATTCCAGACCAAATTTTCTTCCTCCACTTCCTTTTTTACTCTTTTGTAAAGTAATTCAACTCTAAGACAGAAAATACAGAAAAATATTATTGTACTTTTCATAGCAACAATCAAAGCAATATCTTTTTCCTTCTTTAATTTATGAAGAAAAAAAAAGGGAAAAACTGATTATACACACAGACGGGAAACAAGACTGCTGCATGTCTAAGGAGGAAAGAAAATACTAGCATAAAACAGATTCATCAGCAAAAATTTTATGAGAAAAGGGCATCTGACATATCTGTTCAATATTGGAAATCTTCTTTAATTTACTCACTGTAACAACTCTCACAAACTTGCATCTTTTACAAGAGACAAGGCTCATCAGGGTGGCATTTTACAAATTCCTCTACTGCCCTTCTGGTGTGTATTTCCACTTATTTCTTACAATAAACTGGCCAGTCTATGATTGCTCTTTTCAGCACAATTTTCATGGAGTCGTATGCTCATTTCAAGGTCATGCTCATTGCACTCCCCTGAGGTAATTTGGTACGGAAGGGGCCTCTGCTTTTCTTGTGGTCCTTGTGTTCACACTGCCAGAACCTCATCTCATCTACGTAGCAGCTTTCTCATTCTGCAGTAATTTCCAGCCTGACTTCTCAAAGGTCTCTGCGGACTTTATGAACTTATGCCACCTCACCCCTTCCTGGCCTTCAGAAGTGTGGAACCACGACAGGCAGACCGACCGTCCTGCCTGATGCTGCACAATAAAACCTGAAAGTGAACTAAGAAATGAGCCCGGATCACAAAAATCTTATGCTTTGTTGAACAGAATGGAAGAGGTTTTGATGAATCTCTGTACGCAATGAACTTTTTACTTCCAGCTCGCTCTATGGGTGAAGGTGGTTCACTGGGTATTATGTTCAAAAGTTTCGTGTGTCTGTAAAGAAGATGCCAAAAGACCAGAGGGACGGGGAGCAAAGGGAGCAAGGAAGCCATATCACTAGACACGGCCACAGTAGCAATAGTAACTTGACCCTGAGAAAAAGCTGACGGAGATCTGGCTTTGGGGCTGAACAATGGCTAGGAAGGTGACAAAGCCGTAAGCAAAGAGGCTGGCTCCTGCTGTGCAGCTTCTACTGTACTGAGGGAAACAGAACTTTCATGTTCTTTTCAAATATATAGGATTGCAACAAAAGTACCTGACTCTGGCTTAAGTTTCTCCCATTAGTGTTTTTCCAAAAGCCTAAGTCATCATATTACTAAATATTATGGGACAAACCAAAATCTCACATTTTTGTGAGGATGAAGAAAGACATGGCATGGGGGAGACTAATATCTTGGCTCAAATTAATCACTTCTTTCATATTAGTCTCTCCAGATAGCCATTACTTTCTCCCTCTCTTGTGTTTCCTCACTCTTATCACTCCAGAATATATTCCTTTGAAGGGTCTCAGACTTTGGCACCTGAGAGACCCAGCCCTCTTTCCTCAGGTCTTTTCATGACTTTGCCTCCTCAGGAAACCTTTCCGTTTCTCCTCTCTGTACTGTGTTCCTCACCAAGCCACCACACCCTTCAACGCATTTCAGACAAGAACATGGCGATCTTCCGCACTCCAGGTAAGCAAGAGAGAATTATTTCTCCCTTCCTCAGGGAAGGAAATAGTACACCATACTACTTTTCATTTCTTTTCTTCTATTCTCCCCCTAAGTAGGGATGGTGACATTTCCTTCTGCAGCTGGGGTGTGAAGAAGGACTGTGATCTAAGCCAGAGCCCCAGCCTCTGACTGTCCCCAAGCACTGCCCTTTCACGCAGTGTAAGCTGATGATTCACTCCTCCTGCACAGCTGACAGACACCAAAACATTCCAGGGGTCCTGAATCGCAGTGGAAATATTTCTGTGAAAGACACAGCTGTATTCCTTATGCTGAGCAGTCTTAGCCATCCCCAATGTGGAAATCAAGAAGAGAGTATTAGGCAATTGGCACTAGCCAATTGATTGCTGTAGGTCACATCTAATAGCTGACTGGTCTGATAACATGTGACCTTTTACATCCATAAAATCAGCACCAGAAACACTGGTGGTGAACAGTACAGCTAAAACCCAATTTTCTGTGTCTTGTAGTAGATTTATCCTGCACATGGTTAAGGGTAGCCCAGTGACAAACCACGTTGTAGTTTTCACCACCAACCTCCAGTCCTGAGTCCAAAAATTAGCTAAGTGCTAAAAAAACCCTCTCAACCTGGTAATAGCCGACGTTAATTTACTGACTCCTACTCTGTTAAAGCCTTTTCAGCAGCAGGCTGGAGAGAAAAGCTGTCTTGTTCTTGCCTGCAGGGCTGTTTTGATCAGCTGAAACTTTATCTACACTGACAAGACAGTAGTGAGCAAGTGTCAGAGCATTTTTATTCAGATCTCCACCACACCTTAGGAGTGCTTTCTACATCTCTGGGGACTACAAGAGGGGGAAAAAACAACCCAGAAAATAAAGCACACCACTCTGACTTCTCACCCAACTTTGGCAATGGCTAAACATCCAGCAGCCAGGACATACCATCAGATTAGTCAAAATTATATGACCTCCCCCCTCTCAGAAAGAAAGACCTGAACCAAAGGCTCTGTGCACGTCTCAGGAGCAGGCGAAGGGGGCAATGCTTGTGTGCAAGAAGCAGAGGGAGAGTCAGACTACCGCCTACACTACCGCTCCTCTCCGAAGTAAGAAATAGTCAAGCAACGAATAAAATATATATGAAGGGAATCCATTTAATTTAATCACCGTAAGTAAGTTGTAAAATCACTTCTTCACTTCATGTCGGATGAAATATTCAATGATTCTCACAGCCCTCTCCTATTCTTTCAGCTGAGGAGACACAGAGCGTCTTTGTCAGCAGAGGCAGCTGCTCAGGGGGCTGATACAGACATGCCATCCGTCCACAGCTGATCAGCCCATCCCTGATGAAGGTGAATATGCCCTCAAACAGTGGGGGAAATGAAGAATAAATGCACTGACTTTACACCAAGGAAACCTGAACCACATTTTAGGGGAAAAGACACAGACAGTACAGAGACAGGTACAAAACCAAGGAGAAGTACTTTACAGGCAGTCAGCAAAAACCTGTAAGCCCCTACCATAAATGCAAGTAATCTTTGCAACAGCCCTTGTTGAAAGACTGAAAATCCCAGGGAAACTGACTTAATACAATTGTATTAATTTACCCCAAAAAGAAAGCACTACCAGAGCAAATCAGTACTTCATTATATTCCTATTCATCCCAGCACACCTTACTGAGGAGAAAAGCAGCACACGATGAGCTCATTTTTATGTTATAGACTTCGCTCAAGACACTGTCAAATTCATAGACCAACCACTTATCAATGGATCCTACAATGTGCATCATTTAAGCATCGACATAAGATGCCCCTCTACTCCAGTACATCTTATATATGTGCCACAGATAGTATGATTTTGATATGGGTTATGTCTATAAGCCACTGCATGCAAGCCGGGATATTTCAAAGGACTTCAAATCCCTTAATAAAAGGGCATGGCCAAAGTATGATTTTTAAATAGTGTAAATACGTTATCTATTTCAATATTCTGTTTCCAAAAGATAGATAAAGTGGTTAAGAACACACACCATAAGATTACTCTGAAATTTCAAAAAGTCTCACACAAGGAGAAGTTGAACTCCTCTAATAAAACTGTTCCTCATTGTAAACATCTAATATATAATCACAGCTGGGATCCATTCCAGCTGTCATGCCAGGAGATTGACATTTCATGGGTTAACACACATGCTTTTATTATATGACAATGGTACGGAATCATAAAATTCTAATTCTACCTAACAGCCAACAAATATTTTTAGTAGCATAGAGTCATATTTAAAATGATATTATTTGTAAAGTTGATCTTATGCTAGTCATTTCTGAGGCAAGTGTTTGCCTGAGACTCCCTTCTGTCTCCCTCCTGGCAGCAAGAACCAGCTTTCTTGTCCCGTGCTCTTTGTCTCTAAAAATCTGTGATCATGTTTTGGCTCTAGCAGCCAGCAAAAATGAGGTTAGTGTTTTACCCTCAGTGATGGAGAGCTGGTGGTCCTGTTTAAGAAATGCACAGATATCAAGGGTCTCATACTTGACTAATTAGATGACAACTGAAATTCAGTGTTGCTAAGTGTAAGGTGGAGACCTATAAGGAAAAACCCTTCCTATATACATATACATACACACAGAGTGATGAACTCCAAGTTCACTCTGAAAAGAGAAGGGCTTGGACTCATTCCGGACAGCTTCCTTCCATTGTTGATTCAAGAGTAAGAATCAAAAGTCCTGGAAATGAGGTTAGTGGCAAGCTCCTGGTGTCTAACCGAATGAAAGGAGTTTAACACTTTGCTTTCAGGAAGCAAACAAAACCTCATGGCCTAATCACAATGCCCCTGTAGGAAGGCAGAGCCCCGGTCCTGTGTGTCCAGCTGGGTCAGAAGATGCAGTCCAAAAAATGTGCTATCCTGCTCCTAACTCTTAGCAGTACTAAGAGTAATGTATGTCCTAGTCTTTAGGTGTCTGAGATCAGAACCGGGAAGTTCTCAGATTAATAATTCTTCTGAATCATGCATTATCATTAGCTGATGCAATTCTGGATATTCTTGCTCTCTGTGTCCTACCCTTTTTGTGACTTATACTAACTTTGGTTTCAACATCATCTTTATAGCAGACAGTTTGCAGTTTTAATTAACACAGTATGAAAAGGCATTTCCTTCCCTTTGTTCCTAGCCAACAGTAGAATTCACCTATAATGAGTCAACTCTCAATCTTGCGTTTCCTAAAACACTGGGTTTTGTCTCCATTTCTAAATATACAATTCTAGAATCAGCTTCAGACGTGTGGATCTCAAATCCAATTCATCCAAATTCGGTCACTGTAGTCAAGAGATTAAAAGGAATTTCTTTGTCTTGTCTCCGTTTGTACAGCTCTGGCATTGCTACAAAAAAGGCCAATGGACTGAAGACAGTGATTTTTCCCATGGATTTTGTTCCCACTTTTTCCTTCCCGCAGCCTCACCCAGGCCAAAAATTAAGAGTGAAATGAAAGTGACTTCTTCTCTGAGTCAAGTCAATCAACTGCAGAACAGCTTGTGACAGAAGAAGTACTATTTGGCCATGGAGACAAGACATTTATCTCATTAGAGGGCTTTTCTGGTTTAGTTTGTGCAAGGCATTGCAGAACAGGAGAAGCCAGTACACCTGCAGGCAAGGATCAGAGTTTTCCCTATTTCACTTCCCAACTAACAGCCAGAGCTCTGCCTGCACGTAAGGGTATAAATCTCCAGCGAACTTCCCGCTCCCACCAGGCAGAAGCCTGTTAGGCTGGTAGCAGTTTTACTACCTTCTTGGCAGCAGTCCTAGTTTTCTTGCTGTATTCCTTGATTAAGTGTATTTTGGGCAAGAGAGTAGGAGGAAATAAAAACATGGGGATTTTTCTTCCTCCTTTATGTTTTATCCCACCATTTTTGCATGCTAATTCTGGTCTCTAAACTGAGCATTACAAAGTCTGGCCATTTTGTTTAATCACGCCTGGAGGTTTATAGCCAGGGCATCCTTGACCAGCCAGTTCTGGACCCTCTCCTGTCTGTCGGCATGGAGAAATTTCACTTGCCTGACACATATCATTATTTTAATTATGGTATTACATACCTTTTACAGAGATTCTGCCTTACTCTGCCTCTTCCAGAGCTGAAAATCCTTCAAGGGACTGTGTGTGTGTACATATGTATACATGGCATATATACGCAGTATATACGAACATACACATAAACACAAGTGAACTGAGACGGTAGCCCCAAACCTTTT
The DNA here is from genome assembly GCA_013398915.1 of Dromas ardeola. Classification (NCBI taxonomy): domain Eukaryota; kingdom Metazoa; phylum Chordata; class Aves; order Charadriiformes; family Dromadidae; genus Dromas; species Dromas ardeola. Next base: position 351,791 of record VYZM01019470.1, on the reverse strand, counting down.
AAAGGCAGGCAGCCAGCTGCCAAGAGCACCAACCTTCTGTCAGAAAGGGAGGGAAAAACGCAGGTGCAGACTAATTTGTGCGGGTGAAGAGGAGCACGGTAAGAAAACTCAGAGGAGGCCCAGATTGAGACTGGCGGCAGGAGGACGCCCCGACCTGCCGCCGCCGCCTCCCGAGCACCCCAGCAAACGCATCCTGCTGCCTCCAACCATCTTCCCAAGGCCAGAGGCACGAGGTGGCTTCTCAAGGACCGCAGCAGGCGAGATATTACCAGCTCCGCTGCACAGACGGAAAATTAACATGCGTGCTCCCACACGCGAATAAACCTGCTGCCTGTCAGCTCGCATCCTGGCAGGCAGGAGGTAGCAGCTGGGGCAGCCGCCGGTACACGCTGTCTGACAGCACCCTCTCCAGAGGCCTGATATTATTACAGCCCGCACCCCTCTCCCTCCGTGCCTTGAATTAACTTGTTCTGACGGTGTGACAGCTCTGGCGACTGCCCGCCACCGTGCAAGAAGCCGGGGTCACACGCTGCTGCATGCATGGGCTGTCACCCGCCGCGCCACTGAAACCAGAAAAAACCTTGTCAAGGGAGATAAAAACTCCTCCAGAGGCAGAGAGGTAAGCGACTCAGCTTGTGGCACGGCTTGTGAGGGGCTTCGTTCAGTTCAAGGACGGTGCCCTCGGACGGGGGAGCGGGATGCAGGTGGGAAAGGGGGGCACAGCCGCAGGCGTGGGGAGAGGGATGCAGGGGCAGGCAGGCTGGGCTGCAGGAGCGAAGGCAGGAAGGCTGGCAGGGACCCAGCTCGCTGTTCAGCAGTCTCACGATAAAAAGGGGCAAAGAAAACAAACTTCCAATTCTCCCCTACAGCCTACATCGGAAGGGGGGGGAAAAAAAAAAAAGAAGGAAGAAAGAAAGGGGGGAGGGAAGCATGTCCTCCCACTCCGGGGTTATGTCCTGCATGTGCCCCGACACGAAGCTAGCGAGCAGGGCACGCGACTTTCCACAGGAAAACGCCCTACTGAATTTAGCAGTCAGCAGACAGCTCTGCCCGTGGCACACCCGGCACAGCCAGCCAAACCTAGCAGAAAAACTGCTTAATACTAATTTTTTTCTTTCTTCCCCTTCATTCATGAGCCTACATCCTAAACATGAAGCCCACAGGCGGTTGCGCTCTGACAGTACTTTCAAAGAGAGCTCCTACAGAGTACTGCCTGCCCGGGATCTTAGCTGCGCTCCAAGGGGGAGCGAGTGCTATGGCTAAAAACAAACACTATTTGTTGTCTCCTTTTGATTTGAGTTATAGAAAGTTTCCACTCTACTCGCTCTCTACCCTAAAATAGCAAGGAAATGAGTTTACTACCTGTATTATTTGCCACTAAAGTACTACGGGATGGAGAGATAAAGCTTTTTTTCCTACTCGAATGGAAACATTCAGCTTACCAAGCATGTTTGATCAGGATATATTGAAAGCACTTACTGGAAATAATGTACACTTTGGAAGGCATATTTAGTCCAGATACAGTCTGGCTGCTTCACATTCCTGTCATGACGCAAAGAAGCTTTCCCACAGGTTAAACACCTATGTAAACGGAAGTTACAGCTGCTATACATTACCAGCATAGTGCAAAACAGCTGGAATATGCTGCTTTGGCCCACTGAATTTGTCGAAATAAGGAAGAGGGAGGATAGGCTTAAGACAGGCAGCACATTATTTTACAAAAATCCCCACTTTTTATGAGCTCTGCAAACAAAACTTTAACTATGGAAAGGGTTTTAGCACCATCCAGAGTAAACGAAATGTTATCTTGTATCTTTCTCCCATCAGTAATAAAAATGAGTTTAAATGGACACTAATGAACATGTGTTAAACAAGCAGCCTTTAATGCAATTCATCTGTAAGTATCAGTGAAAGGTATCACTCAGAGACAATTGATTATAAGGGAGGATTTCTATATCTTTAGTCCCAGGCCAGCAGTGACCAAATGTTATCCTTTTTCATTATAGCTCCTGTATGGAAAAAACTAGTGTTCGTAATCCAAAAAAACAGCATAGGAAAATTGGCTCTAATTGGCACATATTCTAGCATTTCCAGGAAAGAATTCAAAGCCTCAACAGGTTCCTGACCATGACTCCCACCCTAGAAGCAATGCCAGTGGGACGGCACAAGTTTATTTTGCTTTTGCCTGTGCCTTACTCTTTTCGGCAAACCTCAGAAATAAGACAGCTTTCAAAGCTTTATCTTCCATGAAAAAACAAAATTTCATTGAACAAATAATAAGCTTCTTTCTGCTTATTTTAAAAACTAGATTTAGCAACTGAAATCTTGTATTTTATTTAAATGAGTGGAAAGCTTCTTTGCCAGTTGGTGCTTTTTTAAAAGCTTAAAGTGTAAGGAAGCTAATTAACATTAGTGTCCTTTTCAGCAAAATCACCTGGAGTAAAATATTTTCAGGATAATACTAAAGATAGTAGTACAGACACTTCTAACAGCAACAGGTAAAAAAAAAAATCCAGAGCCGAACATCTCAAAGACTTGAAGGTTTTTTCCTGTTGGAGCTCTGTACATGTGTGGTCTTCCAGAGCAGCGCTCAAGAGAACAATCCCCCATTCCATAGCAAGCTGTGACCTCAGGCTAATGGCTAGCCCTAACTTACACTGAAAGAAAGGAAAATGAGAATTAATCTACCCTCTTACGTCTATTCATTCTATCCATTCACAGGAAGCCCTTGATTTTCAGAGGAAAGTCTGATGAGCAGTGAGTCAGGAGCTCCAGAAGTGGAGGATCCTGTTAGCATAATTTTTTTTTTCTTCTTTTGCTAGGTATTTTGTTCCACAGGCTTAATGATTTGTCATTCACATTTTTGAGTCATCTCTCATTCATAATACCTATACAACAGAAAAAACATAATTTTCCACTGACCCCCTCAATTTTGAGAATTTAAGAAGTGTAATATTCCTTTTTATTTGGAGGGAAAAAATAATCAAGGTTATGTTTAGTCCTTAGGATCATGTAATGTAAACCCTTTTAAAGCCCTGGGATGTATGCATATCCGGCTGAGAACAGAATGTGACCAAAACCAACACACCAACTTTTTCTGTCAGTGTCTCAATTTGAAATAATCAGGATACTCCTGAGGCTTAATTTATCACTGAGGTGGTACAGTGTGCCTGGTCTGTAGGAGAGCTTTAGCATATGTTTCGTACAGGCCAGCTTGCTCTCTGGGCAATATATCTTTCTCATCTCTGCTAGCCAGCAGTTGAGAATTGCTCTCTACTACACTTCAGATTCAGAAATAACTTCTGATTTTTACCCTCCAAGGGAACAGCCTCCCTGTCATTGAGCAGTGATCAGTCTTGTGGTTATCGCGATTTTTAGCTGCCTGCAATCAATAAAAGATTTAATTATTGTACAGCATAATGTCAGTAGTATGAAAGATCTTGTTGACCAGGGACTATCTCCTGCCTACCATGGTTTGCAGATGGAATTATACCTCTTGCTTTTTTGTGTTTGCAACTTTAGACACTACTGTTGACTGAAGCAATTGAAAACTGCAGTAGTGATAGTACAGTGCAACACATTGTCTGTGAACTGAGGTATTATATTTTAGCCTCCTAACAGAGTGATGTGGGCGGTTGATAATGACAGTTCAGTGCATTTGAAAACATCAGCTTCTTATTTCTAACTCCAAAGAAGTTGGAACACAAATACATTGCAAAAGGAGCCAACAGCTTAAAAAAAACATTCTTAAAAAAGAAAATGTCACTGCTGGACGCCAATGGGAAGAAAAACACTGTCGAGGTTCTCCAGTTTTGCCTGGGGGTTGGTGCTTCTCTCCTAGAACACGACTGCAACGTTCACCCTGAGGAACGTAAAACCCAGGTTTCATTTCATTCCCATTTCATTGTGCTGCTCTGGCTGGGATGGAGTTCCTTTTCTTCAGAGCAGCCCGTAAAGTGCTGTGCTTTGGATTTGTGCCGAAGCCAGTCCTGATAACACACCAATGTTTTGGCTATTGGTGAACGGTGCTTGCACAGCACCAAGGATTTCTCTGTTTCTCATCCCCCTGTCCCCGCAGGTGAGTGGGCTGAGGGTGGGCAGGAGGCTGGGAGGGGACACAGCCGGGACAGCTGACCCCAGCTGGACAAAGAGGTATGCCATGCCACGTGGCACTGTGCTCAGCAATAAAAGCTCAAGCACCGGAGGAGGAAGGGGGGACGTTCGGGGCTGTGGCGTTTGCCTTCCCAAGTCAGTGCTAGACGTGCTGAGGCCCCGCTTTCCCGGGAGCGGCTGGACGTCTGCCTGCCCATGGGGAGCGGTGAGTGAGTTCCTCGCTCTGCTGTGCCTGCGAGGGCAGCTTTTGCTCCACCTGTTGAATTGTCTGTGTCTTCGTTGGTGAGTCTTCTCGCCTTCCTTGTGCCTTGTCCCCACCCTGCAGGAGGGGAGTGAGGGATCGTCTGTGGGGTGCTTGGCTGCTGCCATATACATGTACTTTTTCTTTCCAGTGGAGATTCCTAATAACTATAGAAATCATCTAGAACAAATCAAAGATAATCATTCTGGTTCCAATATGTTATTTTACATCTCTTTTAACACCCCTCTTTATGTAGTGGAACTGTGAACACGTGTCTCTTGCTCACAGTCAAAAATGCTTCTTGCAGACTGCTTAATTGGACCCTTTTTTCTTAATACTCTTTTTTTAGTCAAATATCTTACTATGGTGGATTTGTTGCTGAGAAAAGTCACTAATAAGGCAAATTAAGTTCTTGGCACTGGACATAGAAAAAGGAAAGGCTGTGCAAATTTGCCCACATTTTAGTCTTCTATCCATGCCCTGAAACTGCTCACATGAAATGTGTAGAAAGTACCATGGTTAATTATTTAGTTTATCCCAATTCCTAGCATGAGGGAAGGCATCCCACACATCCTATAGGAGGAACTTGCCAAAATTGCTGCTGTTCTGCTTCTATGTCCACCTAGTCCACAGCCTTTGCTTTGTTCCTGTGAACATATTTTGTAACACAGCTTCCACATCCAACCGTGTTCATTTTGTAAATAAACTTGACATAAAATTGTTTTCTTTGTTACTGCCAGATTGACCTTATCAAGGTAATAGTATTTAACCACAATTAAACTGTTAGGGCTGTAAGCACCAGAATACAGATGCTTTAAATGGAGGTCGAGGTGTTACTCCCAGCCTGTGCGAGTTGGGGCATCTCTACATGAGCAGTTGCTGCACAGCAAGTGTGGGCTGCTGTGTCTCAGCTGCTCAGCATGGAGGTCTCTCCGTGACAGTTTCAGAGAGGCACTTGATAGAGAATAAAGTTCCTCTTCTTGCTATTCTGGGCAGTTGCCTAAGGATTTAGCCAACCAAAGTCCTAAAGCTGCTAAAAGAGGGCAAATAAGATTAGTAGTTGCTGTACCTGCTCAGCTGTTGGCATCCTCCCACATAGCAAACCTCTGGGTTACCTTACCCTATTAACTTTTTAGTCCTTGAAATCTTCTGACCTGAGAGGATGCTTCCCAGGTGCCCTATTAAAAGAACTTCACAAGATTTCTGCTGCTCTGGTTTCACCAGGTGTTTCATTTCATTTAGGGGAGGGCAATCTCACCTAGGGTTAATTCTCCCTGTTATCTCACAGAGCCTTAACCTGAAAACCACTAACAGAGTGCCCACATCTGCGGTATCTTGACCATCATTCTTTTTCAGCATATTTACAGTATGAATACTTTGTATGGTAATATATAACAACTGTGTTACTATCCGTATTAACCTAATCAATAGGACTGTATAACAATAGTTCGTTTTGTAATTGTACTTGGCAACATGTGGTTTTATGCTCATATACTATAAAACAATTAGAAAATGTATAAAAACAGTATTTTTTATGGTTTTACTCATAGCTAAAGACTCCTAAGCATCTATGTTTCATTGGATTTTGTTACAAGCTTAAATATTTCAGGGTTCCCAGCAGGACACCTGAATCCAAAAAAATGCTGTAATTTAATTATGCCTATTAATGAAATTCTCTAGACTTCTATCAGCCTGGAGCTTTATGGTGAACTTCTGAATGTCAAAACTCCTTTTGCAAAGCTGAATCTCGTTCAGAATCTGGCCTTGATGAAACTCATTTCAGTAAATTAGGCTGAGATAAGCTATGCAAATTTCAGATCATTAAAGGGAGGAAGAGTCTTGTGAAAGAAAGTAATTGTTACACCATTAAGTGCTAGCATAAGGAATTCCTAGCATGAATTATGTAAAGTTACTTTTTAAATAAACAGTTATAAAAAAGTATATAAAAAAAGACCATCGTGTCCAAGTGAACTTAATATTCGGTGGTATCCTAGCTATTTGAGTCTCAGTAAGTACCAGGACAATCTTAGTATATTAAAAAAAATGCTTAAACAATTCCAGATTGTCTTTTATGTTTGTAAAATCTGATCTTTTCTGTCTTCCAAAAACAAGAAAGAAGAAAAGCTAGCAATAGTGCGCACATACACATACACCTCCTACTTCAAAACAGAGATATATGCCAGTATTACCTTCATACCTGTGCAGGGTATTCAATTTTCTAATACTTTGAGATATAAGATAGAAAAAAACTCCCTACCAAATGCCAGTGCATTTTTTCCAAATAGAAGATAGGAGAGTTCTGCTCTTTTTCATAGTAATAGATCACATATTTCCAGAACCTTACACTGCTTGTATTATTTTGAAGCTGTACAGCACAGAAGGCAGCAGAGTCCACCTTCCTTCTGTGATTACACTCTTACGTGTGTGCAATTCATAAAATATTTACATATATATCATTTTTGTTTTGGAAAGCAAAATAAAGATATACTGTAATTTCCTTTCTTCTCAAAGGCACGTGTATGCATGGACACATATGTGAAGCGGGATAATTAATTTATTTTATATCACCTTGTTGGTAAGTTAGGGAGCCGTCTCATTATGTCTTGATTACGTCTGCAGTTAACTGATACCACCACCTTCCCACTGCTTCTTCTTTTCTTGTTCTCTTTCTCTCTCTCTCTCTCCTTGGCTTTATAGCAGTTTCTAATCATTTCCTGTTGCATACTGGCTGAGAAAGCTCTCTCAAGTCCCAAGTGCAAATCAATAAGTTATAGTGATTCATAAAAACAAGACTGTCATCATTATTGTTCAATTATTGGTGGGTCTGTGGAAAGATTCTTCAAGAGCTGGAGGTTTCTTCACTAATATTTATAATCTGCGTTGAACAGTGCTAATGAATGAGTGGGTGTACATTAGACTGAAATGCAGTGGTATTTGATTTATACTAAGTCCAGGTCTGATTGTTAATGTTAAATCCATTAAAGTGTCTCTTAGATCTGCCTTAATGTACTTCCCTGCATACAATAGAGCTTAAACATACCCATTTACTTAGCTTTTCATCATTGGTTGAATATTTGTCTTTATTACATCATTCTATGATAAATTGGACTTGGGGTATTTTGAAAAATAGCACTTTATTAAAGCTTCACTTGTCAGAAGCCAGTATCTTAAAAATTATCAGCAAGTTTGGTTAAAAAAAAAACAACACAGCTGATGCTAAAAATGTAAGAAGAAATTCAAAATATTCAAGCCTAGTTCATAAAACTAAGATGCTCAAGGAAGAAATCCACATTTCATCTTGGGGAAAAGAAATTCACAAACAGTTTTCATTTGGAAGAATAAAAGATACTATGTTTACCTAAGCTGTCACCTTCTGAGCGTCTCCAAAGGGGGAATACTTTTCTCTAGCACAAAATTGCTTTCTCCTGAAAAAAACCATTAGACAAAAGTGTAAATAGGAAAAACAGGGTAGGGAGAACATGCAGGAAATCGTCAACTTCCAGCTCAGGTCAGGCATTTCACAGCAATTCTGCAAAGGCCATCAAGTATTAAATACACAGGCTGACTACAGCATTTCTTCTCATCTGCAAGAGTTCTCCATTCACAGTACATACAAACCCAGCCCAAGACTGCCAAGCCAGCCTGGGGTGTATTCCTGATGCTGCCTCCATGCAATGCTTCTTTTTTTCTTACCTGAAAGTTTCTGTTCTCGACTAGAGTCAGAGAGAGTTACTCTGTCACTATTTAGCTAATATTTTCAACCCTGTTTGGTGAAGGAGTAAGCCAAAATCAGAGCCTTGTAGGCTTGATTTTATGTTGAGCAGAGTGCTTGGTAATTTGATATAATGCAGCTTGTTTACAAATAAAAAGTCCTTTTTTTCTAGTGCAGGAGACATTAAACAACATGGCTTCTTTCCTCACACGTGCACAGTTCTTCTAGCTAAATATTTAGCTCCCAAAATTACTCTCAAGCCGGCAGCCCCATCCTCTTCCAATTTTCTGAAGCATCCTCGGGCTCTGATATTCTAGCCCTCTGCGTTCATCGCTGCCTAAACTGATGTTCAGCAGACCTTCTCCATCCAAATACCAAATAGTTTTGTACAGGCTTTTGTTTGTGTAGGAATACATTATTAGCTGCCTGCCACATGCATTAAATGAAAATCAGCAGCTGAATTTAGCAATCTCAGTACTGACACTGCTGTGCAGCATATGTTGAGTTAGATTCGGAATTGTGCCTTTCCAGCAGCACAAAATCACTAGAAGCACGCCTTCACTGGTTCCCTGAAGGTTTCTTCTCGCTAACGTATACAAAACCCACATGGTATATAGAACAAGGTGTCAAGAATAAGGTGTCAATATCTGAAAAGAGGGTTTGGCCTGGAAGTACCATGCACTTGACCAACCCTGGCCAAATTTCAAAGGGCAGATCCTACACCTCATAAAGGACAGCACTCACAGCTGCCCACAAAGGACCGTGCAAGCCACAGTATGTCCGAGCCTGCTGAACTTTCTTGAGCAGTTTTTTCATTGTCCCTTACTCAGAGCTCTGTCTTGAAGTACAGTGTAGATCCAAAGTGTATAAATTGATGTAAATTATTCCGACATATTTGGAGAAGATTTTAAAAAGTTCCAACAACAAACATCCCCTTTTGTTACGTCAGTTATATAGCAATGTAAGCAATCACTGAGATTATCACTTTTTACATTAGCTTTTCAAAAGCTTCCTTGTTTTCTATTCTTACATTGTGATCTCTTTGCAGCCTAAGAACTGAACTCAATTTTTCACAAATAGTCCTGCCAGCACACACAGGCTGGGTCTCTTTGCCTGTGTCACTCTAGACTTGGGCAGCTTGGAAATATGTGAGTTTGAACTGGTAAAAACCTTTGGACAGATTTGAGCCCAGTTCTTCCTGAGGTCAACAGGGAAGTTTGCTTTAAATCAACACCTTAAAGCTGATCGGGATATAAAGGGCTGTGAAATTCTTTTGTCTTTGTTGCTATACAGAGATTTTCCGTCTTTTTCGTATGTTTCTTTTCCTAGGCCTGACAAAACGTGGCCTTCTTCAGAGAGAGTATCTGCTTTCCCAAGCTGGAACAGGCTTTGCTGGCTCCCAAGAACTTGCAGGCAAAAAGACTTTGCAAGTGATACAGGCTCGCTACTGCAAGCAGAAGAGGCTACTTGCAGATGAATGTTTGTTCTTGATAGTACCGTGGATCCTGCTGCAATCTGTCTCCCAGATAAGGCCCCAGATTGTGCAAAATGTTGCAGTCTCTGCTTAGTGGCAATTTAGCAACTAGACAGCATTGATAAGAAGTGAATGTAGATCACCGAAGATCAGTTCTGGTCACGCAAAGGGTATGTGTTAGATTCGGAAAATGACAGAAAATCCCATTAAAACATCACACTCTCTTAAATAATAACCCTGCGACCTGCTGGTATATTCCTCTTTTGACTCACTCCTTTGAAGGAGATTACAGAAATATTTATCACATAAACTAAATTATATAGGTGGCTAGGAGAACATGCACAAAAATCTACAAGCACGTTGTGGTATTTTCTTTCTGGTTGTTTTTAATTTTATCTTGGCACTTTCTGAGTTTGAGACAAAACATTAAGGATAAAATACAAAAAAATTTAAAAAATACTTAATCTCTTACTGAGTTCCAGCTCAGGTAATAATTGACTTTATTTTGTTACAATGAATGATATTTTCTGAAGTCATTCCAGTTAGGAGGGTGGGAATAAGGGATACATAAAATCCAGGTTACACAAAAACTACAGTAGTTGCTGACATCCTTAAAGATGGTCTTAGCAGAGGAACTGAAAGAGAATGGACTTTCGTGAAAAAACACACCACTTTTCCCCTGCTTGGTCTGAGAAATGACTTCCTGCATCTTGCTTTTCAGTAGTTAGCACAGAAATTTCACGCCAAAGGTGTCAGGGAATTTTACTATTTCTGAGGCACATTTGTGCCTTGCCGACCCTGCCCCAAAAGCCAGACCAACTTTAGTACTTAAGCAGCCACTAAGTTGCACAGCCACCCCAGCTCACCCACACTTCCTTGATTTTCTGTCACTCGCCATATGCATAGGAAATCCTCCCCTAACCAGAGCCCAAGATTTTAGTTTCCACCATCCTATCCTAATTCCCAGTCCTAGGATTGTTACTTTTAAAATCCTAGGATTATTACCACTAAAAAAAAGAGTCATCTGTGTGTATCCTCTTTCAGACAAACTGGTATCCAGTGCCTGCTATGAGAAAATTCAGGTATGGCTTCTTACAAGTTTGGTGATAGCACTTCCTAAACTAATTATACCTTTATGAAATTAATTTCTTCTTATTACTAACAATAATTCAGACCTTTTTGCAGTAATGTGAATGGAGAAAAGCCAAAGCACAGATGACAAGACATAAAATCTGAGCCAAAGCAAGATATAAAACCTGAACTATTCTCTCACCCTCGCAGAAGATCCCTCTAAGGGAATGCCAAGGTTCATTAATAAGGCAGTGGAGGAAACTTGCTCTGACAAGTTACTTTGCTCACAATTAACTTGCACAGGGAACAGTGTTTGGCTTTGGCTGTGCTAATTCGCAGTTATCAATCTGCTGCTCCCACCTAGTGTGCTTCTAGAAGGTCCTTTAGTGTCATGAGCGTAAACATGCTGGGGCGACTTCATCTGGGAAGTGTTTAAAAAAGAGAAGTAGCTTTCTGCTAGGTATGCACTCTCCAGCTGACCACGTATTTGCCCTCTTATGACGTGATCGGGTTTCCAGTGAAGAAAAGTCTTCCCATTTATCTCAGTGGTAGGCAGACCAGAATTTTAATGGCGCTCACCTGGGGCTAGTGAGTAACAGGGATACCTCCTACTTCTGTGTGCCCCAGAACTCCCGCTAAAGTAAATCACCATCATTTGTGTTCCCCCATGGTATAACTCTGCACGGCAGAGTAGGTTTCTTTGCTTGGTGCCATAGTGCACCTGAAAGGTCTGGACACAACCCAGAGGTAAGGACATTATTAAAACAGTACCACATATAGGAAAATAGAGGCCAGCAAATTATCCCATTAAGAGAGGTATGATACATTCTGGAAGCCCGAATTTCAGTGATAAATATGCATATTTTAGTTGACTAAATATTAATAATTCATCGTTTTGGTAACGAGAGGGAATGGTTAATTTACACAAAAGTTGTACTTCTCAGTCTGGGCAGGGGAAGAACTGGTGATTCATTTATTAAAGAGCAAAATCAAACTCAGAGGACAAACCAGACTTAGAGAAATAAATGGGCTATGACAGTACGTAGTATTTATCATGTTTAAAAAGAAGCACGTCTTCTGCAAAAAAAGGCAGTAATATCCTTTTCCTAGTCATATATTTCTATTCTGCAGCATGCTTTAAAGACAAAAAAGGAACGCTCAAACATAATCCTTTCTCACCAGATACCACATTGTGATAAAAGTTGGAGGGAACAGCTGACAAGAATAACCATTTAATGGGGAATGCTGTTCTGCAGAGACTTCTCAGGAAAGAAAAGCAGGACTTGACCCAACATTTCCTATTATGCACTGGCCAGTAAATCAGCAAGTTCCTGAAAGGCTGGCTTTCTTCTGCCAAATTCAATCCTACAGTTCTAACAGCTTTCAAGGAAAACTCAATCCTAAGCATGCAAAGGGGCAAACTTCCTACTGTAAGCTATGAATAGTCCAATGAAGTCATTGGGACCAATAAAAGTATGCAAAGATATACATCATTAAGTCTCTCACACTATTGCCTTACATAGTATTATTTACTTTTCATCGTATGCCTTGAGTTTTATGGACATTAGCCATGTAACTTCATAAGAAAAACAGGTAGTTCTTCACCAAAAGCCATTTCCGGTTATATACACAGTCATTTTGCTTGCAGCAGTGTTTTATCAGTATTGTTCAATTGTCTTTATTCACTACTTTAATAATTTAGTACGTTGTCCTTTAGATTGAGAAAATATTCATTAAAATTTTCTACAAGTATAATATCCAAATATGAAAAATAGATCTGAATTTACATTCACTGTGTGTTTGTTTCTTGCATATCATCTAACAAATAGACCTAGCTTCATTCTCCATTATATTTCATCTTGGTGTAACTCAGCTAATTTAATTAGTTAATGTAATACCTGTTATTATGTGTAAAATCATAGAATCATAGAATTGTCAGGGTTGGAAGGGACCTTAGAGGTCACCCAGTTCCAACCCCCCTGCCATGGGCAGGGACACCTCCCACTAGATCAGGTTGCTCAGAGCCCCATCCAGCCTGGCCTTGAACACTTCCAGGGATGGGGCTTCTGGGCAACTTGTTCCAGTGTCTCACCACCCTCATGGTGAAGAACTTCTTCCTAACGTCTATTCTGAATCAATGTTAATTAACGTTAAACATTAGTGTTAATTAATGTTAAACATTAATTTTTCCTCAGAGGTACAGAATGACTTTGGATAAGAGTCTAGACTCCTCGAAACAGTAAGCCCTGAGGCACATACAGGACCATACGTAGGAAAACATACAGATTTCTAGTTCCTGCTGGGTCCCTAAATCCCAATGGTTTCAGTTAAGGTTGGCCATTTAAACATTTTTATGGTTTGGGGATACATCACCTGCAAGAACATGCAAACTTTCACTACTGTCAGTTAAGCTGTCTTAGCCCACTGCCTGTAAAACCTGTCCCAATAACTGTTTTTAAATATGCATGATGAAATAAACTCTTTACATACACATACTTGCATACACACAAAGAATTTTCTGTTTGTATATATATATATATATACACATGCGTGTGTGTGCGTGTGCGTAGAGATATATACAGACACAAAAGTATCTTACTGTGTATTGGTGTGCCTACCATATACTACTATTTTTCATAATCTTGGTCTGTGGTATGCAGTATGCATGTGAGACACAGGACTAACATGAAAGTAAGGTTTAATTTTAAAAAAGTTTCATCTGTAATTAATATTGCATCCAAAATCATAAAAGTTTGAATGGTTCATCTATCCAGTGAAGTTATTGGTGGGACTGTTCACACAGCAGCATATTTTAAGAAAATAATGCAGAGAACTTGCAGTGAGCTGACTCCAAACTTGCAGAGAAAGCCCTGCTGCCAGAACTGTACCATCTTCCCAGCCATATCACCATTTTTCACAGTATGCCATGAGATATTGCAGGTGCTTTGAATACATCTTGCGTTAACCAAAAAAGAAAAAAAAAAAAAGAGAAGAGATGTCATTAACTTACGGTTGACCATGAATTTGAAGCAAAATGTTGAAACCATAAGGTGCTTCTGGATATCTGTAGTATGTGACAGAAGAACTTTGACAGGCAACCCCTACAACTGTCAGGCCCCCAAAGCAATGAAGCAGAAAATAAAAGTGCTCCCAAACACGTTTAAAATGATTCATCTCACTGTTTCGCTTTGAAACGAGGAACAAAAATGGAAGCATTCCTATTCCCTATTGAAAGTAATCACAGTTTTATATCCCTCAGTATTTACATAGAGTGAGCTGTTTATTTAGAATCCTTGGTGATAAGGACACGGCAAGCTCATAACTTATTATATATTCTCTTTTCATTTTGTCTTTTTTGGGGCGAGAATTATGTATATTTTATGATAACCCAAAATGACTTATACATAAAAAATACAGACTTTAAAGATAAAAAGGATTAGTAGCAGGTAATGCATTTTCCATGAGTGGCTATAGGGCTCTCAGTTCCAGAATGTACAGGCTGCATACAAATGAATTGATAAAAGTCTGAGGCTGCGGATGGGTAGAAAGGCTCATGCTTTGCTGGAGATGATTCTTAAAGTTACAATAAATCAGACAGACAGTGTCGGCCTTTGAGGATAAACCTGTGATGGCTTGTTGTGCCTCTTTGAATCGCCTCAGAGGCCCAGGGACTAAAAAGTGCCTAGATGTCACATTAAATCTACCGGGAGGATGGAGCACTTCAAAGAGGAACGCAATCAGATCTGATGGAAAATACATTTTCTGAAAGCTACTGACAAAAAAGTAATCTTTGATGTGGATGTTGAATAACAATTGATATTGTCTTTCCTGACATTTTTCATTATTGCTGTCTTATACAGCCTACTTCATGTATTAAAGCAATATTAACTGTTTGACAGGGACAAATCCTCAAACTATCACATAAGCAATTGTTTCTGAATTGTCTTAGCCCACTGCCTGTAAAACCTGTCCCAATAACTGCTTTTAAATATGATGGTATACTCTCTTCCTTGACTAGCTAGACAGTGTCTGAGCCTTGGCATAATACGATAGAGTCTAGGGGATATTAAAAATGGTTAGGTGGTTATGAGGTGTCATTTGATTATAAGCAAGGTACAGCAGTGTTTTCTGAAGGTGACTTTTAATGAGAGAGGTCTATAAAAAGTCAGTCCTTATTATTCCCGATCTACAACACACATTTATAGCAAGTATATCTACCCCAGAAATGTCGAATCTCCTGCAATTCTTGCCGCTTAAAAGAAGGAAAAAGAAATGTGTGGGAGATTTTTGTTATTTATGCAAAGAAATAAAGCAATCAGTGGCTGTACAGAATGCTATAAAATAAACTGTAGATAAATCCCCTGGTTGTTACTGGAGAGAAATTCAAGCAGATCTAGAAGCTCCATGTCATTTTAAAGGACTGGATCCCTCCGGAGGTTTGATGTCTTAACCCCCTACTATAACAATGTGCTTCTTTACCAATGTGCTGCTTTACCAAAGATCTTTATAAATCCAGAACCCCTGCTTCCTAGATGACCTAGAGCTACTGAGCAGGTAGGTGGAAAGGCAGCTGTAGCCCTCATCGGGCTGGTATACAGGGGTTAACTGCATTAGCACCAGGGAAAGGAACACGTACAGAAAACCCAAGCCTGAGAGTAAATTGCAACAGCGAGATAATCTACTGCTTTCAGGCTCTCACAAGCTACTGGCATTTCTGTTGCACTATAAAACAGTGAAGCTATGGCTCTCCCTGCTTACTTCCAATTTCCTTGACAGCCTTCCATTTTTCATACTCCTGGAAGAGGGTTTAACCAGCTTTTTCTCCCTTATCTTGACGACCACTACCAGAGCCACCACCAGGAGCCTTCTGCAATCACTCACTTGTTTCAGACAATTGTTCCTTTTTATGGTAGAGTCCCTCGATAAGGCTTTCTGTGGAGTCCCTCCCCAGGGAAAATGTTTAATGTTGTGCAGTTAGCCTGTTGTATAGGATGGACTGAGAACAGTTCACTTAAGAGGCTCCGTAGAGTAATTGAGAGAGTTATCTCTAGCAGGAAAGAGTAAGCAGCATCGCCGTCCGACCGCACGGTGCGCAGCTGTAATGCATTAGATATTTTCATTAACAAGCAAAAAAGTTTGAAAGCGAGCATTTGGCCACACCTCTCTCGGCTACACAGAAACACACCTCTCTTGCACTCCAACAGGGAGAAAAAGCTGTCATTTGCCACTCTTCTGCATCGCCCTTTGCCCCGCCTGTCTGTGCTCTGGAAGGCAGCCATCCCCAGGAGGATGAGGGTAAGTCACATTCCTGCCAAACCCAGCCCACACGTGCCTAGTGCCGAGTTGCCAGATTCCCTGCGGGGCCAGGCATTCGGATATACTTTGTTTCTGCCCAGAAGGCAGTTGCTGTCTTCTCATGAAGCAGACAATGAAACCTTCTTCTCTTGGGTGATTTGGAATGGATAAATGACTGTATCCCTACACATCAGGAAAAAAAAAAAAAAAGAAAAGACATCAGCAACATTCTCAGCAGCTTCAAAGGTTACTCTTTCTTATCTCCAAACCCTGATGGTTGCTTTATTATTTCAGAGTTGGCAGAGGCCAAATACATCCCATATATACTTCAGTCTAAAGTTCACACTGGCCCCTTTAGGATTCCAGCTCCTTGACACTTCAACCCCAGTTCCACCAGGAGGGATTTATTTTCTTTCATGCTCTCCATTGCTCTGTCCCTAGTGGGAACTCATCCACTCCCAGGTTTCCTAACACCTTCCTTCTCTGTTATTAAAATGAGGCTGCTTGGCCAGCTGAAACTTCTTTGAAGTCTGGGAATATTTCAGATGTCAAGTCATAAGATTTCCTCTCTCTTTATTTTAGACTGCTGCCTGTGCTTGTAAAAATCTATGAACTACTAAGCATTAAAACGCCATACACAGTGAACTGCTGGCACTGATTTTGTAATCCTACCGTAAATGGAGAAAAGGAATACCACAGAAGTTACCATAATGCATCCTCTGTGGAAATACTAGAAGGATTATTGTTCTTGGGGGATGGGGAAATAAAGATCCATTAGTTGACAAAAGATGTGTAAAAAGCTTTTCGTCTGTTTTTATGCCACTGAGGTCACACTAACGATCCTCCCTCTGCACAGGTCACGGCTTGGCAGCAGAGGAAATCTGGCTAGCACCACATCAGAAGCATTGCAGCCACATGATGCAAAGTAGCCACCCAGTATGAACTCACGCCGCCGCTTCACGTTTGTCCAAAGTTTCCTCACGGGTCGGCACTGTGCATGCAGGCTTTACGGCAGATCCGCCACTGCCTGCCTCCCCACAGCCGGCAGACATCCCACCACGTGCCCTCTGACTGGGGCTGAAGTCCCAGCACATGCCCACAGGTGCTTGGTCTGGCCCGGGTCTGGCCGCGCACGGTCCTGACGTTAAACACAGGGCAGCCACCGCTCCCCTCGCTGGTTTGGGGCTTAGTTACACACAGCACAGAGACAGAGCGTGTGACTGCCAAGCTCAACAAATCAAAGTAAAAAGTGATCAGCAGGTCAGGGCATAAAAGAAATGCACTTCTGCATTAATGAGAACAAAGCAGTTGTGAGACAGCTGGTTCTCAAGGCGAGCGGCCAGAGCGATCGCCCGGGGCTCTGGGCGGCCCTTTCAAAACTGAATTTTGGCAGCAATGAAGGGTCGTCACACAGTACATGGGGAGAAGGAGGAAGAGGGGAAAGGGCCAAGCCGTGACTCCTTCTGACTCCTTCCCATGGTTCCCACAAGTCCAAGCTTGCTGCAGAAGCAGCCACATTGCTCCTACTGGGTAGCCGAGGTCCAACACAGCGTTAGTTCAGCAACTACTACTGTTCTCCCTGTGGAAACCACAGTCCTCTACCACAGCCGACAGCTTTTGTATGCACAGAGCAAGGGAGGGCCATGACATTTTACAGGCTTTGAATCACTGCTGCCAGAGAGAAGGAGCCGGAATTTAGCACTTAATTTTGCTTATGCCCCTTCGCAGCCTCTGCGCACACCTCTGCGCACCGAGCTGGGCTTACAGATTCACGGCTTTCCTGAGCAGAGCTGTGAAAGGATGCAAATTGCTCCGTAATTACTCAGATGCCTTACAGAGGCCTGTGCTACTCAATGTCCAATTTATAACCAATCAGCCCTGTACAACAAGCAGCTCCACGTACAATAACAGCTGATTCTGGCTGGCTTTCGGCTCTTAGAAGTTACAACCCCGCAGGATGTAACAAGACAGTTTTATAAAGCTGTGCGAGTAAAAAGATTCATCAAGGTCACCATTTTCAAACGCACCTAGAGCTGAAATGAAAGGCTAAGCATATGGTGTGCGGCACAGAGTCAAATCTTTCTTAACTGTGGTCCTCTTTTCCCAGCTTCTCTGACAAAAGCATGTGTGAGAGTTGTCTACATAAAATATGCTCTGATTTTCAATATTTTGCCTTAAGACCATTAAACTGATATCTATTAGTACTGTGACGTTTTCAGCGACTGTCTCATAAGCTTATAATTCTGCCTTTGAACAGGTCAGTGCTTATAGGTATAGAATTTGTATGGCAGCAAGTACTTCAAGTCCTAGCATTCAAAATTCTACGTTTCCCATTTGTTACCGAAATATACTGATTAACAGAGCAGAGCTACTACAGAAACATGGAATATCACCTTCGCACTGGTTATACCAGGACATTGTGGGTCAGTATTCTTGAGCTCTGTTTCCTTTTTCATCACCAACCTACTCTTTGATGTCTTCGTGGCTTTGTTTTTGTGGGGTTTATTCATACTGTAAATACGAGCACTTGTGCAATTAGCAGTTAATTAATTACAGGGTAATAAATCCACTACATGAATGCATGTGGTGGGTTGACTGCCGGCAGCAGCCAAGCACCCCACAGACGATCCCTCACTCCCCTCCTGCAGGGTGGGGACAAGGCACAAGGAAGGCGAGAAGACTCACCAACGAAGACACAGACAATTCAACAGGTGGAGCAAAAGCTGCCCTCGCAGGCACAGCAGAGCGAGGAACTCACTCACCGCTCCCCATGGGCAGGCAGACGTCCAGCCGCTCCCGGGAAAGCGGGGCCTCAGCACGTCTAGCACTGACTTGGGAAGGCAAACGCCACAGCCCCGAACGTCCCCCCTTCCTCCTCCGGTGCTTGAGCTTTTATTGCTGAGCACAGTGCCACGTGGCATGGCATACCTCTTTGTCCAGCTGGGGTCAGCTGTCCCGGCTGTGTCCCCTCCCAGCCTCCTGCCCACCCTCAGCCCACTCACCTGCGGGGACAGGGGGATGAGAAACAGAGAAATCCTTGGTGCTGTGCAAGCACCGTTCACCAATAGCCAAAACATTGGTGTGTTATCAGGACTGGCTTCGGCACAAATCCAAAGCACAGCACTTTACGGGCTGCTCTGAAGAAAAGGAACTCCATCCCAGCCAGAGCAGCACAATGAAATGGGAATGAAATGAAACCTGGGTTTTACGTTCCTCAGGGTGAACGTTGCAGTCGTGTTCTAGGAGAGAAGCACCAACCCCCAGGCAAAACTGGAGAACCTCGACAGTGTTATTCTTCTCACTGGTGACCAGAAGTGGCATATTCTTTTATACTCTCTCCAGAGACTAAAGCAAGCATTTGTCCATTGCTGACACATTTCAAAGGTTGTTCCCCCAGCAGATTTTCTTGATGACATTGTCTTCCCCATATGCCCTTTCTTCTAATTGATATCTCATCAGGGAATATTCCTCTTGCCTGAGAGGGTCTCCATGAAACTCCAATCCGAGTGAGCTAGAGAAGATGCTACCTAGCTGTACAAAAAGCTGTTTCTTTTCTCCTCCTGGGGCAGGCAGACTGAGACGTGTGCCTCAACAACATCCTGACAACTATCAGCTGGGGAAATGTAAGACCCAGCTTTAATTTTTTATTTCAGATTCATGTAAATGGATCGTCTGCCCTGTAATTAATTTGCTGCTAATTACACAATTACTCCATTTATAGTATCATTTAGAAACGAATTGATGTTAGCCCAGTCTAATTTGCAAAATAAATTAAGCAAATTGTTACTTGATTTTAAATCAAGTTAATCAACCCCTCCATTCAGTTTGCCTGCGTGGTGCCACAGCTGAGTGTGATGCTGCTGGATGTTGTCAGTGTCCGTGTGGCCGGTGTAATTGTTGGGAGCCTCACTCTTATGCAGCAAGGGGGAGATCCGGTGCTGCCACTGCTTCTGGTTGCTTGGCATTTTGCTTTTCCTGGGCTCCTGTTTAAGCTGCCCACTTTGGTCTTGCTCATTATGAAGATTTATACCATCATCTAGTGGAACTCCCCTTAAACTACAACCCATTAACTCTCCTAGTCTGCACTTTACGTGCAGCCTGAGATGGAGAGAGTAGGCAATGAGGTTCTTGTATTCAGGTTACTAAATATAGGAGGATTTTTGACATCTCCCAGAGCAGGAAAATTTGCCATAACCGCTGTAATTAAAATCTTGCTCAATATTTGCCTAATGTCGCATTAAATCCATGAAATGCTGCTGCTTGTCTCCCCCACCCCACCCATCCCTCAGTGTTAGTTTTCAGGATCTACAGACATGACTGCAGCAGCAGCCACAGCTAGGTTGTATTACACAGACAGGAAAAAATTTTACTTACAAAAGCACATTATAAACCAAGAGAATAAACATGCATCCTGTGCTCTCCACATGTCTGAATAAAACAGGTATTTCTTCCTAATTTCTCATCACGGTGGAATAGACAGCATTTCCTCTTGTCTTGTTACAGTCACTCTTGTCTAGTAATACACGTATGCTTTTATCAGGCATAGAAATGAGTTACAATTCGCACAGTTAATTCTCTCCACTCTGCCAAACAGCATCAAAGATCTTTCCTTGGTTAATCCGGCAGTCCCTCCAGACATCTTCCAAATAGTTTGTTCTTCTTAATACAGAAAAAGCTGGGGAATCACCTGTAGTCCCACACTACACCAGGGTCTCCAAAGGAGCTTCACAAAACTCTGAATCAGCTGAAGGAGCACACAGCACTTCCATGCCATGCAGCTGATTAAGAGACTAAATCAGAGGCAGCATGGCTGTACATGAGTCAAGGGGAGTATTTCCTAGTCAGGGCTCACTCCTCACATGCCGGCTCCTGGCTCCATACCTGCCCCTACAGCATTGATTGAATGCAATGGACACCGCTCCCCAAACCCATGCAGGCTGGGAAAAGGCCATGCGCCCGCCCTGAACGTGGTCATTAAGTGCATTCCACGAGGTGCACGCAGCCCGCTCCCCACAGTACTGCTCATTTCCAATTTAGATGTGGCTGTTGGACCACTGGGGACCCCAGGAGTAATTGCAACGTCTATCCCAATGCCAGTGGCCCGTGAGGTCAGTGCACCCCCCCGTACCCAGGATCTGTACGAGTTGTCCTCTTCTTGCATCCATTTTGTGGTATTACCCAGCGTGCAGCTTACATCCCTGCTAACACCAGTACCCCAGAGCCAGAAAGGCATCTTCTGTTTCTCTTTGATGCGCACAGTTATTTTCCCACAAAATGTTTTTTATCCCTTCTACCACCACGGCAGTAACCAGTTCAGGCTGTGCGGAGCCCTTCTGGGAAAAAAGTGCTGACCATGCATCCACGTTGTGAATTAGTTTGCTTTAACTCTGATTTAGCACTAACATAATTTCCTGTGACCAAATGGCTGATGCCTCCCTCCCCCCAGGGGCGTGATTATACCCCTTCAAGCCCCAGCATATGAATTTCGCAACAGTCAAAAGACAATGTAAAGGAGAATAGTAATCCAGTATAACAGCACTTGTTTTATAATAAAGTGTACTAGAGCTACAGTGCAGCTGTTTCATCTAATCTGAAGCATGTGCAGGCCATATTAATAGTTAATTTAGTCTGCTTTTAAATCACAGCAACCTGAACAACAACAAAAAGGCGTGACCTGTCTTTCCTGGAGGAGCCTAGTCACGTTCCTCTCCAACTTCTCCATGTGACAGAGCAGTGCTACAATTAAAGCACAATAATTTGCTTGTTATTCAAGTCAGGCATTAGTTCTAGTAATGGGGTGCTTGGTGGCGAGATGGATTTCCTTGTTAGGAGCTAAGCACAGGATTAGCTGAATTCTCCATGGAGAAATCTTGATTTGTTCAAGGTCTTTCATGTTTTCTACAGAGAAGGGATTATGTCTACTTAAAGAGGGGGCTTGCTTAAAAAGCTACAAAGTATAAGAAAAGGATTTAGGGCAGTCGGGCCTGTGGTTAAGTAGCTGAGGGGTAGAGGGAGTTTTAGAGAAGAGGATTATTTAAAGCCATAAAGTTCAAAAAATAATTGGTTTAGCACTACTGGGTCAATGCAGGGTAACATGCTGGAAAGGCAGTTAAGCATAAGCTAATATTCATTTCACTTTGGCTAATTATTGCAAGGATTCAGAGTAGAGGGTGAAAGAAGAAATGTTCTAGCTCTTTCCTTTGGGGTCCAACCATACGGCACATTTCCGTGCTCCTTTGCTTTCCTATATATATCTGTTGTGACACATATTACCAGCCCAGTGCAAGAATCACAGAGGGCTCTTTTTAAAGCTCTGACATTGTTCGTTTAATGAGGCTATGAAGTAGACTATTAAAAGCCTTTCAGAAGAGTTGTAGGCCCTCCTGCAGCCTGCTGTCTCGCAGGCAGCTCCACTCCTTCTCCCCCTCCTTCTTTCAAGGCACTGGCAATATCATTAGTCCAGTTTGACGCCAAGCAGACTCTCATCATCATTAGCGCCTGTGACAAACCCGAACGGAGGCGTCCTGCCACGCCGAACGCCTGCTGACTCAGGAGGCATGGGGACCACGACACCTCAGTACAGAACATCCCTTGCCACGGAGGTGAGAGGTGCTGGCTCCATTTCGCCCTGTACTTTCATCCTACTGGCGCAGCGGATTAATGGCAGACACCTGAGGACAACAGAAGCAAACCATCCCACAGCAGCTGGAGAGCCTGGTAAACTGGCCTGAGATAAGGTCAAGCCTGATGGAGTAAGAGGCTATGGGCATACAGGGGAGATACTTCCATAAGAGGAATGGCAGGATGAACCGTTACAATCTGAGCACAACACGTGCAAATGAAAAAAGTGTTGGATGGACGGTCTGAAACAACTGTCTAAAGCTGCACAGGCTGGACGGCAGCTCAGCAACCAGAAGGTGGTGAGAATTTCTTCAGTAATTTTCTGAGGATATTTCAGTGGTTTTCGTGAATGCTAGTAAAGTGAAATAAGCATTCGTTAGGGTGGTGGGAGATACAATCTCCAGGCAGACATGCTCCAAGTACATTGAGCAGGATGGGGAAGGGGTAGGAGGTGGCAATGCGGAGTTCCTGATGTTATAAATCAGCGAAAAGAAAAGCACTTGGATTGGGGTGTCACATGAGGAAAATGGAATGGACTTGTCCTTCTCTTGTACAGCTCTCATATATTCGCATTCAGTGTGTTGTGCTAAATCCACAGCCCAAAAGATTTTGATAAACAGGGGGTTTACACTAGAACACAAAAAAAAAGAATAAATTAGGGGTCCACAGGTGAATAATGAGGCAAGATTACAGGAGCTAATTCTGTATGATAGCTTAGCTAAGTGAAAACTCAGTGGATGGTGGGGAGACAAAATAGGAGATGTCAAACATTTGGAAGGTATAAAAACAATGGCAATAAAAGGAGTCATTTGGAGCAATGCATAAGGTGCAATGACATGTGTGGAAATAGAATCACGAAGACATGCACATGGTCAGAAAATTTACTGGGGTAGCAAATAGTCTCCCCAAGTGAAACTGCAAACTTGATTATTCTGGAAAATTAAAACTTCTATAAACGTAAGACTAAGAAATGTACAGTAGGGAAACACCACAGGTGGGAGAAAGGAGTAAATCTTTGTGTTTGATATGAATGATATGAGTCAAGGTACATGGGAACGTGCAGAAAGTTGGTAAGATACTCTGGTAAAACACGTACAGTGCTTATTGCTGCAGATTCAACTAGGCACCTGAAATCCATTAACATGGGTATATTCATCCTTGCAGGGCCTCTGCAAGACAAGAGGACGCGTTGCTTCCCATTCTGTGGGTCTCAAACTGACACAGAGACTGAGAGGTAAAACACCGATGAGGTCTGGCATTGCCGTGCTCATCGGTACAAACCTGACATAGCTCAAGCCATGAGCAGAGGAGTAAGCTTACCAATGAAGTGAACATCTGTTTACCTCCATTTTACGTTCAACGCAGAAACACTTGCAGTCAGTGGTGATTTTTCATCCTCTGCCATGACCAGTAGACTGGGTTCTTCACAGATTTGTCCTCTGCATTATTGCATTTACCAAATCCAGTGAACAGGACATTTGTTTTATGATAATCCAGGTACTATTCCTGACTCTTAGTGCAGGTTACCTGTGTTGGACTTTGGAGAAACCACTGTTCCTCATTTTGACCTACTCCACCTTGAAACTGAAATACCAACATTTGCAAACACTGTACCATGAGAGGAAACTAATTTATTCATTTTTTTGCAAAGTGCTTTGGGTGAAAGGCACTATAAAATTCAAAATATTGTTTTTGTCTTGCAAGATTCATGCTACTGAATAGGTGAAAAGGTTCCTTTGAATAAAAGCTGATGATTTATCTACCTTTTAGCGGCTTCCTTTGTTCCCTGCAGCTACATATTTAAACTTCGCTAGGCAGGAATTTATTATAGATACAGGAGAATAGAGCAGACTTTTTAAAACTCAACTGCTCTGCTCAGACCAAAGTTCTGGGATGAAGTAAAATTGAATCCTCTGTCATTATAGACATTAGCTTTTTCCATTTCAAAATTTTTATGGATTTTAAAAAAAAGGCAAACCAAAACCAAGTACCAACTACACTCAAAGTCATTAAGACTGAGGTAGGAGTATTTAACCCCCATTCATTACCTTTTCCCAGCTAGAGTAATTTGTGAGTATTTGACAACACTCTATAAATTCTCACTTCGCTAACCTAACACAATAATTTGCCATCACCGCCTTCTAGCATCACACATGGCATCTCTTCTGCATGAATACCTAGCAGCCATACTAGAGATGCCAGTGAATTGTCATTACTGGCACAACAAAGAAGCATTTGGCTAAGTCATAACTCCCAGTTCTCAAACCAGGCATCCATTTTTCACATCCTGATTCCTCTTCAGAAGTGGAAGTGACTGTGTGAGGGATTGCAATCAAGCAAAAGCATCCATACTGGTAATGATTTATAACTCCTCTGACGGATGGGTAGTTTCATGATAAATTGAAAATTGTGCAGTGGTGTTGTTTATTATTAATTTTGCTTCTTCATTTTTTAACTTCAAATCAAAATAGGAATGGAAGGAAGAACTTGTGTCATATAGTAGATATTTAATCCAGGGGAACGTACAGAGTACCCACTCTGCACAATGCAAGTCACGAAGCGCCTTCAGAATCCCTTAACAAATTAATGCACCTTGATACAGAATACAAACAGCCCCCTAAAAAAGCGCGTTGTGCAGGATGCCAAGCAAAAAAAAACCAGCTTTATTTTCAAGTACAGCCTTTCCTCTACCTGGTGAGGTGTCTGAACCAGGAAACGCCTGCAGCCTCCTCATCAGATGCCTGGATGTGTTGCTGCCAGCCAGTCTCAGGAGCAGTGTGATGCCCGCCCCACAGAAACCTCACCGGCCTGCAATCCTTCCCACTGGAAAAACAGCTTGAAGGGACAGCCAGAACAAATCATGCGTAGCCATGGTGACTAAATGCAGCTGGTATCTATCAGAGGGCTCATCCCCTTTCCCCTACATGTATAAGCTCACAGCCCATGTGATGCAGTGGTCACTCCCAGGTATTCCTGTCCTTATGGTTTTATCCTTCCTGTTCGAAGTTGCCTGGGTCCTCATGTAGCCTTTTGTTACTTAATTAACATTTAGAGTTTCCAAAAGAGTATCTCTGTCATCCTTGGTCCATGGAGAGGGACACCAAAGGAACAGGGTATTAGGAGGGTGTTTGAAGCAGGAAGACTAAAATTTAAATCTGAATGCCATTCAATTGAGTTAAAGAAATAAAAGCAAACAGAACTCACTCTAGTAGAGATTTGTGGTTTCCTACACCTGTGAAGTACAGGTACCATCTGAATAATAAAAAGAAAAGGAACTTCCATGTTTGAAAGAATGAATTGAATTTTACCGTACCATAACTTCTGCATTTCATAGCATATCCAGTGGGAGATTTATCTCAAATCACTGTCCCATCATTTCAAATATTACTGTGTTCAAATTGCCTTCTTTTTTAAGTAGGCTTTTGTGCCAGATGTATATTTTTTAACTGGACTTGTATGGCACAGTAGAGACATCCAGTGGTTTGTTAGATTATTAAACTCATGACTGTCACTGAAGATATAGTACAGAGCTATTTCCATTAGATAATGGTAATTTTAATTTGACCTCAGACGCAAATTTAAGATTTGATATTAAGCAGCACTAATTCAGGAACTTGCAGTAATTTGACATCAGATATTTAATTTAATTTGCCATACATCTAACTACTTTCTTGTGATTTATGTGAAACACAGGCTCCATTTATACTATGGGGTAAATCTTCAGTCGCCATAAGTCAAAGTAACTTTGCTGAAGTTAATGGAGTTTTGTCAAGTTACCATCAGAGGACATGGCCTTATCTATTTTTGAGAATTGGGAAGGCATGTCTTTTAGGACTTTCAGATTCCCCGGCAGAAAATGTTGTGTTTTGGCTTGTATTTATCATGCTATCCATTTAAGGATGCTGGGAGATAGAATGAGAGTGTCAGTTCACCCATTTTGGGCACCTCATTAAATAGCAGCAAATACATTATGGCACTTGAGGAGGGAAAGACGATTGCTGGGACCAAGAAAAGGTCTGGCAGTTGAGAGGAAGAAGGCATCCCAATAGAGAGAGACAGAGATTTAGCAGCTGAGTGATGGGGCCAGAGCTCTGGAAACACAGAAATAAGAGAGAAATGAAATTTTAAAGGAAGGCGGGGAGGGGAGGGGGAAAAGAGACAAGCTAGCATGACAGTGAACCTTGGATCAGAAAAAGACAACATCAGAGAATCAGAGTCAGCTCTGACTTACAGTCTGTAAAACTCCATTTACGTTCAGTGGGGCTGTACAGAATATAAGTCAGGGTTGCTTGGGTAGAATAAAATCCTTAAAAAGACAAAGAAAACCCTAAAGCTAGCAGGCCATAGAGAACCACAAAGGTATGCAGCCTGTCAAAGAGGTTGCAAGGCTGTGATTTATTAAAGTGCTGCCTTTGCTAAGAGCTTGATCTAAAACACGTTTAACCCAGCAGGAGTCTTTCCATGGACTTTGGATCAGGCTCTGAAACAGCAATGTTTGACCAGCTGATAAAGTGAATAAGAGCACATACCTTTTCTATTCATAAAAGCAAGGAGGAGGGTTTAAATTGCTTTGTTTCAGACAAGCTATTTACAAACAAAAAGCAGAGCTGATGCATGCACAGTGCCTTGTTAGAAGGAGGTTTAGGGGAGTTAACACTAATCAGTGTTAATTAGTAGTTGGCATGAATGCCACAGAAAAATTTAAATGAAACACTGAATATATTCACTATTCTCAGTGGGTTTTCTCTCTTTTAATAGCTATACATCCCAGTAGTGGAGAAGAGAATACTGGTTTAAACCAAGAGTCTGTCTGGCCTATTGTCCTGTTTCCAGTGGTGACTGTAAGCATACAGTCAAGAAGGAGTAATAAAGGGACAAGTATGTCCCTATGTCCTGCTCTACCACATATTTGCTTGTCACTACCTATCTTTACATGAAACAGTTTTTGAATCTGCTGGCCAAATACAAATGTGAATAAGCAGCACAGTATAGAGAGCATAAAGGAGTATACTCCCCTGTGCCAGGACCATTTTCAATCTGACCCTTTTCTTGCAGTTAGACCTACATGTAGATCACTCAAGACCCTCTTACTCTGTAGATGAAGCAAAATTGCCATGTTTTTTCATGTTGTGTGCTTTGGAAAGCTACATCCTGTAAATTATCCCCACAATGAAAGAATTTGGCCTCACTCTTGGGCTTGATTTGGTACTTCATAGTTACTTGCAAGTCCTTAATTTCTGCACTACGCTGGATTCCTTAACCCCAGCATTTTTCATTCAGATTTGTTAGTATAAGCCAAGAATTTTTCCACCTCCTATCAGAAGTGTGTTCATAGTCCCGATTTTGATGGCAGGTAAATGGAGGTATACTTTGTTCGACTGAACAAAAGAGCTCTGCCTGCAGTGATACTTTTTAATGTCTTCAAAGAGAGATCCGAGGCTGAACTTCAATAGTTGGCAGAGTGCTCAGTTGACAGAGGTGACAGGGCAACAATTTCATTTTTTATTGAACAGTGTCTCAAAAATTCAGTAAGGGCACAAATGATAAACAAACATTCACAGTGAAAAATAGATCACCAGGTTTCCAGGACAATTAGCACCTAACACATTCCCCTCAGGCGGCAACTGAAATATTACAGGTAACATTCAGCACTAGTTTTTCTTTAGTGTCTGGTAGAGCTGGTGAAAATTGCTGTCTTGAGATACGTCAAGAGTATATAGCATTCTTTTAATCACTGATCAGACAAGAAAAAAAACCATAACAAAACAAAAATACAGCCTCCCCCAAACTACATACTGTCCCCCTGCATCAGCTTGGCAAAGTGAAAACGGGTCTAGGGACAAACTAATATTCACTCTCCGTGCTTATTCACAGTTTGCCTGTTCTGTTGATCCCATGATCATGTTGCAAACTATTCTCTTTTCTGACAGTGTCACTTTTGTGGGGAAGAGAACTGCCTCATATCTGCTAGCTCATTTCACATAGACATCAAATGAAATAGTGTTCAAGCAAACATTGCTGAAGAAATAATTTACACCTTTATTAAAAGTTATCAGATCCTGACGGCCCAGGAATGCACATATGTAGCTATCTTTGTACATGGTCAGTAAAAACAAGTATTTCCACCCTTCACAGCTCACAGAGTTTCATCATAATACGTATTTGTGTAAAGACGAAAAGACAGGGTTTTTTTCTGTTAAGACCTCCTCTTGTAGGCTGTTGACCAGAACAGAAAAACTGGGTTACTACACAGGCTGGACCTTTAGTCCACACAGGGGTTTTCTTGGTTTCCATTTCCACTTTCTTAGATTCCCACATACGCCACTCAAAAGAAACTCTGAAGTCATTAATAAAAATAGGTATCAAAAGTTGAGTTAAATTTGAGTATATTCAATTATTCTGATCTCTTGGGAAGTGAAAATCTATTACTCATGACACAGATCAGAAGATTTAAAGCATAATTGTATTCTTGATGGGCTTTAACCCACAAAACCAAAGACAGAGAAACTGGCTTGACCAGAAAGACCTCCACCTCAGGCTGAGTGAGCAGCACTTAATTTAGGCCAGTTTGTGCAGCATCCCTTTCATTTGATGTTTCTGAGAGATTTCTGCTAGAGCTTCTTAGAAAAAATTATTTTGGACACATTTTCTTTATTTTGATGGCTGAGCAAAAAGACAAGCTTTATCACTATTGTCATACTGCTAGGGTTTATAAAGACTTTATTAATATTACAGTCCATTTAAAAGTAAAATGGCATATTACAGAGAGCAGAAAATTTGCCGTAATCTGTGCATTTCTCCTGAAAACCTCAGAAGGGAAACAAAACGCTTTTAAATAGATGGCCTTTCATTATGTACCAGCTACAGAAGATGGTAACAAAAGAAAAACAACAATTGAATAC
Source organism: Dromas ardeola (assembly GCA_013398915.1). Lineage (NCBI taxonomy): Eukaryota > Metazoa > Chordata > Aves > Charadriiformes > Dromadidae > Dromas > Dromas ardeola. The sequence continues at coordinate 322,362 of VYZM01019470.1, read as the reverse complement.
TTATGAAATACCCTTCCCTTCCCACATTCAGACTGCAGGGCAGCCCAGGATACGGTTGAGGCAGCAGGAGATTGCAACTGGCCTCTCTTCTGAACTGATGGGTAGCTTTCAAATGTCCAGGGCTTTGAACACAATTGTTCTATCTCTTGAAAGACTGTCTTTAATCACCTCTGTTCTTTGTGCCTGTCAGCTGCATCACGTGACATGATTCTCCAGATACTTATTTAGATCTTGTAAATTATATGTAGCATGGTTGGGTGGTACAGAAAAATTGTATTATTTACACATTAGACTCCAAAAGGCATAAAGCAGGTTAAAGACAACCAGCATATATCTGAGTGGCTTTCATCAGCTCAGGAGCTGAACACTCACTGTCATTAGTGGTGCAGCACCTTTAGAGCAAAGAGAAATTCTTCTTCTTTTGCAAATGAAGACCCTTGAGCAGAAGGGAGCACAAGTGATTTCCTCAGGTCATGGGGAAGCATGACACTGTCACCAAGAACTCTCTCTGGGTCTCCTTAGGTTTCAGCTCAGGGCACTGAGGTCGTTACAGCTATCCTCCTAATAGCCACCTCTCTGGGACACCTGCAGTCTTTCTGGGTTTTTCTTCATATGTGGCTAGTTAAGAAAAAGGCTAAGGGATTTTTCAGCAAAGTAAATCTGCAACATATCCAGTCCTTTTAAAAAGCCTGCTTTGAGTGGACTGGACAGCTACATTAGAAGAGCTGTGATATGATGAATAGAAAAATGCAGGGCTCAGATGAAGTCTTGATTAACTTGTCATCCTAATCGCCTCTGGAAACAGAGGGAAGAGGATATTTTATTTTTAAATTTTCATCTAGGTGACATCTAGTGCAGCAGAAGAACATTTGCATTGTTTTCCACTAAATGTGTGAGTGGGAGAATATGAATGTGAGACTTCTCAGTATTTTCTGTGTGACAGAAAAAGACAGAATCAGAAAAGTGGTTTTCGAATCTGTATGCAGGAGATCAGGCGTTTATCATAGGACTTATGTTTTGAAATTGATTTAGAAGAACATGCGCTGGCTGGAACCTTTCCCTAAAACCAAACGCAATTTGGAGATTTGGAAGAATCCCATTTACTTCAGAGGCACAGAGAAGAAACAAGAAGCTTCCCTGTTCCTTTCTGCTCCTGAGTTGGTCTATATTAGCAATTACTTTCCATTTTGCCAGCTTTTACAGAATTTTCAGGCCCATGTTTCAGAATCAAGAATTTCATGTAGTTATGAGTCTTAACAGCACTGTTTCAAAGCTTAAAAGCCAGATACGGGTAAGGAAACTTGGTAGGCGTGAGAGAGCACTGAAGAAAGAACTCTTAAAAAGGAAAGGTAAACAAAATAAAATTGTTGAATAGAGGAGAAACGAGGAGCAATTAAAGCTATTTACCAAAAATACATGTCCCTGCCTTTTCTCTACCTAAAAATAACCAAGAGCTCAGGGCTGTGCTGGCTACTTAACTTGCTCCTTATTGTACTGTAAAGTAGTGTCAGGTAATACAACTCATTTCAAATTTGTGCTGCATGAGCATCAAAGCAATAGTACTGACAGAAGGAGCAGTTACAAAATAAACAGTTACCTGATGCTGGAATGATGATGATTTTATCGCATAGCTAGATTGCTAAACTTGTACCCTCACTCAGTGATACTGGTTATAAAAAACTGACAGAAATATGCTCATACTGTTAGTAAGTTATACCTGACTTTTCTGCCTCACTGCACCCATGCATCCTTCTGCCAGGGTCTGAGCCCTTTCACAATTAATTTAAGCCCCTTATGCTTCCATATACATCCACTGCCATTTGAGCCCGGTATTTCTCAAAACCCCTGTCTGCAAGGGAAAAATCAATTTAAACCCATCCCAGATGCAGAAGGGAGCATCACTTGAAGGGAGCTTTATGCCCTATTTCCCTGCTCACCAATGTGAAGACATCTGCCCTCCTCTGCCTATACTCATTCCCACCAGCTAGCCCCAGCTGCCAGAGAAAACCTGTCCACTTTGGGAACAGAAAGGGAAATCATTCTCTAGCCAGCCACTCTATCACTGTGTTAATAACCATGTCCCCATCTGTCCTCCATCTCCATCTGCTGTCTTTGGTCTTACACTCGGCTTGGAAGGTCCTTGGTGAATGCATAGCCCTTGGTTACTACACGTTTGCTATACTTTAAAAAAGGTGAGTAGGTCAAGAACATTATCCTTGATCCATGCATAACATAATATAGGAGGAGAAGAAGGAGGAGCATCATCATACAAAGCCACAGGTGCTGGTCGCCTGCAGGCCACATTACGGTCCAGGAGAGGCCACCACCTGTCTGCTGCTGTTCTGCTTTGAGGAGTGAGCAGGAAATTGAGGGTCTCACCCACTCTCCTCCAGCTGAGGGCTGGGCTAAAGACCCATAACTTGCCGGAGGACTGTGAGTCCAATGGATTTCAGGGGTCCTGAAGTCAGACAAGCTGTACAGTAAAATGGTAAGAGTTGGCCAACACACTGACAAAGAGAATCTTTTGAAGGAAAACAGCGTGGAATCCATGAAGGATTTGCATGTTTCCCCTGAAAAAAATAGAGGTTTTGACGGATTATTTTTAGGGATTGGTCAGTGTGGGAAAAGCAAAATATGTTCTACCTTTAGGAAATATCCTTAGTACCAAGTGTCAGCATGCTGGAGGGTTTAGATTCAGGGGTATTCATTGTGCTCACTTCACTAATGGTATATAAGCCTTTAGGTAAATAAAATTTGTAATACCCTAGAACAACAGTTTTAACAATATTTTGCATTGCAGCTCTTTCAGCGTAGCCATAGGACACAGTGACTTTCACAAGGCACTAACTGTGAACCATAGGAAACTCTCAGGATGGCACCCTAATTTCCATGATTCCAAACTAATCGTTCTTGTGATTCAAAAAATACGCCCAGAAAAAGGCAAATACTTTTTCTCTCTATGAATTTATTCTGACAAAGTGATCCTGTTGTAATGTTCTCTTACTATTTCTGAAATCTGGAAATGTCCACAAATATGCAAAGGCAATCACATGAAATACAAAAACCACAGGCACACATTTGTCATGCTCTATCCATAGGAATCTGTCAATGAACAAAGGAATGAAGAGGGCGGAAAAAGAACCAAACCAAAGCACTATGTTGGAAGAAAAAATGTTGATGCAGACACACAAACCAATAAAAGCAAGGAAGTTCTGAATCCAGGTCACTGCAGAGTCCTAAACACAGGTCTATTGTGTTTTGATGCAACAGTAGCCCATATGGTCTTCCATTAGAGGGTCTCAAAGCAGTGGGCAATGTTACCGTACCATATGTGCTGATTGGAACAACTGTGATGATTTATGTTAGCACGCGTAAGAATTTTTTTCCCTTCCCATTTTGTTTCTTATTCTTCCTCTATTAGTAGAAGCCTAAGAATGGACAACCTTGTCATGACAGGTTTACAGCATTAATATTAAATTTGTCCCAAAAAAAACCTCAGCAAAATGATTCTAAGGCCAACAGTACAGGAATACGTGCTTAAAAGTGAGGTCTCTAACCTGGAACTGCATGCTTCCACCAAATAAAAGATCCCAGTTTCTACTTTGGCTTCACACTGCTTCTAATCAATTCCCTGCTAGGAAGCAACAAAAAGGCAATGGCCAAAAATGAACCTCATGGAAATCTACCTCTCAATAATTGAGCTTCAAAATGCATGTTTGTTTCTCAATTTCCCCTTTTAAAACAAAGCAACAGAAAAGAAAATCAAACAAACATTAAAAATTACATCAATGAGTAAAAAATCTTGCTTTCTGCAAGCAAGACGCAGTAATGTAGCTAAACAAAAAAGAAAGACAGCATCACCTCTCATTTCCTCAGGAGTACAAGCCAGAGCTATCCATGACTTTGCTACCATGGATCAGGTCTGTGTATAAAAATCACTACACAACACCCAACAAACATGCCACTGAGTCCTACATCCTGTTCTGATGCGTACTTTATCCTTCAGGGAAAGCTCATAAAAAGGACAAAACAGCTCAGTAACAGAGGAGTAGCTTTCTTTTTCCTTTCCGTGCTGTTACAGCTCTACTACCCCACCCCAGGAAATGTCTTTGTCAAGCGTAAGAACCGCACGGTGAGGATGCAAGTTGTTATTTACAGAATAAACCACTTGAAAAATTAATTCAGCTGACAATTTTTGGATTTCCGTATTTATAAAATGTAAAGAAAAGAAGTGGCTTAGAAGGAGATTTCAACAGCACAAAGACAGGAGGTACTCAATCCCTTATAGAATCTTGGGCAACCACCAACCAGCCATAGCAATTGCTCTCCTGCAACTCAGCATAATCCTCTGACTCAATTTTCTATACACTTTTTTTCTCAATCTCAGAGGAAAACTAGGTGCTCCAGTGTCAGATGGTGTTCTAAACTGTTGATCTAGAACATAAAAAAAAAACAAAAAAAAAAAAAACACAAATGAGGTAACTCCCCCAGTTGTGTGTGCATACCTTTCTGTGTACAGGTGCATATGGACTGCGTGTGCACACAGACCAGCATAATGTATATAAGGTACTGGTAGTTTCACAGATTACTGCTTTATCATCAACACATTTTGTGATTGCTCATACACAATGGAAATTAAATCAGAAATTAATTAAATGAGCTGTTCAGATATTTTATGGAATTGTTTAGTTAAAGCAACAGAAGTCCTTGCCTTCACATTCACCTTCAGGTGAACTGAAGCTGGGCAAAGCGGAACAGACAGCAATCGAAGAAAGAGGACAAAGCTGGAAAAGAACTGGTTGCCCAGGAACATATGCAAGAAGAAGTGATTAGGGGTAAGGCTCTGGCTAGAAAGTCAGCCTGCTTACCACAAGCAAAGAAGCAGACTTGCCTCATCCAGTGAAATAACTTCATATTCCTTCCGTGTAAATAATGTCATTTCTCTGCGTAACACTGAACTTGCCAACTACTGCTCTTAGCAGAAACATTAATCAGTTGTGTTTTGAAGTTTTTTAAGTCTTAACCATATGGTCTTCAAAGTGCCAGGTCTCAGGAAGCACAGAGCTTTGTTTTGGGAGAGTGGAGGACAGGGCCAGACAAGCGCGATGAACTCAACAGCAATAGCGGAGCACGGCTCCATGACTCATTGAGCAAGTCCTTGATTTGGCTACTAAATAGGCAGGGTTAGTCCAGCCGCGAAATACTTCTTTCATCCATTTTCATATTATGACAGAACGCCTCACAGGGGGCCTAAATAACTCCATTTTATTGGATCTTTAAACACAGTCAAGTGTCACGCAGAAGTTGATGAACTTGGAAAAGAACAGCAGTAATCAACCTGCAGAAAAAAATCTTTTTTTTTTTTTTTGGTACCGTTTTATTTGATCCTAATCACTCTGTGCTATAGTCGGTCAGCAAACACTGGATTGGAAGATAAATAAATGCACCCTGGCAGTTGCCTCAGCTGCCACTGCGGTGCTTTCTGACACATAATTAGAAAACAAATGGCAGATTAGCTTAATAATATTCATTAGCATCTAATGAAACCGAGAGTGTTTCCTGTTCAAAGCATGTTGGGCTGTTAGTTGAATTTAAGTAAATTCTGTATTTCCACCCTTTAGCTATGAGAAGATGACTGGGGGATGGGGAAGAGAAAGCATACGGTTAACCCTTTCTCTCTTGGCCATCTTACGAATTGATGTTTTTTCTCCGTGTCTTTCTCCTAGTCCTCAGGGAAGGAATGGTTAACAGAAAAGCAGGGCCTCCTTTCAGGCATTGTTGTTCTTCTGCGCCCCCTCCCTTCTTTTTTGTCAAATTATCCTAAGTAAGGATTTTAATGATATTCAGAAATCATAGCTGTCTTGCTGAATCGCTGTAGGACTGACCTCCCTTGACAGTTCTTAAATTATTCAGCTATCAAGGGCCTGCTAAACATTAAATTAAGCATCCTCTCTCCCCTGTCCTAAACCATTAAGTTATGCAAATGCACAGATAATGGGGCATATGACAGCTGGAGGCATTAATCAGGCAGCTCTGTCTCTGGGCTGTTGTTATGTAGGAACCGCATCTGCCAACAGACAGAAGAGACACAATTAGATCTCACTTAATGGAATGAGAAGAAACTACCGAGCTCTCTACACTCCTGTTAGGTTGTAGACCTGGGAGGGAATAAGACACTTGGGAAATCTCACTCGCTCTCTGTTTCTCTCGCTCTCCATTTTTTTTTTTTTTATACCTGTTCTTCCAATTGAAATGAAAAATTACCTGTAATTGTTATCATTTGCAAACAAAGCCTGTCAGAAGACCCACCCGCTGTTTACAATGGATGTTTTTCTTGTTCCCTGCTAAGGTTCTGTGGGGAATTTTCCTTCATTTGTTTTTTTAACTAATGCTCTGTCTTTGGAGGGGGGGGGTGGAAGCAAACAAACAGATCTCCCTTTACACCACTGGAATTACTGCTTTAAAAATGAACTTGCATGCTCAGTCACAACAAAGAAGAATATTGCTGAGGCACGAGTTCTTTTGCCATTTGTACGTATGTGATGAGTTCTTTCCAATTACTTGCTAATTATTGAAGACAAGTGTTTGCAGGCAGACTCTTCTCTCCTGTCACTTTTAGCACATTTCTCCCCTCTGATGGCTTCTCCCTTCCAATGGGGGGTGAGGTGTGTGGGCAGAAGTTGTGGGGTGTCCTATGAATTTCCTAAAGAGGTTTAGAAAACAGTCTGAACAACTTAGTGCAGCTTGCTTCAAGAGTGACTTTAAAAATCCTTATTGTTCAAAATTTGGGAGGCGATGGAAGGTGGAGGAACAATGCTAAGCTGGGGTAAGCATGCAAACATGAGGCACTGTGTTGGAGTGGAACCTTTTTCCTGTACGGACTGATCTCATGTCTGGAAAGAGACCTGGGAGTCCTGGTGGACAACAGGATGACCATGAGCCAGCAATGTGCCCTTGTGGCCAAGAAGGCCAGTGGCATCCTGGGGTGCATCAAGAAGAGTGTGGCCAGCAGGTCGAGGGAGGTCATCCTCCCCTTCTACTCTGCCCCGGTGAGGCCACACCTCGAGTACTGTGTCCAGTTCTGGGCTCCCCAGCTCAAGAAGGATAGGGAACTGCTGGAGAGGGTACAGCATAGGGCTACCAAGATGATTAGGGGACTGGAACACCTCTCTTATGAGGAAAGACTGAGGGAATTGAGTCTGTTTAGTCTGGAAAAGAGACAGCTGAGGGGTGACCTTATTAATGCTTACAAATACTTAAAGGGTGGGTGTCAGGAGGATGGGGCCAGGCTCTTTTCAGTGGTGTCCGGCGATAGGACAAGAGGTAATGGGCACAAACTTGAGTATAGGAAGTTCCACCTCAACATGAGGAGGAACTTCTTTACTTTGAGGGTGGCAGAGCACTGGAACAGGCTGCCCAGAGAGGTGGTGGAGTCTCCATCTCTGGAGACATTCAAAACCTGCCTGGACGCGTTCCTGTGCAACCTGCTCTAAGGTGACCCTGCTCTGGCAGGGGGGTTGGACTAGATGATCTCCAGAGGTCCCTTCCAACCCTATGATTCTATGATTCTATGATTCCATGATTCTATGTCCTTTGCTGGAATTTCTCAAAGGCTTCATTAATTAATAAAATATCTGGTAGAATTTTCTTACCACAAAGTTCTTCTTTCACCCATGATAAACATTCCCCTTCTCCCTGAAAGAATACCTACTAAAATTACTTCATTAAATCATTTAAACAAAATCTTTACTATAGATATTTTCCTGTGGAGAGGCTGGACTTTTAATTCAGATGATGAGTTAACTTCTTTAATAAAAGCAAAGAAAATCAATCTCCTCTGATACCAAATTTGATTTTTGGAAAGCAGTGACTTTTTTCCTGGGCTTTATGTTAAGATTAAAATTTTTGTGAAGATCTGATGAGCTTATCTGTCACCTACAGGGGAGCAAAACTAGAACTCGATCTCTAGGGAAGGAGAACAAATCCCAGAGCCTCTAAATACCAGCTCTTGTCAGCCATCCACATTGAAAAAAGTAACTACTAGTACAAACACCTTAGATGCTCACAGCTGCCTGATTTCCACATTTAGAGGAAACAGGAATGATATGAAATACAAGCTGCTTCTGTTACTTCTCTGACCGTGCCTGGGCCAGGCAGCTGGACATCCAAGACCTTAAGAAGGTAGATCGTAAAGCAGTATTAAAGTAACGACATAAGTTTTCTAGTGACTTTCCGTTCATTTTGCCTTTCTCTGTTCATATTATATCAGGTGTGCTGCAAATTTGGCCCAAAGGATATACTTGTCCCTACCCCCACCTTTCAGTCAGAGCACAACTTCATCCATTTGTCCCACAATCTTCAAGGTAGGAAAATGGAAGCCAGGCATAACATAACACCTCCAAATCTTATTCATTTCATTTTAATTTTTGATGAACATGATGTTTCAGACACAACTTCAACTGCATGGATTTGGTGATGTGTTTTGTCCCAGTGATCATTATTGACACAGCTGTAATTTATCTTGTTTTCAAGGTGATCCTAGCGCTTTGGAATATGAAGCTGTTCAAAAAACTTCATAGAATCATAGAATCATTTTGGTCAGAAGAGACCTTTAAGATCATGAAGTCCAACCGTCAAGATAACACTGCCAAGCTACCACTAAACCGTGTCCCTCAGCACCACATTTACACGTCTTTTAGAGACCTCTAGGGATGGTGATTCAATCAGTTCCCTGGGCAGCCTGTTCCAATGCTTGACAATCCTGTCAGTGAAGACATTTTTCCTAATATCCAGTCTAAATCTCCCCTAGCACAACTTGAGGCCATTTACTCTTGTCCTATCACCTGTTCCTGGGCACAAGAGACTGGCCCCCACCTCACTACAACCTCCTTTCAGGTAGTTGCAGAGAGCGATAAGTCTCCCCTCAGACTCCTTTTCTCCAGGCTAAACAATCCCAGTTCCCTCAGCTACTCCTCATAAGACTTGTTCTTTAGACCCTTCACCAGCTTTGTTACTCTCCCTTGGACACGCTCCAGCACCTCAATGTCTTTCTTGCAGTGAGGGGCCCAAAACTGAACACAGTATTCGGGGTGCAGCCTCACCAGTGCCGAGTACAGAGGGACGGTCACTTCCCTAGTCCTACTCACCACATTGTTTCTGATCCAAGCCAGGATGCTGTTGGCCTTCTTGGCCAGGGGGGCACACTGCCAGCTGATATTCAGCTCGCAGTCAACCAACACCCCCAGGTCCTTTCCCCCAGCGCAGCTCTCCAGCCACTCCTCCCCAGGCCTGTATCACTGCATGGAGTTGTTGTGACCCAAGTGAAGGACCCGGCACTTGGCCTTGTTGAACCTCATACCATTGGCCCATTGATCCAGACTGTCCAGATCCCACTGTAGAACCTTTCTGCCCTCAAGCAGATCAACATTCCTGCCCACTTTGGTGTCATCTGCAAACTTACTGAGGATGCACTTGATCCCTTTGTCCTTTCTCAACACCAAAGATCACATGCAAGCTATATACTGCTTTCTTCATCGTTGAGGTGTTGGATGGCTTCTGATTTGGATCAACATATCTTCGCTGGCATGTTTTATTTTAAAAACAAGTTATATCCAACTAACAGCTTTTCTGTAAGTCTAGAAGTATTGTGGCAAATCAGCAATATATTCTATGGGTATAAATTGCACAAATTCCTGAAACCTGCACTGGAGAGGATGGGACAGATGCAGATAATCAGACCCGCTCTTTGTTCCATATTGTCTGCTTTGTGACATTTGACTGCTTTCTAGTGCCAATTCTGAAATTGTACAGACTTTGAAGCAGTCATCCATTAACAGTAAACGCATTTATTTGTTAAGTTCCTCCATGCCAATGCATGCTGGGGTTCTATAACCCTTCATCAGCTTTTCAGTTGTATTTTTCAGGAAAAAGCTGAATAGAGGAATATGACCAGTCTGCTTGTTCTGGGCCAGAACAAGATACACTTGGCATTGTAATTAAATACCTCTATAAAAATGCCTAAATAAGGCATATGTAGAGAGCAATTACAACCATTCAGAAATTTGTCTAAAGCAATCTTGGCCTATGCTATTGCTTACAGTCTGACATGTTATTTAAACCGCAAACTTATAATAAGATATTCTCTTTTTCTGGTCAATGGTTATATGTTACTTAATATTTTGACCAATATATGTGGGAATAATTTCCTGGGTGAACTCCGTGTGGAAGACAAACTGCACAAAGATGTAGGTATATTGGATTCTATTAGCAAAGTATTAAGCAGATCAAGAGATAAAATATTTCATGGGGGAAATAACTTTTCATACACACTGGCACCATACAGAAGTTAGAGATCACAGCATACATCTGTGTTTTAAATAAGAAAGTGCGTGCACATTATTATTGTTGCTGTTCATAACGGTAATTATCAACGTTAAACAATATAAAATATTAAAAAGAAGTTAAGGTTGCAGTAGCCGAAGGCACACATTCAATAATCACCTTGGTGTTCATTCGTCCCTTACAGAATGGTAACCATACACTGCTCTGAGACTGGTTTTGAGAGGAGTGTAATAGTCTTATCTTCACAGTCTCTTTTAGGGAAGCGCATGTGTTCAGCAAGACTTCCTTAAATGAGATTAGACAGCAAAGAGAGTGACACTGAAATTGTTGACTTGATTTGTGGAGCAGCTATCCCACTCTCCTTCATGAAATCTTGTCCTCAAAGATTATTTTAAATTGTTTTCTTTTGGTAAGCACCAGTATAATAAAGTCTTCTGCCAAGATCTGTGAATATCTGGCATTTTTAGTATTTAATATCCAAACAAAAGGTGTACTGCCATCTTCATATCTTCGTATGTGTTTTACACTGCATATGTATGCACATTTATTTTGAGAAGAATTAAAAACATAAAATGCTTAAAATGTGCAGATGCATATAGTTCTTCACTGAGTTTCTAAATTTAAAAACAGAATTTGCAGTATATTGTTTGCCTTGAATTTGCAAGTGTTTTTTCATATATGCTGAGTGGTGACATATATCAAGCTGGGACTGAATATGTAGATTACTTGTTGAATGTAACTTCATTATAGAGAACACAATTCCTATTATGCAGTACAGATATACTATTTGTGTTTCCCTATTACAGTGTAATGACTGGAATGTTGTTTATATTTGCCTGTCTTTCAGATACAATTTTTTGCTTATTTATTGTCTGTGGCAGAGTCCAGGTTGTGGTGGTTCTCTGAGATTTAGTGCTTCCTTTCAGAAATTCAAACTTATCTCTAAATAACCTTCTCTCACAGCTTTGCCACTAATTTTCATGACATCAGGACTGGACCCAGTGTAGTAATTTACAAAAAAATTACATTGTTTTAGCCTACTAAGGCGGTAAAAAACTTCTCTCACTACTGCATGGTAAGAAATAGTCACACACATGGAACAATTAAGGTTTTCTTTGTAATTTATGTCATATATTTCAGCAAAATTACTACTTTAGTCTTCCATGATAACCTTATTTCTGAATCTAGCCTGTTTTACTCACAGGTTCCTAAACGTAACCTGATACTGCTTTCTCTGATGCTTTCCTTGATTGCTTTGCCTGATTACCTTCTTCACTGTTCAGTACAACTTTTTTCTCAAAAAACACACTGTCTCTGTGTCTCTACTCATTTCATATACTTTCAGGCCTGGAACATGATACTTGTCAAGCTAAGCTCATTTTCTACTGCAGAATATTTGATAAATGTCAACATTTCATACAGGTTCCTATCTCCATTAGTAATCACTGGTGTATTTGGTTTTATTGTTTTGAAAGGAAATACATGGTTTTGCCCGTTTTGCTCACATCATCTGTCTGTGGCTTCTATTAGACCTTATTTCATGCTGCCCGAATATTGTACTTTCTTTTGAGGCCTGTTTTTAGCTTGGTCTTGCAAACAGTCAGTGGTTGAAATCCTGGTTCCTGAACAATTTTGTCTACATTTTGATGAAAGGTTTTCTCACTGCCACTCATCAGTTTACCTGAATTTACCTTGCCACAGGTCCACCCTGTATTCACCTGTATTTCCAAAGTGGTAGGGACTGGCCTTCTTCCTCTGTTCAATCTCCTTTTGGGACTAAGTCCTCACCCAAGCACTCATGTCCCACCTGCTCCCAAATGCATCCAAAGTCCAAGCAGATCCACAGTTCATTGTCCAACACAAGACGGTATTGGATGGTCCCCAGTTCGGACAGGAAGAACAAAATTGTCACTTGTGCCCAGGTCTGTGTACGCAGGCAAACATTGCCTGTAGGTTTGCCTCAAGATTTTCTCAGTCCAAGTGCTTCCCAGACGCTCACCAGCAGAATTCCCATCACATCAACAGCTGCATCCTTCTCAAACCTGTGCCATGCTGTTTCTGACCCTTCTGTTTCCCCAGTCACCAGTCAAGAGAAATTCATGCCAGTCCACTGGTCTTCCACATATTGGCAATCCTTCATCAGTCATTCAGATCAAAACCAATAGATCGAGCGAGACCAACCACTACCCGTAATCAGGAAAGAAATTTGGCCCTGTAATTAACAAAGCTTCACCATACCTAATTCCCACAGTGACAGCAAGGGAGTTCTTCACATCTTCTGCAGAATATCACTACTTCGTGTCTTTTGTACCACTCCTGATGCTGCACTGCAGTGAGAACTCTTCCCCTGACAGCCAGGGTTGCAGAGGATTTTTTAAACAGTCTGTTGGTCTATTCATGTACGTAAGGATAACTTACGCAAGTGTCATTTTCTAGGATGTGATCTGTGTGTCTTTTTGCAGTTGGTATGTGAACTTACGCAGAATCATTTTCAGGGTCTCCAGGTTTTCTATGAAACTTTTACAAATTTGTTAAACCATCCAGTGGTCGTTCACTTTCTATTTTCACCTGTCTGATTGATTTTTATAACACCCCAGGCAACAGCAGATTTCCAGTAAAAGCAAACTGGGTCACATCATTTGTTTCATTCACTTCCTTAAGACCACTTACAGGTTTCCTTCCTCAGATTGTTTTATTTCTGATCATATTAGAGGTTGTGATTTTTCCCCCTTTTTTTAAGCCTGTGTTCCCTAATCACAGCAATCTATATATCTGTGTATTTTATATATGCAGAGAGATATATAAGATATTCATATAATTAGATATATATGAGATAAAATGTATCTTGTTTATATTTTGGAGAAGATGTATTGTATATGTACTGATATTATGTATATGAGATACGTTTTATATCTTGACACCCAAGATAATTATAGATATCAGCACTTTTTGTGTGGGGAGAATTTGAACTCTAAGCCCTTAGGCCTCCCTAAGTCTTGAGGCATACTGAAAATGATAATAACCCATCGTTTGTTTTGCCATATTACTTAATTAATCCAGCTGCTCTAAAATTGCATTCTTCTTTCACTGGATATTAAACCAACTTGTCAATTGTAATTGCAGAGCTCCTTTTTCCCTTTTTATCTTGTTCAGACCAGTTCTACTGAGTCTATCTTTTTCTTGTATTCTATCTCTTTATTTCATTCATTTTTAGTCCAAAGGAAATGCATGGTATACAGGGTGGAAATAAAAAAAAAAAAGGCTAGCAATTTTGTGAAATAGTAATTGTAATTCATACAGAAAATTAATATTACCAAATATTTTCATAATAAATATTGTAAAAGTTATAGCTGTAGAAGTGTAGTAACTAAAGTCGTCCACTTAGACAATAGTGTACAGGCTGCTGTGTTATACGGATAATTGTAACACATCAGTAATAAATAACTTCGAGTTTTAAATAGATTCCCACTCTGTTGAGTTAAAGATGTGTTAAATCTGTTAAAATGGGCTCACAGAGCAATTCTGACACGCGCAGAGGAAAATGAGTACTTCTGAGGACCATCAGGCAACATTCAGTACTTGCAAAATTGCTTCTTTCTCTGTGCACAAACACAGAAAGCTCCTTTTTAAAAAGTAGGTGCATAGCTTTCTTGTCTTCATTTAATTTTGCCTTCCCTCTTCTATTGACGTTGAATGGGAAAATATATGCAGAAGGTGATACAAAGAAAACACAAGCAATGTAGTAACGAAATAAGGTAAATGAATACCATTTCTCCTTCAGCACTTAAACCACAGGGAGAAGAACTATCTGACTCTGATATTCCTGTCCTTCTGAGAAACATGACCCTTCTGTCATCATTTGTGTTGTTTTTGTGTTGTTTTGTGTTGTTTTGCCCACCAAATATTCTAGAATATTTGGTGGGCAAAACAACAGCAGAAATTCAGCCTTTATCATAACTGGCAGTGACATCAGGCCCAAATGAACAAACAGACCTTTAGCCACACAGCTTTGCCGGCTAGAGACCGTAAATGAGCCTCAGCTTTTCCTACCTTTTTCCCAGAACAATCCCCATTTTCCTTTCTTCTTCAAAGATGTAGTCCTCATGTCTTTTCTCTTTAAGCCTCTACCTGTCTGAAGTTTTACACCAGTAAATTTTTGTTCATTTTGCAGGGAGCTGAAACCTAAAAACTACTTAATCAATGCTAGCTAGCACATGTGATCTGCTCTTCTTCCTTATCTCTCTGCGCATTTGTTTTTATTATTTTGTCGAGCGTATTTAGTGTTGCAGTCTCTGTGTGGAGTATTATATTTTTTAAATAATGCAATATTGCTGACAGGGTTTGCATGATGGAATCATTGATATTGATGTGACAGCCTTGATGTCTCTCTGCTTATTATTATGAAGTATGTCTGCTGTGATGCAGAAAGCAGTATTCTTGATCCCCTCTTCACTCTACATGATTAGTTGTGCTGCCCTAAAACAAAATCTTAATTCACTCTGAATAGTGACAGTGATCTTGGCAATCATTAACACTCACCCTCAGTGTGAAATCCATTCACAGACTTTTCCTTTCATTCCCATTTTTATGAGGCAATAATCCGGTCCAGGTGGATACCTCCAGCACACACTTGAATCATCCATCACCCAGAGGAACTGCAGGCAGCCAGGGTTCCCCAGCAGCGCAGAGTGAGCCTGCCTCCACGAGGCGCCAGGGGATACCAGTAGGGATGAGAAACAGAGACTTAAGCACCAGTAAAAAGAGACAGCACTGTAAACTGAAGTGCTAGTGTTATCCAAAGTGAGTTTTCCTAACATTTCTTGGGTGCTGTGTCTCAGAGCCATCGCATCTAGTGAGAGAAATTACCTTCTGTCTCAGGTCAGGTCCTCTGGGAGTAGTACAGTTGTCTTTTGGGAGCGGCTCTGATCCTGATCTCTGTGAAACAGCACTCCTGCCCAGGAGTGAGCATGAGAAGGCAGCATATGCTAACCAGAAGAGGAGTGACAGGCACTGCTCTAATAGCCCGGAGTAAAGGGTTCTACATGCTCTTATCTGTCTTCTGAGCCATCTAGTCCCACCATCGCCTCCAACAGCACTGGTCTTCATTTAATACTTTCACTTCTGCCATCTCAGCCTTTTAATGTTATTCATTTCCTTGGGCGCGGAAATAGGATGACAATCTTAAGAGAAATATGCAGCTGGAATCCCCACGACTGTCTTGACAACTGCTTAAAGAACAAACAGAAAGAGACCGAGGCCGTTCTTGCCAGCTTCCAAAGATGATGGACTATGCCATATGCAGTTCCTGCACAAGAAGTTATAATAAATCAGGCTAGTAACCTTATGTCTGAAGAAGACTATCTCAGCCTGAGAGCGCAAATATTATTTCGATGCCAAGTTTTTAAGCTATGTTTCAAAGTTACTGCCAGTGAATAAGCTGCTGCACTCCATTCCCAGCCTCCCTGTTCAAAAAATAAATTACAAATGCATGTACTTAACTGAATTTTAGAACAAATTAAAATGAGTTTACAGCCAGAATTCTCTTTTTCCACCTGAAAGAAGGATCACCTTCCGCTGTACAGAGCTCTAAGGCACATTGTACCCCCAGGACACAGAACCAAAAAATGAACCTCTGTGCATTCCTCTGCCCTTCTCTGGCAAGTTCATGCCCCTAAAACAAATTTAACCTCTTTTAGTAAAACCTTCTTTTCTGCTTCAGGGCTGTGGGATTAGTGGCCACAGAAAAAAGTGGCCACCTATGTTATGAGGACAGGCTGAGAGAGTTGGGGTTGTTCAGCCTGGAGAAGAGAAGGATCTGGGGAGACCTTATAGCGGCCTTCCCGTACCTGAAGGGGCCAACAGGAGAGATGGGGAGGGACCCTTTATCAGGGAGTGCAGCGATATGACGAGGGGTAACCATTTGAAACTGAAAGAGGGAAGATCTAGATTAGATAGAGGGAAGATCTAGATTAGATACCAGGAAGAAATTCTTTACTGTGAGGGTGGTGAGGCACTGGCACAGGTTGCCCAGAGAAGCTGTGGATGCCCCATCCCTGGAGGTGTTTAAGGCCAGGCTGGATGGGGCTTTGAGAAGCCTGGTCTAGTGGGAGGTGTCCCTGCCCATGGCAGGGGGGGTGGAACTAGATGATCTTTAAGGTCCCTTCCAACCCCAACCATTTTGTGATTCTATGATTCTATGAAATACAGAGCTAGGAAGGAAGGCCACGTCAAAATAGTTAGGAGATTTGAAGTGAAGAGCCCACCAACAGCCACTAGCTGTGTCTACCCTCTGGTGCAATGGTCTTCTTGTAGTTCTGCCTCCTTGTCAATGGCCAGGTTTTTTGACCTGCTCAGAACTACCCAACTGACTAAAACTCCAGTGGCTTGTGCTGTGACAATCACTGCTACTAGCAAAGATCTGCTGCAGAGCTGGCGTGGCAGTGACACCATTTTAGAAAAGGGCAGTAGAGAGGAGAGCACTGCCTCTGCCATACAGCCCTGCTGGCTCTTCCCAGGTTGCCCAAGAGCTCCTCTTGGTACCTATTTTAAAGCTCTGGTGATACAGTGTTGCAGCAACAATAGTTACTGAATAGCTCAATGGACCCACCTGGTTTGTGCCTATTAATTTACAACCAAAACTGTTCCTATTTAAGGAACAATTCCTGGTGCTGCTAGAATACAATGAGTTTTTCCACACCAAAAGAAATTATTCTTAGGTTGTTTTGCTGATCTTAAAGTCACACAGATGCTGCATATGTGTAGTCTAAACACATACTTCCATTAAACATCTGGTTAGCACGTTCTTTTTAATGGCGTGTTTGTTAGACATGTTTCATGGGTTTTTAAATGTCCAATGCGATATTCCTTTCCTTTATTTCCCTATATTTCTTGTTACTATGAATTACATGTGGAAATAAGACAGCTCTTTGATGCAGTTTGGAAATGTTATTTAGATAGTTACAATTCATAACAACATGAGAAAGGCTGGGTGATTCTGGGTCTGAAAGAAGGATATGAAACCACCCACTTCCAGATATTGATATCTAGATCAGTATCTAGAGTACACAGTAGTACTGACCCATTTACTCAACTCACCATCCCCTGAATTTAACTGCGTTTTAAAATATTTATTCCTAATCACATGGAATTACTTTTGCACATTGTTAATCTACCAAAAGCTAAAGATTCATTCATATTTTGATTTTAAAATGTTGTTAGCAGGTATAAAACACAAAAGCAGTGTTACAACGACAGGCTATCCAACTTGGTAAAACCCACATGGCTAACTATTCCTACTGCTCAGCAGTTCACCCACCTTATCACTTTGTTACCTTGTCATATCCAGCTCTTCTCCACAATCGTTAGGTCAGATAGCATGCATTTTTAGATGGTTTTATTTTCTTTACTGTATGGTTGCAACACAAAGTCCATTCTCTGGCTCTTTGTTGGCCACTGTAAGCAGCCTCAGTTCACCTCTCAGCAAGCAGGAAACCATATCAGCAATCAGAAAAATGAGCAGGTTTTCAATCTCAGCAGACAGACCCCAAGTGTGCAAGAAAAATGAATTCTGGAGAGGCTTCTTCAGAGCTATGGTTGACTCACATCGGCAAGGCCAAGCACGTTGTTGTACTTCTGCTGTAGAGAAAGAGGGCTTCAGACTCTCAGCTATCAACCAGCCAGCAGGTTTTCCCAGCTGTGCCTTTCACTGCAAAAAGACTGTAAAGACAGTGTAGTCATGGTTTGATAGGTTTTTTATGCCAAGAAATTTTGGAAGAAAGAGGTTTTAAAATCAATCTCTGTAACGTCTGTTTGCTAAGAGTTCTCAAATGAGAGAAAGCACTGCAAAACACTATAAGCATGTGCCAAATGGGGTTATATTTAAAAAACAAGAAAATTAAAAATAAGTGCATCTTACTCCAGACACCAGTGGTGCAATCTGCAGTAAGAGACAACATAAATTTCATATGATTGAATGCAATTTTTCTACTGGCAAAAACATCTCAATGTCAGCTATAGGCACAGGCAGTAAGGGAAGACTGTCCATGATACCACTTCCAGAAACAGGCTAAGAAATTACTGCACTAGCAGCAATGAGTAAGGGAAAAAAAAGAGGGTGAACTGTTTCTCATTGAGCAATATTAGGTGGCAATTCAGAAAGCAATACAGCATGTGATAAAAATATAATTTTTAATAACATTTAATTCTTGAAAATCACCAGCTGTGTTCATTCTGAGCATTTATTTTGTGAAGCTTATTTTTAAAACAGTTCCAGTGGAGGAAGAAAAAAGACATCTGATCTCTGCTTGTAACTCTGTAATATTAACCAAGTCTTTGTCTCCCTCCTGTGTTCACAGCCCATAATTAACATGAATTTTAGAGAAACGTGAATGAAGATCTCATTCAAATGTTTACAGGCAATGCTTTCACGTGGTTTTTTTTCAAGTCATATGCAAAGCAACATGAACGTTTCTCAGATAAAGTAAACACTTCCTAGAAAAAGGGTAGTTCACATCTGATAAAAGCAGGTCAGAAAAAAATTGCAACGTAGACTGAACAAAATCAATCCAGTCCCTTTGTGATTCATGATTGATTTTTTTTTTTCCCCTGCTAAAATACTGCATCTAACATTTCTTGGTAACCTGTAATACAGTACTTTGCAAAAAACTTATCCAAGACCTTCAAACCTTCCTTTTAACTGACAGACTGCTGAATTTACATGATCTCATCAAGCAATGACTTTCAAAAGCATTAACCTCGGAAGGGGGAGGAATGATTAATGCACAGATGAAACATACCATTAAATCTTAAACTAATCAATTATTAAATTCTGCAATATCTTAGTAAAGTTGCCTGTTTTTATTTCCAAAGGGAATGTATGGAGCTAAGGTGAATATATCATACATTTTTGATGCACATACACATCTATGCCTCAACTCATTAGGTAGTGTGAGACTCCTTTAAAAGAAAGATATTAGTACATGGGAAAGGCCCTCAAACACATCATATAAGACCTACCCTTTTATCCTTCATTTCTTTTCCTTTTTCTCGTATCTGCAATGTCCAAGAAAACTGGCTTTGTGAAACGCCTAGTATGCAGTTCATTGCTATATTTTTAAGTTTTCTGGCACTGAATCTGTTCCCCTTTTTAACGGAATCTGTAGAGCAGAGCCTTTCTCTTCCTCTGTAAGGGAACAAATGTCCTGTTTAAATCGAGCCACGTTCCTTGGAAGGCACAGCGCCTGACACATAAACATTCAAACCTCCAGGATAGGAGAAAAAGTTTTTCCAAAGAATATACATAAACAAAACATAAAAGTTTTGTATGAACTCTTAGAAATTTGAAGACGAATGTTCCAAATATTTCCAACAAAAAAATATGACACACACAAACAGCTACTATGCACTCGTTTGGGCAGGGGAACAATGACCATCATTTTAATCAGATAGAAGTCTGGAATAAACCCACAACATTTCATCTGTTGAGTTACACGTCTCTTACTTGCTCTAAGCCTATCCCATCGGCAACAGCTTGTGACCTTCCATTTCTCTTTTCTGTTAGCTATCTGTACCTTTCCCTAAGGAGAATGAAGACCTTAGGCCAAATCCTTTTCTCATATATGCTTTAGCCATATACACCTGAAGCCGGGACTGGTAGATTCCTTTCAATAAACTGAGGTAGATGATCCAATCCTAGCAGTATTCAAAGCATAAAACCCCATCTTTTTTAATGAAAAGAATGTCTTTTGTGGCCCTTTTGTAGAGCTTGGATGTATTTTCTGTTCTTTTCCCATTTCCTGCCTCCCCAAAAGGTCTCAAGAATCTTCCAACAAATTCTTCCTTGAGTTTGGTAAAATAAGCAGGAGTTGAACACAAGATCTTTAGGCAAAAAATATTTTAATTTAGCAGTCATTGTGGAAATAATTTGATATTACATAGCCAATAATTACCTAAAAAAATTCAGACCCTCTTATTATTATTGTGAGTGACTTGAAGGACATTAAATCATTATAAACATTTTGAGGATTGTACCCTAAAAAGCTAACTGATACTTACATTTTTGACCCAATGGAGGGGTCAATTTTTTTCTTCTTCTTCTAACTCTCCATTGCTCTAATATAAAATATTAGCAGTTCTCAAACCCTTCCACTCTTTCTGTTACAGGAATTCTCTCTTATTCAGCAGTCTGTGATCTGATTTTCCATAAATCTCTACCTCCATTGACTTTCGCAGGATGGCACACAGCTCTCTGAAGCTGTAACCCATCACCCTGTTATGTTCTCACCATTCATATTTAAAGAAGAAATGAAATAACATTGTTAGTTTTCTGGCTTCGAAAATCCTTCCAACACGGGGATAGAGAGAAAATTGAAACATTCCTTATAATTACCTTTTCCTCCCCAGCTAAAGAGAAAGACAGTATAGTAGAGCTAGAATGAAGTTTCTTCACAGAGCTTCTTCAGCAGTTATCGTCTTTGTCATAACTTCATTTGAATATTTTCTGTCTCCCTAACCCTGCTTTCCTCCTTCTACATCTTCTTTTATTCAGACAGCAAATGCAACCACAATGAGACATAAGTAGGACTTGTAACCCATCCTGAGGGGGTTGAACGATAGGCAAGTCACAAGAAGACAGATACTGATGGGGTGACTTGTCTGTGTCTCCCACACTTCTGTCACATACTGTTTCTAACGCAATGTGATAGAACAAGCTTGGGCCAAAATGTAGAGTCAAGTCAAATTCTCTTTGATCTTCAGGGAGGATTTTGCTTAAGTGTTGAACTGCTTAGCCCATAACACAATGGTCTCCAATAGGAACATTACTGAAAATGAGTTTTGAAATAGCAGTAATATTGGTGCTTTGTTTGGCATTAGATGCTGCATGAATTCAGCTGCAGCTAGACAAGCCAAGCTTTCGATTACTGCAGACACCATAGTGGAAAGAGGACCAGCATGTGGGCAGCAATTTTCATTGTTTGTTTTACTCCTGTATCCTTTGATAGCCAGCTGGTGATGGATGGGAAGCAGTGGAAGGATGCAGCCTCCTTCTTCTGAAAGCTGTTTTGTACAGCAATCCAAATACTAATAAAACCCTGTGAAATACCACACTTTTACGAATTGCTGAAGTGATATGACTGTTATGTGCTGATAATGATAAATTGAAGGAGTAATTGGCAATAATTTATTACCCTCTTCCTTGAAAGAAAATTACTCATATGGCTAAATGCTACCAGTATATTATGAAAATGAAGTCATTCTCTTCCCAGGCCATTCTTCTTACAGTTAGAAGCCACGTCGGCTATTTCTGCATCTTTCACTACTGTCCAATTCTGAACTCCATGCAAAAAGGACTGTTCTTTCTCTTCTTTTTGTGGCACTCAGAATGCTATGATTCAGACAAGGATCACAAGATTTAAATTGTGACAGACATAATAGCACCAAAATATTTTTATAACCTAAGGGGATTGAAAGGAAATATTTCTTTATATAGCGCCTAATGATATAGTATAATTTCCCGAACAGGTCCAAGATAGTAGTGCAACAAATATCTTACTTAGAAAAAAAATACCGAAATTACTTAAGAGGTAGAAAGAGAGAGTTATCTGAATAATTAAAGAGTCATCCTTAGTTATACGAAGCAAGATTAGCATACAAGAGCTCATTTTTAGCCCTCATCTGTGAAAACACATCAAGGGTTACCTGTTTGGGATGAGAAGGAAATTCATTAGATCACTAGTTATCCAGTGGAATCACACACCCCAACAAAACTTGGCTTCTGTCAAGTTCGTGATTGCAGAGATGTAATATATACACAAATAGCGTGGAATATATTTCAAAGAGCCAAAAGAAAGGTTTTGATGGCCACACGTCTATTGTTGGCATGAGCTCCCAAGCATCCTTTTTTATAAGAAATGTTTAATTGCTCTTTATTGAGCAGAACCTTTCCTTCTGCTTGTAAAAGAAATTATTGGTTTTCCCCTCTGGTTCAGTCAGAGGAAGTTAATAGTCCCAGTTTCCTCTGGCAGCCGAGACAGTTAATGACTGGGAGACTATCATAAACAGGGTTTATTGCCCAAATTACAATCCAGTTCCTAACCAGCCTTCTCTGTTCAGATTGCCCTCCTGGCACTTTGGCATTTTTCTGACTTATTTTCCAGTTCACAAAGACAGTCCTCTGATACTTAAAAATGTAATGTGCTTTTTTCTTATAGTATTCACAATTTATTGCTGCAAATTCTTATGTGCATTGTGATATGTGCATTTATTAACTTCATGACACCAGCCAAAGTGCTTCTCAGCAAAGGTCATTCTTCAGTGTGCAGCAAAACCTATGTTCACACACTCAAAATAAGCTAGTTCCTTCTCTGCCCTTGTGTTGTTCCTCTCACTGTAATGTCTAAGTGCTATTATTAAGGCATACATCTAAAAAATATAGCTGTACGTGTACATACTTGCAAATTTTTTAAGATTAAAAAAATGGATACAGTTCTGTATATGTAAGAGTCGTTCTTACTCTGACATCATAAATGCACGTAGGGATTTTCTGTAGAAAGGCTAAAACCCTGCTTTATAGACCTAACAAAGCAGTCTAACTTAATGACCAGGTGTGGCTGGTGTTATGGTTGGAACCCACGATGGAATGAGGAAATTTAAAGAAGTTTGAAGATGGATTTTCTCTAATTATTTAGCACTTTAGAAACAAGAGAAGTGTTGTGCAAAACAAAAATTAAAAATTGTATTTCTTTAAAGGGCAGATTTCAGAAAGGCAGATTATGAGACTACATACTTGAGACCTACTATGGTATTATGCTTGATAGTTAGGTTCCAGATTTTCTAAACAGATACAAATGAAGCAGACATTAACTCAGAGTGAAATACAGGAGCAAGAAATGTAAAAGTCAAATTCTTGCCAGGAAAAGGAAATCAATAAAAACACAGCATAAACTCAGCCAGAATGTTATATTGTTATAGATGGTCAGCAGTAACAAAACTCTACCAAGATCACAAGCTTGAAATGTGGCCAAGTCTAAGCAAACGCCATTATTGCCTTTGTATTCAACAAGTCTCCAAAATTTCACATCATTTTACAAGGCCAGGATATGCAGAAAATTATCTCAAATTCATTGGAAGTGGGAGAAAAGAGTGATTCTTTTTAAATGTACCACACACTCCCTAAGCCTCTCTAGCATCCGAATACTTCCAGTTCTGTCAGGCCACTTCCCTGATGCTCAATAATTCAGACTGGTGATCTTTTAAATTGAAGAGTTTTGTATAAGCACTAGTATTGCAATTCTGAAAACATTTACTATAGCTGCATTACGATTTTTACATTTCATATTGATATTTTTATACTCTAAATATAAATAGCTAGGGATATATTGTGTCTTTTCATTGCTCCTTGAACATAATGAAGCTTCTAAAAAGCATTTGGATGTTGAAGGAAGAAAAATATTTGGTGTAGAGATAACCTCTAGTTTGGTTATGGTTAAGGATTCATGCAAGAGTCTACATACATACAGGTATCTACGTCTCTATAAAGAGGTGTTGCAACAGGCACAATAAAAACATTGTGAACCATCAGGATGGCTTCTTGGAATGTTTAATTAGTATTTATAGAGCACTTCTGTATCATTGGCTACAGCATGCTGCAGAAGTGAATTAGAAATCGACAGTAGCAAGTGAGAGAGGACTGTATAACCAGTGGATAAAAGACGATTCTTCCAATGGTTGGTTATATTTTTAACTATTATGATGAGTAGAGTTGTTAAAAATAAATATAATATTTCTAAAAGGCATAGACTGTTTTGAAGTACAGAATATTGTTTAAGTCCAGTTACAACCTTGCTTTATTCTTTCCTTGCTGTGTCAGTATTCTCTTTAACTCCGAAACTCATTTCTTAAAGGGTGAGATACAGAATAACAATGCAAAAGGCTGCAGCTAACGACAAAACATCTAACATTTTTATTTTGATTTCATGTTATTATTGTGGTATAAAAAAAAGGTGATTTCCCAAGTCAGGTACCACGCCCCTTAGGAACTATGGTACACGTATAGATTCTCCAGAAGAGCCGCTCCTCTCCCCGGTTTCTGCCTGGGAGTTGGAGGCTCTCCCACAACATCAGCAACAGCTGCACCCCAAACACCCTACAACAGTTACATCAATCTGTGAGAGAAAAAGCACTTTAAATTAGCCCTGCTGAGCAGCACCACTTTCAAGGGAGATCTCCTTCTAATAAAAGCCATCAGACATGAAATTTGTGGCTCTGTGTCTTCAGCAATCAAGTGCTATCATTTCACATTGACAGCAGAGAAAGGGATTAGTAGCCTCTTCAAAGAAAATCAAACAGACATCCCTTGAGTAGTAGGTGAAAGTAAAATTGAGGGCTGGGTTGTTGTCTGCAGTAGCTGCTTATTTCAGCCATTCCAGCAGCGGGAAAGAAAAAAGGGACTCTGAGCCCAAACCGGAGCCTTGTAACAGTGAGATAGCAGCTGCTTCAGCATTCCTACTCCAACATGTCATCTTAAGACCTTCAGTCTTTCTTTCAGCCTCCCCAAATCCTGAGTGCCTTCTCCAAGTGACAGTGAAAGCCACAGCCTTGCTAGGAGCTGCCATCATTTATTCTGAAGCCAAGGAGTACCAGCCATTGTAAAACCAAATAAAAGATGAGTCCCTGTGTCCTACAAAGCTTCCATGGAAGGAGAGTCATAACTGAGGAGTAAAACAAGGGATCCATTCACAGAATAGAGAATCTAGGCTAAAATGGCGCGGTTATGTTCCCTGTGTGGAGTGTACGTACACCTCGTGGCTTTGAAGGTGACTCTGGCCCTACACCAGGTGCTCCGTGTCAACTGGAGCTCCACCTCTGTTCACTTTTGCAGGTCCTCTCTGCACTAAGCCCAGTGCCAACAAGTAAATGTCCTAACTTCATTCTGCTCTTTGGCTAATTATTAGTTCTTTTCTAACCTTCTATTCTGGGCAATACATGTATATTAAACCTCACCAGCAATGAAGTTCTTGTATTGGGGTTACAGGTAGATGATAGGACAACTTGGAAATCAGAGCCTAACACGGGAAGGAGCATGGTACAAAGTGGGCACCTGCAGGACACCCCTTAGGACAAAACCGATCCCAGGTCTGAGAATAACACTCATACATTCAGCCCCATCTCATGCCTCCGCGACTCCCAGAAAAAATATTCTGGCTCTCCATGCAGCTGCAATGCAGGCGTCTGACAATTGTGGCACAAGCCTGTGAAGGAGAAGGTTAACCTGAGGTTGGGGGGCACTTCTCCGCTTAAGGGGAGACATCCCCTGGATGCATCCCTACAGCACCTGAGCTACCTACTCTGCTCTGGGACCTGACAGACTGGCATTATGGTAAACTCAGTAGCCTGTAGGTCTGTTCGTATGTTTTAGAAAGGCAGATTATATGCCAAAAGCCCTACTTTGTACAGTTGCTTTACACATACGTATTAATGGGACCCTTTCTTTTTTCAAGTGAAGCAAGCTCAAAACAGATTAATCTGATCCCTCAGTCTCATAGGTACCATGTGTTGGATGAAGAGGTAACTGGTTTTGAGTTCCAAGAGACAGATAAATTCATTTTATATCCTCTTATTCCCAAACCGAAAGGAGGTGTACAGTTTAAAAAATATGATATTACAAAGTATGCTTTAATGGGCTATTAACAAAGGCACAGTATAACTGTGTGGCAGACAGACTTTACTTTCTAACACTAAACACTGCATTAATGACCAATTAAAGAATCGCCTGAACTAGCTCATTTGCTGATACAGTTAAGCTTTTAAAATATAGTTTAGAAAACTAAGTTGTTATCTTGCAGCATATTGGAGAACGCTGTGCAGCAGAAAAATATATGCCAGTAGAAAAAAAAAGACAGTTAAGTCCACAGCCATTCACTCAGTTACTCTTAAAGCAGTACTGAATGCCTCCTCAGGAAAATCAGATCTGGAGAATTAAACACTCCTCTTAAAGCAAATGATAGAAGTGATGCAGCTGTGGATAACAGGGGCACCACAGTGCAGGCTGCTGGGGGGAGAGGCTACCCGTTATAAGGAAGGGACTGAAATAACTTTCATTAAGTGCAATAAAAGACACTGCATTTTCCAAAGCCTTGCTTCACTGGTTATGGATGTTACTTACATCATGCCCACATGCTTAGCCTCAAGACTCTGGGTGATTCCAGGGTATACTGTCAATTATTGCCCAAGGTGGAAGGGCACAAGACGGGTGTCACAGTTTAGATGTAGGACAAGGAGACTCCTCCATTTCTCCACAAAACAGTGGCAGCCTCGGCCGCAAAAGGCCCTCAGCTGGCAAGCTGAGCTGTCTGTCCTTGGGCCCTGAGTAGCTTGTCCCTCATTGTCACAGATCAAGAAAGGGGAAGAAAAAAAAAAGGGAGCAAAAGGGAAAAAGCATTCCTCACTTCCTTTTAAAAATAAAAGAATAATCAGGTCATTTGCTCCGCACCTCTTGTTAAAAGACCCACCACTAAGGGCTACATACTTCTGCAGACCAGGTTTCTGGCAGGAGGGCCCTCAGCCCCGCTGCAAGAGCCCTGGAAGGGTGGCAGGAAGCACTGTGGCTGGAGCCAGTCTTCTTCTCACAGTGATCTCTTGGCTGATGGCAGACACCTGCTGTCCTAATGAAGCTCTGCAAAGAAAGATACTTAAATTTTCATCCTTTAACACAGAGCCTTGCCATCTCAGCCTGCTCATCAGCATTCAGCTTGTGAGCACCCGGCCACCAGCCAGCAGCAGCAACGGCATTTGTTGACATTGGTGCCCAAGCCCTGACTTCTCACCCACCCCACTCATCCCTTCTCCTTTGCCCTTCTCCTTTGGTCTCCATGTTGCCACGCCACAGCCACCTAGCCTTCCATCTCCCACACCATTTTGATCTATCTCCCTGCAAAGGGCAGACTCTCTGGGGACCTAAGCCAGGTCTGCCTAGTAAACACGTGCAGGTGTGATTTCTGAAAGATTTATAGCATGCTCAAGTTCAGATAGGGAGCTTGAGCACTTCATTGCAAGACTTCTTCAAACTCCTGCTCCAGAATATGGGAACATGACAGTTAAGTAGCTCTGGTCCTCTCTTCTTCCTCGTTGACAACAGATCGACCTTCTTTCCGGAACTCAGAAACAGCTGGACTATTTCCCTGGATCTTTTTTTCCTGGAAGATCAGCTTGAGGAAGCTATTTAGGAAGAAAAATGTTTGCCTACAAATTTTTATAAAAGTACCAGCTAGTGAACATGTGCTCTTAAAATAGGAATTTTCAGTCAAGCTTGGTACTGGTGCTGTAGCCATTTCACTTGTAGTCACCAGTGTTTTGTGGGGTGGTGGGAATGATTTCAGAGGAGCTTTAAAAACCTGTTTCCGTGTGAATGGTTTCGTTATTTAGCAGTGGATAGATAGATGGAACATAGAACAATCTCATCCATAGTACATTTTCTCTATAAGGATCACTTGTCAAGTGGGTTACAGAAGCAGACACCCACTACAGGAATCAGAGCCTTGTCTGTGCTCTTCATAGCAAAGGGAGTTTGCGTGGCCATGAAATGACATTGCAAACGGAATACACATCTGCTAAGTGGTGCACGGTGCTCTCCCGCCCAGGGCCTGAGCACCTGCATTTTGTAACATGGCCAACCTCGGCCAACAAAAAAAAGATAGACATTTATTATTCTTCCGTTCCCCTTGTCTCCGCTGTTCCCAGCTCTGCATCTGACTCCCTGAACTTCCTTTACCCAGAATATTGTCTCAGTGTGAATGCAAACTACCTCTGTCTTTATTATCTCTTATTGAATAGTATTTTTGTACTAGGATGATACGCCAGTGCACCATACTTTGTTATAAACAGCACAGCTGGAATTTATAGTGTGTTTCATATTAATTGTCCCTCAACAAATGGAAATGACTTTTCCTTCTCCTTTACACTAGCGTGGGACACATATCAGGTGACCATCCAAGTTCTGATTGAATTGCTCTCCCTTCGTTAATCCTTATGTATCCCACTCGATAGGCAAAACGGTGGCATCAGCAGCGCTAAGAGCAGCTGCACAGTTTCTGAGCACTGTCATCTCTGTGATGAACTGCAGAGTATCCTGCAATAATACTGTAACTGCTCGTGTATCACCTGCAATCAGCTAATCTGGCTGACTGAATGGGGAAGAAGATTCAAGAAGTGCCGTGGCTCAGAATATGCCTGGCATCGTGCATACCGAGGCCCACTGCCAGTGAGGTCTCTGGCTTAACTACTATAACGTTACATCTTGTTGCTATAACTAACAGTCTGACATCAGATCTCCTTAATAGCAGCGTAAAACAGAAGTAATCCCAATCATTGAGATGAGCAGCAGTAATGGAATGAGGGTCATAAAAACCCCTTTTGGCCTCCATTTTTAACAGTAATTACATTCTTTTCAGAGAATAATCACTACTTTCTAAAACTGAGCTTTTAATACTATTGAAAGATTTTAGTCCAGGGACTGGAATTTTTGAGACTTCATTTAGACTACAGGACACCCCTTATAGATGAAAAAAGGTAAGCACGACTTTAAGAATAAACTCAAAGCAGCCCTGTTGCGGATGGAGCTTCACTTTTAAGACAGAAGCAGTGAAATATTTATTGATATACAACAGCAATTTAACAAATTTTGATGGCAAGGTACACTTGGTTATTTACTGCATAGAGGACAGGGTCAGACAGGGCTGTCAGGGAGACCCTACCATTGAGCTGAGGTTCAGACTGGACTCCCTTGCCTTCTAAACTCCTTCTCAGAGAGGAGTCTGGGTGCAACCTAGTCCCAGACTTGGTCAATGGTTTATGTCTAAAGGATTATATATGCGCAATCAATCCTTTATATCACTTAGCTAAGATTTCAAAGTTTAGCGTGCTGCTAGTCACTTACCAAGAATCTGTTGGGGCAAGGAATTTCTAAACCTCGAGAAGCAGCCTTGGGAGGCATCCCTGCCCAAGGGGAGATCCTGGCGTGCAGCCCGCTGCCGTGCAGAAGAGCTCAACGGGACCTGGGCTGTCCACTATTTATAGAGAAAGATGATTGACCTATAGTCATATTTGCGTACCAAGGGGACACCTACGTCCCTATTCCAGACAGCGTTCGGTTGTTATGTTGCCATGCATCCCCTGAAGTCCAGGTGTAACCCACCACAGCCCCCACTGACAGTTACGGCTTGAGCAGGAGCCGGGGAAGGGGCCAGGGGGAGAAGAGCACACCACCACAAGCCCCCACACTCAGGACCCTGGGACATTTCATCCCATGAGCTCCCTTAGATCACAAGTTATTCAGGTGGGGTGCACGATTAATATAATCTGCACGTTTTATAAATCTAAAGATACTCTGAACACAGTCAGTCAGACATGTAACAGCCTGTTCACCGCTCTTTAAATCTTAAATGAAATCAATTTCTCTTTCATGGTTCCATGCTGCAGTATCAGGAGCTCATGATTTCTCAGAGGTGTACTGCAACTAGTCCCCCACTGCCTGTGAGGACTGGAAACTTTCCCATTTGTGAGCCAGAATGGTAAACTGAGGCAGGAGATTTAGGTCTTGCAAGTCACATCAGAGCTGCGGCTGCCTCTGATGATGCCCTGGTTCAAGTAAAATACTGCTCGTCTGGCTTTTCACTCGTGTGCAACTTACAAACTGTTCCTGGTTTGCATTCTTGGATCTCACCTCTACATGGAGCGGAATCATGCTAAGCTATTTATAGTCCACAGAATAGATTTCTTACTGACCTAATCTACAATTTGCCCTGTGAAGTGCAAGTTTGTTAACCCTTGTAACACGCTAATGCATTCACTGACCTTTCATGATCTTTGCCTGGAGTTGCGCATTCCGGATTTGCTCACAGCTAAGCATTGATCATTTGCTTTTACCACGGAATAGGGCCCTGTCCCGATGTCTTTTGCCCTCACTGGCACAGAGAGCGCTAGCAAGCCCTGTGAGACACTTCACTGCAGAGTGAGGAGAAGCGCGATGCTGTGAACCTTCCATCCCCTTCTGCCCTTGCGGATCTTCCCCATCAATATCTCCTGAGACGCAGAAAAATTCCCAGCCTTTCACATTTTCTAAAAGGCCAGCCTGTTTGTTTGGCTTAATCTGCAATAAAAGACATCTGACTGAAATACAAGGTTATTCTTTGTGTGTAAAAGACACAACAAGGAGCCTCTCACATTCTCTGGGGGTTAATGCTGAGGATAATGGGTATCAGCACTCCAGATTGTTTATGCTCTCTTAGGAGCATCTTCCTCTGTGAATATAGTTTTATTATTCTACAAAGACATATACTTCCTGTCTACTTCTGACTCAGCCTTATTCCAGAACTAAACCGCTTAACAAGATGCCTTTGTGCAAAACGTCCTCCCTTTCACAGAGGCAGGGAGAGCCACACAAAGTGTGTGCTGCTCCATATCGCATCCCCAGGCATCTGAGCCTTTAAGTAAATTCCTCAATGCCTCTCATTCTGCATGAGCCTTCTTAATAAAATAAGCTCCACATATTCTGCAATTAGGAATGAGAATCTTAAGTTAAATAAATTGTCTAAATAAACACAATTTTTATGAAAGTGAGAACAGGAAGCAGATGTACTGCACCCAACAGTCTTCTGATGCCGTTCATTTTGCGTCAGTAAGGATTAGCGATGCTCAGCAGCACTTTGTCTCAATATTTGCAGGTGCTATTTCAGTATTGTTGAGCAAAGGCTATTCTGCTCTGTGAACTGCACCTGTTATTCATTTATCACCTTCTCAGCATGGATTGTAAATCATGCTAAACTTCTACCATTTTGCAATGCGCAGAATGGATCCACGGGTGGTACAGATCTTGAACTAAGATTTACACTAGCCTTACTCCAAAATAAGAGATTTGTTTGATCATAGAATTATAGAGTGGTTTGGGTTGGAAGGGACCTTCAAAGATCATCTACTTCCAACCCCCCTGCCATGGGCAAGGACATCTTTCACTAGATCAGGTTGCCTGTGCAAGTTCAACCTGACCTTGAATACTTCAAGCGATGGGGCACCCACAACTTCTCTGTGCAATCCTGTTCCAGTGTCTCATCACCATTATCATAAAGAATTTCTTCCTTATGTCCAGTCTAAACCTACTCTTTTCAGTTTAAAACAGTTGCCTGTCAGTACGGGTCCTGATAAAAAGTCTCTCTCCATCTCTCCTGTAGGCCCCCTTCAGGTACTGGTAGGCCACAATAAGGTCTCCCCGGAGCCTTCCCTTCTCCAGGCTGAACAACCCCAACTCTCTCAGCCTGTCTTCACAGGAGAGTTGTTCCAGCCCTCAGATCATCTTCATGGCCCTCCTCTGGACCACTCCAACAGGTCCACATCTGTCTTGTGCTGGGGAGCCCAGAGCTGGGCACAGAACTCCAGGTGGGGTTTCACAAGAGCACCATTTCATACATGACTAATACACAGATTATTTTTTTTTGTCAAAGTTTAACATCTCGAAAGCAATGTCCATGGAAGAACCATAGAACTGTTTCCATATTGGATAAGCAAGTCACTTTACATAGGTAAGTCAGTTCAGTTCGTCATATTAGAGCTTTTCTGGGTCATAATAAATTCAAATAAAATTATGTAAATATGTATTAGAACTTAGATTTTTTTTCATCATCCTGCTTCTCAGTCCAAAGTTGAATGTGTTTGGACAGATTGACAACTTAATCTTTGTAATATTTGTAATATCGCAATACAAAAAAGGTGAAGAGGGACTTTTTATCAGGGAGTGATAGTAGCGATAGGAGGAGGGGTAATGGTTTTAAACTGAAAGTGGGGAGATTTAGATTAGATATTAGGAAGAAATTCTTTACTGTGAGGGTGGTGAGGCACCAGAACAGGTTGCCCAGAGAAGCTGTGGATGCCTCATCCCTGGAAGTGTTCAAGGCCAGGCTGGATGGGGCTTTGAGCAGCCTGGTCCAGTGGGAGGTGTCCCTGCCCATGGCAGGGGGGTTGGAACTAGGTGATCTTTAAGGTCCCTCCCAACCCAAACCGTTCTGTGATTCTATGATTTCAGTGTATATGTAAAAGCATAGGAAACAACACGATTAGAACACAAATTAAAACTTCACAAAAACAAGGGTACCCAATATTCACCTGTGTATATGTTTTAAAACTTGAAGGATCTGTGGCTGATTTTTGGTATGCATTCCCTCACATGTGTAGAAAATACGCTGTTTTTTTTTTCATTCAGGTGTGGTTTAGAGCATCTACCAACCCCAAGTGAGATCAAACCAAACAAAACTCAGTGGAGAGCTAGACCAGAATCCTAAATACGCGGTTGCCCTCTCTGTGCCAACTGTGGTAGGGATAGAAGTAGTATTCTGTCTTAATGAACGTACATAAATTTGTGTATTTTGCATGAAAAGGCTAAAGGTTTGCTGGTAATACAGCGGATTATTTTTCACTTACTGAAATGTACGCTCAACTGCCAGTTAAAGATTCCAGTGAGTGCTGTCAAACAAGCCATTTCCTTTCACAGTAATGCTGTAATTAAAACTAGTGCTAGAGGGCATTTGGAACACAACGGGACTGCTTCTCCAATTGTAACAGAGACGTAAAGAAGTAATTGAATGGAGAATTTTGTTCATCTGCAGTTATCGCATGTGGATCAAGTAAATTACACATTGGGGTACGTTATGTGGCTGGGCACGCAAAGTGAGAGTGTAGTTCTACCCTCACATTTAACTGACATACATAGGTATGTTCTGCCGTGCTTCCCACTCCAGACACATTTTTCTACATCCCTTATCGTGATATTGGTAGTCATGGAGTCACAAAATAAGCAGTACCCCTCCTGGATGTGGAAGGTAAGGAAGCAAGGCAGAGGGCTACCTCTTAAAGTGATTCTAACTCATACACCAATAGGTAAAATGGCTACTCCAAAATAAAAAAAATTATTCTGTATTACCCTCTTAACATTTTTCATCTGTTTCTATTCCTCTCCTTTAGTTTTATCCAACTTAATTCCAAATCCTTGGCATGTCAGTTTGCTCGGAATAGTGCGCAGGAAGGGCGTAGCGACCCTACCAGCTCAAGAGGTGAGTTCGGTTGGTGGCCATCACCTTCTCAGAAGGAGCTTAACTATGGTATCCACCTGGTGGAAAGCCATGTCCTCTGCACTCAGCAGAATGGATGTGGCAACCCAGGCAGAGCTCCCACGAAAACCTGCAGCCATCCAGGTCTCGGGCTGCAGAGAGTGACAGAGCATTTCGCTGGTAGCTGATGGCAGTAGTGGGAACAGCTGTGAGGTGTGACCAGGTGGACGATCGGCTCAGCCTGGGGTCAGAGCTACAAGAGGAAGTAGAAAGGTTAAGGAGACTCAGGAAGTCTGAGAAAGAGACAGACTGGTGGAACCATGCTCTGCCCTCACCGAGACAGGAATGGGAACAGCCACCAGAAAAAATCCAAGATCAAAGGGATCCTGTATCCTCCCCCGCCAGGCTGAAGGCAGTAACCTTAAAGGAGAGAAGTGAAAGGAGGCAAGTCCACACTCAGGGCAGCAGGCGAACTCCCCTCCTTGCTCACCTCACCTTCCCAGGTGCCTCTGTACAATAGGTACGAGGCTTTGGATATGGAAGGCCAGTCAATGGATGATGTGGATGACAACCCACCTTCACCAGAGGTGTTGCCAAGGTCAGAAGGGCCTACTCCCCCCCCATATCATGACCACCTCTACAAGGAAGAAAAGACAGGTTATGGCTGTACTTGACTCCCTTCTGAAGGGAACAGAGGGTCCAATATGTCAGACAGACCTCCTTTCGTAGGGAAGCCTGCTGCCTCCCTGGGGTCAGAGTTAAGGACATCACTAGGAAACTTCCTAGCCTGGTACGGTCTTCGAACTACTACTCATTATTGCTCTTCCACATGGGTGGTGATGAAGCCGCAACACATAGTCCAAGCTCAACCAAAAGCAACTTCAGGGCCTTGGGACGGCTGGTAAGGGAATCTGGAGCACAGGCTATTTTTTCCTCTCTCCTTCCAGTTGCAGGAAGGGATATTGGAAGAAACAGACGGGCCCAGTCTATCAATACATGGCTCTGTGGCTGGTGTCACCAACATAATTTTGGGGTTTTCAATAATGGGATGGCCCACACAGCACCAGGCTTGCTGGTGTCAGATGGGATTCACTTTTCTCAAAGGGGGAAGATGGTCTTCGCTCACAAGCTAGCGGGGCTCCTTGACAGAGCTTGAAACTAGGCTTGAAGGAGGAGGGTGATGATAACCAGGCTTGCCCACGACAAGCTATGGGATGGCACACCAAGGTTAGGACAGGGTGATGGCAAGGGCCCTCAGCCTGTAGCTCCAAGATGTGCTGGCTACAGTGCAGTGCACTTAAGTCTTATGGAGGGGAGCCAGGGGCTCCTGAGATAACAGAAGCCAAGAGGGAAACACCAGTGAAATACCCTAAAGGAACTAAGGGGTGTTCCTCTAAGAGGGTGACATGGCCAACAGCCCACCTGAAGCACCTCTACACCAATGCATGCAGCATGGGCAACAAACAGCAGGAGCTGGAAGCTGATGCTGCTAGAAAAGCTGCTAGAAAGCTATGACTTAGTTGCCATTACTGAAACCTGGTGGGACAAATCCCATGACTGGAATGCAGCTATCGATGCCTACAGGATGTTCAGAAGGGACAGGCAAGGAAGGAGGGGTGGAGGCATTGCCCTCTACATCAAGAAATAGAGAGAATGAAGAGCTGTCTATGAAGAATAG
This sequence comes from Dromas ardeola, assembly GCA_013398915.1. NCBI lineage: Eukaryota > Metazoa > Chordata > Aves > Charadriiformes > Dromadidae > Dromas > Dromas ardeola. The sequence continues at coordinate 287,253 of VYZM01019470.1, read as the reverse complement.
CCATGAGCAGGCTGAAATCTTATGGGTAAGAATTAGAGACCAAGGCAACAAAGGGAACCTTGTGGTTGGTGTCTACTCCACACTGCCTGATCAAGTGAAGCCTATTGATGAAGCCTTCTCACTTCAGCTACAGGAGCCATTGTGCTTGTAGGCTCTCGTCCTGATGGGGAATTTCAGCCACCCCAACATCTGCTGGAAAAGTAGCACGGCAAGCAGTAGGCAATCTGGGAGACTCCTTGAGGATAACTTCTTAAGCCAGGTAATATACAGCTCTACCAGAGGGGATGTGATGCTGGACCTGCTGGTCACCAACACAAGCAAGCTAAGGCGATATCAAGACTGGAGGCAGCCTGGGCTGCAGTGATCATGCAGTGATGGAGGTGGCAGTCCTAAGGGACATGAGTCAGGTGAAGAGTAAAGTCAGGACCTTGAATTTTAGGAACGCAAAATTCCAGCTCTTTGAGAAGTTAGTCAATAGGAGCCCCTGGGAACCTGCCCTTGGGGACAAAGGAGAGGAACAGAGCTGGCAGATCTTTAAGGATGCTTTCCATAGAGCAAAAGAGCTCTGGATCCCCAGGTGTAAGAAGTTAGGAAAGAAAAGCAAGAGACCAGCATGGCTGAGTCAAGACCTGCTGGGCGCACTAAAGGGCAAGAAGGAAATGCACAGACAGTATAAGAAGGGATAGATATCCTGGGAAGAGTACAGGGATGCTACCTGGTTGTGCGGGAATGAGGTCAGGAAGGCCAAGGCACAGATGGAGCTGAACTTAGAAAAGGATGCAAAGAATAAGAAGGACTTCTACAGGTATGTCAGCCAGAAAAGGTCAAAGAAAGCATGCTCCCCCTGATGAACACCAGTGGCAAACTGGTAACATGGGACAAGAATGCTGAGGTACTCAACAACTTTTTTACCTCAGCCTTCACTGGCACCCTCTCCTCCCACACCTCTTGAGTGGATGGACTGCAAGACAGGGACTGG
>VYZM01019470.1:270188-286092 GCA_013398915.1 Dromas ardeola | reverse complement strand
GGCAGTCAGGTGAAGTCCCTGGCAACTGGAAAAACAGAAATACTGCACCCATTTTTATGAAGGGTAGAAAGGAGGACCCTGAGAACTACCATCCTGTCACCCTCACTTCTGTGCCTGGGAAGATCATGCAACAGATCCTCCTAGAAGCTATGCTAAGGCACATGGAAGACAGGGAGGTGATTCAAACAAGCCAGCATGGCTTTACCAAGGGCAAGTCCTGCCTGACCAACCTAATGGCCTTCTCTGATGGAGTGACTGCATCAGTGAACAAGGGAAGAGATACAGGTGTCATCTATCTGGACTTCTCAAAGGCCTTTGACACGGTCACCCACAACATCCTTTTCTCTACACTGGAGAGATATGGATTTGATGTGTGGACTGTTCGGTGGGTGAGGAACTGGTTGGATGGTAACACACAGAAGGTAGTGGTCAACGGCTCAATGTCCAGGTGGAGATCGGTGACAAGCGGTGTCCCTAAGAGGTCTGTACTGGGACCAGTACTGTTCAGTATCTTCATCAGTGACACAGACAGTGGGATCGAGCTCAGCAAGTTTGCAGACACCACCAAGCTGAGTGGTGCAGTTGACACCCCTGAAGTACAGGATACAACCCAGAGGGGCCTGGACAAGCTCGAGAAGTGGGCCCATGACAACCTCATGAGGTTCAACAAAGCCAAGTGCAGGGTCCTGCACATGGTTTGGGGCAACTCCCAGTATCAATACAGGCTGAGGGACAAAGGCATTGATAGCAGCCCTGCTAAGAAGGACTTGGAGGTACTGGTGGATCAAAAGCTGGACATGAGCCAACAGTGTGTGCTCGCAGCCCGGAAAGCCAACTATATCCTGGGCTGTATGAAAAGAAACATAGCCAGCAGAGCGAAGGAAGTGATTCTGCCCCTCTGCTCCGCTCTGGTGAGACGCCACCTGGAGTACTGCTTCCAGCTCTGGAGACCCCAGTACAAGAAAGACATGGACCTGTTGGAGCAGTTCCAGAGGAGGGCCACAAAAATGACCACAGGGCTGGAGCACCTCTACCTATGAGGACAGGCTGAGAGAGCTGGGGTTGTTCAGCCTGGAGAAGAGAAGGCTCCAGGGAGACCTTATTGTGGCCTTTCAGTACTTAAAAGGGGGCCCATAGGAGAGATGGGGACAAACTTTTTAGCAGGGCCCATTGCAAGATGGCAAGGGGTAATGGCTTTAAACCAAAAAAGAGGTAGATTCATTCTAGATACAATTTATTTTTTTTTTTCCCCCAATGAGGGCGGTGAAAGAGTGGCACAGGTCACCCAGAGAAGTGGTAGATGACCCATCCCTAGAAACATTCAAGGTCAGGTTGGACTGGGCTCCAAGCAACCTGGTCTAGTTGATGATGTCCCTGCTCACTGCAGGGGAGGTTGGACTAGATGACCTTTAATGGGTCCCTTCCAACCCAAACTATTCTATGATTCTCTATCCTCCTTTTCACCAGCTGTCACCCAGCATTTACCTTGCACATACTTCACCACCAGCTTGGTCCAATGCTTCCTACAGAAATCACAGAGCACATAGCTCTGCTGTCAGTGTCTGTCAGCCTTTCTCTTGACAGACCATAGGACCCCTCACACAACCAGAGCAATGTCCTGTCTCAGCTCAAACTACTTCACACCACCAGGCAGATTTAGGGGATTGAAGACAAGCTTCCAAGGAAGAGTTACAGTTTAGGTGGCTGACTGAAATATCTCCACAGCCAAAACCTTTAATTTCAGTCCTGATACAGGGACCAGATCTGACACACAACTCACAGCACTGAGGCATCAGGTGAAGCACAATCACAACTGTGACAAGCACTAACACGTGCCTAGCTCTAAGGCAGGAGGTCTGTTTTCACAATAAAAATGCATCCAAAACCAGCATGATTGGGGCTGCCCTGGTAGGGAGGAAAAGCTATAAGACAGTGTGACCCTACAGTGGCAGGGAAGTGCCAGCACAGAACTAAGCTTTCCACCTTTTATAATTCTTTAGTTCTGGTTTGCCCAGCTACAAAATCTAGCACCGGAGTTTGAAAGTTTCATACAGTTTCTTTGAAATCCAAAAACTACTACTTATGCTATGGAAAAATATTTATTCAGTTATACAGCAAGAAGCATTTGTTACTACAGTCCCTAGTTTTAGCAATATCTCTCTCTCAAGTGTCTTCAGTTTACATCATGGAACTAAAACAAAGAATCATACTCAGATTTGTTCATGACATTGTAAGTTGTAAGCAGTTTAATGGTAATTTCTCTTGTAATACTTTAGCGAGTTTCAACCTTCCGCACGTGATTTCTTCATATCAGTTTTGTAATTAATCCATTTACTAAAACACTCCTTTTTTGCTTTTTATGCATAATGCAAAGGTGGGAGATTGAATTCAAATTTTCTGTGACTTCAGAAACAGTACAGCTTTTGTTTTGGTAACATCAAATACACATTTATTCTTTAGCTACTTAAAAAAATAAATACATCTTCACAAGCTACCGGCTCTTCTACATATCTCCTTGCATCTCTTTGATCACACTCCTCCAACCATTCAGTAATCCATCAGTAATTATAACTTCTTAGTTTCTTTAGCCTAAAAGGGACCAATTTATCACAGACTGTCATGAATCCTGGTTTTAAATTATCAAGAGTCCAATTACCAACAGGAATGGGGATACCACTTTCCAATTAAAGTGACTGATTTCATGTAAAACCTTGTAACATTTCACTTTTTAATTAGGTACATCCTTATCAAATACAAAGAGGTTCACCCTAATTTTATTTTCTATTCAGAGAATTAAATACAGCAAACATTAATCATGCAATATAGTGCGAGACCTAATAATGCTTTCAGCATACTTTGACAACTTCTAATCCATCAGTGTATGATGTCTTTTATTCCTGTTTCATCCAAACATTTACGTGAAAGTCAAGAATAGGCTAAAACTTTTTACATCCAAACATCCCCAGGTATATCTGAAAATATTAAGCCAGTTACAAGTTGAAAAGAAAAACAGGAGTAAACAAAAAAGGAAAAAAAATGTAAATACGCAGTGTCAGCTGACACACTGTCAGGACTGTCCACACGAATTATTTATCCCCACTAGAATTAGAAGAAGGATGTGGCAATCCAGACTTCTAATTCTTATTTAATTCTTTTGTGCCAGGCTTAGAGATGGTACCACAATTGCCACGGAGAGACCCTATCATTGACAAGTGACAGTCTCCTGTGACAGTGTACTTTCTCGATCTACAGTTCTTCTCACCTGGGCTAAAGCACTACTCACTGTGCAAAGCAGGAAGAGAGGGAGTGCACAACCTCCTCAGCAGCTTTCTCTTTTTAGGCCAGGCCTGGAAAAGACGGTGGCCAGGGACTTTTATACCACAAACCAAAGCAGCTGCTACCGTTCTCTTTAGTGAAACCAAACACAAGAGCTAGGAGATGGAATAGCGACAACTCACTAGAAGGGGAATCAAAAGCACTGTTCATTGAGAAGACCTCATCTTACAGAGCCCTCTCTACATGCACAAACTCAGATGAGACCAATATTTTACTTCTTTTTTTAATACCTTTGAATGCCTTAGGAATATTCCTATCACACAAAGAAAACCCCTGCTTCCAAACACTGCAATTATGGACCCAGTTTGGAAGTGCTGACGTAAAGGAAACAGACCAGGACTCTCAGCAACCCCTACTGAAATTCCTCCTACTAATCTGATAAGGAAAAGTGGGATTTCTCGGTCCACCATGGCTCAATACCCTGATTACATCTTTCAGGGATGCAGCCTGGAAGGGTACAACTGTTGCATGGTTAAGCCTGAAACAAATCAAGTAACTACTTCGTTCAGCACATGCCCCAGTCTTCCCAGCATTCCTGCATCCCCCTCACATGCTATTCAGTCAATCACTGCCTGCTATTGTAGTCTTCACATTGCATTTTGCTGTTAAACAACTTTTGCACTTCTGGGTTTAAAAAAAGTCTTTAATTGACAAGATAGTAGGCACAATTCAGAAGCAGCAAAGAGGTTCCCTGTTGGTTCATGAACCAGCTGCATATAGCAGTGCAAGCTTTTTTGTAACCACATATAAAAGCGTGCACGCTAAGGGGAACGCAAGGCTATTATAAAATAGAAAGGTTGACTAACTTTTGGAAAGAGGGAGTTTTAGCCACAGCTACTGTTGAAAACAAGTACACAAAATCTGGAGAAAGTCGAATTTTAGAAAAATCAAAAAGCTTAATATGGAACCTGAATTAGATCTCCATGATTAGCAGGGCAAAAAGGGTTCTCAAAGCCTCCTCATGCTCTTGTTTCTGTGCTAGTTGTAGGACAGACAATTTTCAGGAAGAATTAAAACATAAATGAGGAAAGCTTACTTTTTAAGGAAAAGGATGATACTGGAATCTAAAATTCTAACATACATTATGCATGACTTCTTATCCTTCTGAAAGTGAGAAAACCAGAAATTTCAGAAACACTGGTACTTCACAGCATGGTGTGATTAAGTTTTATTTTCTTCATGTGATTTGTTTAATTACTTTGAGTTACACTAAGTTGACAGAAATCTCAAAACAGTAGTCATAAAATTATGACTTTTCAGATCGGAATGCAACTCAAGCCTAGCACAAATCCACTAACTTGCTGTGAAGTTCCACCAAGAAAGGGACAGTCCATTATTATAATTGTTACTACTGTACTAGTGTTACATAAAAATCAAAAAGTCTCAATCCTGTACCAGAGAGTTTACAGTCTGAAACCAGCTGCAGTAATACTAAATACTATGATACTAGCAAATAGCTTCTACATATGTTAAAACAGGAGGCTATACGGCCATTGGCAGTAAATTCACAGGCCAAGAAGGAAAAAAGCACCTCAAGGGTACTGCAGTAGAAGATCTTGACATAACCACAGTTCATTTTCTAGCCCAGAATACCAAAGTCTGGAATAAGCCAGAGGGATCAAGTAAGAAAGTTGGACCAAAAGTGTGATATAGTGTCAGGAAAAGGCAGAGAAGTCAAAACTCATTTACTGCAGCTGCGCAAAACTCCACAGACAAAAAGCTACAGAACCGAAGCAATGAAAAGGCAGAGAACACATTAGTGATATTAGAAAGGGAAGATATTTAAGAAGCTCCAGACAAAAAAGTCTGCTGCACTTTGGGTTAGGAAGTCAGGGCAGAGAAAGTCACAGACCTATGGAGCAGAAGAAAACAATCCAGTTTGGCACAAGGTTAACAAATTAAAAACAAGTTTTTGGTAGGAAGAAAACATGCACACTCCAAAATAAGAATATAAAATTAATAACCTAGAGAAGTTTAACATACAAAATGCATAGCCAAATAAAAATCTTGTAAATTGATTTAATTACAGACTCATGCATCTTAGCCTTAAGCCAATAAATGATATGAAAAAAGGCACAGTCCTACAGAGACTTTAACTATAAGGCGTATTGCTAGACGGAACTTACGCTAATATTTCAAGCATGGGAGCAGAAGGCTGAAGGCAAGGTCCTCAAGTTAGGAATACAGTTATTAACTCCTAAATATTGCTGGTGGTATAATGTTGGAATATATCTGATAAACCAACTAGATATCGCTAGAGAACACTTAATGTTAGTTCTAGCTTCACTGTGCAGTCACAGATTATTTGTAAAGCATTACAAAAAGCTTATGACAAATGTTGCCTCCTGAAGTTTACTGAAAACAAGGCATTACTGAAGAAGTCATTTTTGATTAGAAGCATGAAATAGATTCAGATCCATAGCATCTTATAATGCTATTCCTGTTTTAACTACATATTAAGAATACTGTTTTGCAAATTTTGGAACCAATCTTGATCAGTCTGGGGATCTTCACCTTCAGTGAGGCCAAGGCTGCCAAGCCATTGCAAGATTGGGCATCAATCTTGCCTAGTTAACTAAAATAGCTACAGGAACAAAAAGAAAATATAACTTGTGTGCTACAGCTGTGCAGTACCACAGTAACTTTCAAACCCTTTAGCTTTTATTTCATAAATGTGCAGCATGGCTCCAGCCCATGGGCATTTATGACTGATGCATCTGCATGAAGCTTCTCATGAATGTTGCAAGCTTCTGAACATCTTCTACAGTCACCGCATTATATAAAGAGGCACGGATTCCTCCCACAGATCTGAATTGAAGAGAGGAGAGGAGAAAAAAATAGAAAGGTTTTGTAAATTCCAGAAAAGACATTAATAACATTCACAGATATGTAAACCTACGCCTACTCCAAAGCGGTAAGATTCACATTTTGTGTGAATGAGAAGCAACATTTAATTCTTCAAGGCAAGCTTGCAATCTAGACAAATTCAGTATTTATTAGTTATTTACAGCTCCAACACTGTAGCCCTGTGGCATCAAAAACGTATCTTTTTTAATCCACAAACACCACTGAACATGGGAGGAAACTCTTGCAACCAGGTTGACAAGCCATGTAATGAAAGACTTTATACAATGACAGAATCTAACCTCAAGAGTCACCTTCTTTGGCATTTGCAGAGTTATCTGCAAATCTGGCATTGCAGATTTCTCAAATTGGAGAAGAAAGTAGAATTAAGGAGAAAGTTCTGAGCCCCACCACACCTAAGCAGTAGTTGATCCACCAGCAGTCTCTGACTACCATCTCTAGATTGCTATTCCCAAGCGATGCCAAAACAGTATGAGGAACACTTTATGAGTGAGAAATGCTGGTAAGTCAAGGCACAATGTCTGTTGCTGTATCACTGTAGTAACAGCTTATTCTGCACAGGAAAGGGTTTCATCTGACTAATACTTACCGATGCCCTTTCAGAGATATCATGTTAAGTTCCACAGCTTTCTCAAGAAATTTCCTTTCCAGTGCTTCATCACCCTTGATACTGCCAATACGGAAAGGGACATTCATTCTGCTTCGGTTCTTTTTCTCCACTGGACACCTAGAAAATTTGCAGAATGTTATGATTAACCCATTTTGTCTTAAATTTACATTTTCAGCTATATACAATTTCAGAAAGTGAATAATTGCATCTGTTTAGCACCAAAGTCATTCCTCCATAACTGAAAAAGAAAGAAAGCAACCTTCCTTTTTTACCCAAGTGTAACAACAGAAACAGTAAGTGGAAGGCTTATTAACCCTTCCTGACAAACTCAAAATTGCCCCAGAAGAATGCAGAGGAGGCTTGTAAACAGACCTCATTAAAAAACACATAATAAACACCACCACCCCACCCATGGCAGTCAGTTACACTCTCCAGAGTAAGTGAGGTTAGTTACAGTGAACTTTGACTAAGTTTCAAGCAGTTTCTTGTCTTTATCTTCAAAGACGGACAGGCTTATTTTTACTCAGCTAGTCATAAGTGCTACCAGAATTGAGCTTGGCTCAGCTAAACAGAGCTAAAGGAAAAATAAGAACACAGCATAAGGAATTTTCCATGGACATTAGAGACTTCTGTTAGTGGGTTTGGTCCACCTTCTACATGACTTATGTTCATGGTTCTGAATAATACTAGACAAGAGATATCTCTAGACTAAATCTGTATTGTATACATGGCCACAACATATATCAGGTGCATCACAGCTCAAATCTCTTAAAATTCCCTTTAATCTAAAGTAGAAAATTCAAGATACATTGAAAGCAAAACTTCTCTTCAATTATTTTGTGAAGGTAAGAAAGCGGGGGGTCGGGGACACAACACAGATTTTTTTTTTTTAATTGCTCTAGTTACAAGGGAGATTTTTTTTTTTCATTAACAAAGGAGATCTGAAGCCTGAAGATTTATTTTTTCCTAGGGTTGTGATGTAGATTCTTGCGAGGATTCATTAGGAATAAGTTCTCTTATAAACTGCATGTAAATTTCATACCTGTTATCATTCTATTTGACAAAGAACGGGTATAATTCTTTTATTAGTTCCTCCCCTGTTCCTTTGTACAGAGATCTCCATTATGAAGAGAAAAAGATCAATCATAATATCTGTCTATGCAAATTTTCTCCTTCAGATGCAACTAAGAAAACACTCTTCTTGTAAGCATTCCTTTATTTGAGTATCTGTAGCTACACAACAGTTTTTAGAAGATCCAGTTGCTATTAGGCAATCCAATGTAACTCAGTTAGTACACAGACTTTGGAAAGCAAACTGAAAATGGCAAACAGCACTTTGTGGAAGAAAGTCTCCATTCACTAAATGGCTTGTTACACTGCTTACCCAGTGGAGCATGCCAGAGATAGGTGTCACATTTAAGCTGGGAAGGAACCTTCAGATAAGTCTTCCTTTTAGTCATAGACACAATAAAAAAACCCCACAGTCTTAACTGTGTTGCTTAATAAGATACATTTCAGTTAGCGAAGCTTGCTTTGCCTTCCCAATTGACTATTTATCATCCCATCTGCATTGCATTTCCCACTAACAGCCTTGCAGACCAGCTTGCCAGAAACAGATTTCTATTTGTCACAAAATGTTTTTTGAAAGCTTCATTTGCTTACTGAGGTTTATGAAAAAGCCCTCAGGATTTCAGTTGAGTAGGATCACAATCCTGATCATGACAGTGTTAAAGGCAAAGCTGTTCTCACTAACTGGATGGAAAAGCAGAATGTATTAAATGAAACTATATTAGATGAAACTATATCCCTGCCAATTAAGGCTGCAGCCAGCTTTAGTTTAAGATCCATATTTAATCTGCCCTACCCTAACTTTGATTTGAAAGTTAATTAGGTCCCAAAACTGTTGGGTTTATAGCAAAGGTAGAAGAAAATATTCTGTAGTTTCATAGTCAATTCCTAGTTTTTGAGCTTGGCAAGTATTAGAATTATTCTGAATTACAGCATCAACTTTTAACTCTATGTATTTTTGGTCCTATGAGCTCAAAAGTACCTTGCAACACTAAGCAAAAATCAGAGGGTTAAATCCGCTTTGGAAAACCATCAAAAATAACTGAAGTTTAAGTAAAGAAAATTTTTTACATTTTGACTACATCTAGGTCTGATTTTCCTCTTTCTATTTCAGAAAGTGTTTCTGAACTTCACACAATTAGCTAATAAATATGCTTTGCTTGACAGAGAAAAAGAACACTAACTACTGAAAGAGATGGTAGAAAGAATATGATGCAAAAGTGGTCTCTACAACTTCTTACAAGACACTTTGTTTTGGCCTGTATTTCCCTAAGAGATTCAGTAAGCATACAAACCAGAATCTGTGTATCTGGTTTTTGTACTCTTCTCCTAGGCTCCTGAATGTTATTAAGTTTAGAACATATGTTATTAATATGCTCCACAACTTATCTATACAGGATAACTTGAAATTGCTTGCTACTGGAATGAGACTCATCCTTGGACAGTTATCAAGGGAATGATTTGCACAGATAATTCCTGTAGGATTCCTCAGAATTTCTACATACTGAAAAGATAACTTGAAAATTTGAAAAATATGCTGCAATCAGCCTCTTGAAAGTTATGAATATGTTTGGCTCTGCAACAAATATTGAAACCAAGGGAAAAGCATAGCAACTTACACATAGAATCCATTAGATTTGTCTATAATATCGTAAATCATTCGTGATTTGATTAAACTAAGTTTATCCATAGCTGCAGCTCCGCCATTGTTCTTTATCCATTCCAGTACCAATCCCATGATATAAATACTGCAAGAGGGAAGAACATTTTCAGTCAGACTATTTAAGAAAACACCACAGAAAAAATAACAGTCCTGTTTAATAGTCCACAAAATGTTTCAGCAACAAAATGTTATATACGGTTTTAGGGTGTTTAAGATTAACAACTCAATCTGCACTATTTTACTAATTATGACAATTATAAGCAGGCAATGTTCTTTGGACATAGATGAAGTATCCTGAAATTCAAATGCTACACAAATCTGCTAGACCAAACTTAATCCTTTGTACCAGAGATGGACAAGTCCTGCAGGTTTCCTGCAGCCCTGCAATGCTCCCAAGGACATCCCCAACATGCTGCACAGACCACCAGTTCACTGACCACACAACTGCCTCTCAAGTCCTAGAAAGTGCCAGAGTTAGCACAAAAGTTAGTGGCATCCACCCTGTGCAGCTGCTCGAGCAAAGATGCAGGGGTGAATGTACATACATTAATAATGCCAGAAATCTAATCCCATTTTCACAGATGTTAAATCAAAACTATAATTCCATCTCTGCCTAAAAAGACCTTTTTCACCACACGAACAGTGAAGTTTGGCAAAACAAAGGATGATGTACTACACTTAATTATTCATTAGCATTCAAGTTCTAAGTAGAGATCTGGAAGCCTACTGGCATCACATGGCTTGGGACCAAGTATTTCAATGCTAGTTACTAAGTGCAACATAAAAAAAATCCCCCAGGCCTTTTGCCTTTGTGCTTTTGCTACAAAACTCAGCTTGTTCAAGTTCAGGCATTTCCCACGACTGCAACACTTTACATAATAAACTGTTCACAAGTTTTTAATGGCATATTTCCAAAAAGTTTGCTTTTATTAATCCCTTCATTACAGATTCCAAGGGAGTGCTCAGAGAACATTACCCTACAAATTTCCCTAACATAAATTTAGCAGGAGGCTGTTTTAAACTTTGCTACTTTTAATTTCTCAGTGGATGCCAGCATCAAATCTTTGAACACTGCAGAAAGACTGCAGGATAACCGAGGTTACAAACTGTCTTTTAGGCAAAGCACCTTACAGCTTTGAGAGAACAATCTTGCCACATTTATGACAGCACACTGTCAACTGTCAACAGTGTAAACGATTTCAGTGAATTTAGCCTAGGCCCTTGCCAAATATGCAGGGCCACATCTACCTCTTGCCCTCACTTCCTTGCATGAAGCTTCTTGGACAAGAAAGGTTTAACAACATCAGTCTTAGAGTCATCAACAAAACCCAGCCAGCTGAAGTCTTTTATCCTTCTTTCATGTCAGTTAAAATAATGTTTCCGGAGCAATTTTAACTGCAAAATAAACCCTTGGAGCTTGGAAATGAGACTTTTATAGCAAATTCATTGTTAATTTTAGCAAAGCAGATTAGGGTCAAAAAGTCAAGCTCTGTAGCGCCAGGAGGTTAAAGCCATTAGCATCACCTTAATTTAATTTAACATCCTGCTGAAGTAGCTTTTACAAATTCAGTTAATATTTCCTGCCTGTTTGCCAGCAAACCATTAGAGAGTGCAAGGAAAGGAGTAAAGAAGAAGAGAACTAAGAAGCTTTGCCAGTTCCTTACAAAAACTGGAACAGGCATTTAGAGCCAAGCCAAACAGATGTGCACCCTGCCAACATTTTCAGTGTGTTACATTCTGGATTCTGGAGCGTAACCCAAAGTGGGCCTGCAGCATGAAATGAAGCAAGCCAGTGACCAGAAAGGAGAAAGACTGTTAGTCCAACTTTATTTTCTTCTCCCTTAATCTCCCACTACCCTGTTAACGTTATTAGCAGATACTGAGTTATAGCTAAGGCAGCAATTTTTCAGAAGTTCTTTGCAGTGACTAAAATAAAGCTGAAAAATTTAATTTGTTTTGCTTTTCAAACCAGAGGAGTAACACTTTGTTCAGTGCTGAGATTAAGTAGAACTTTGGTTTTTCAAATGGAAATAGCTTTGTACTTGGAAAACATGAATGGCTGGATTTAAAACCCAGCATGTGCAAGTACACAGTGTCCAAAACAGTATGTGTGACTTGGCAGTTGGAAAAAATAATTGATCATGAAACAGAGGCTTTACCAATCATTGGGGGAAAAAAGACACATACTGCCCAAGTTACAAAACTACATTCAGAACGAGGAAAAAAATCTGGAAACGTTGTAATTCTTGTATTAGACACCAGCCCTAAGGAAACTAGGGGTACTCAGCCAATAGGGCAGATGGGCCAACATCATTACAGTACTACATACTCTACAGTATGCATTTGAAAACTAGGTGTGCATTGTAAAGTCTAGAATAGACATATACTTACAAGATTTACTGTTCTTTTGATAAATTAAGATAACTTTCTATGTCATTGCAATAGTACGCCCCATAGTGAGAATCAGCAGATTCAAAGATACAATTAGTACCACTTAAAATTCTACTGAACTTAAGTAAGCGATGGCATTAAGGTAGGCTTTACACACAGTACTTTATAGCTATACAGTGCATTTGATATTTCTTGGACATCATTAGGCAACTTAAGTTTGCAAATTCTGGCACGTACAAAAAATTTATAAGAGCTGAGACTACACATCAACAATGTAAGATTGCACTATCAAGTTACCTGAATCAAAAGGAAACCTTATCTTTAAAAGTTGAAATCATTATTTTCAAAGTAATTAAAGATACTTCCCGAAAAAAAAAGAATACCTGGTTTGAAGATTTTTTTTTTTTTAAAATAACCATTTTGTGGATATTGGTACAAAAATGCACCAGATTAAGAATAGGTAAATATTAGTGGTTCGACACCTAAATATTCCAGTAGCAAAGCATCATTTCACTAGCTATCACAAGCTAGGAGACAGTAATTTTAACAGAGCAATCTGTAGTCTGTTCTGCTTCTTGCATGAAATCACCAGGTACATGCCAATTTTATAATCTTGATTGCTAGCAATGATTCTGAAGCTACACCAGTTTTATTTTTGGATTCCAAGTCAAACACTGAGGTTGTACTTAAACAAGGGAAGTTCTACTAGAGAATAAAGCAAAGCAATGATTAAATGCCTTTTAAAAAAAATATTTTACAGGGATCTGGTGGTTCAATTGCTGAGAACAACCTCAGGAAAAAAATAAATCAAATCTGTACTGAGTGTTCAAGAAGAAAGACTAAGTGCCAAATTACCTACTGGCAATGATAGAAGCATCAGCATTGAATTGATTAGAGTTGTGTTCACGTGAGTCAGAATTGGATCCTGAAACTTCTACAAGTTATGACAATATAACATTTACTTCTGAAAATACTATGTCCTTTATGGCTGAGTCCCACAGAACAACATCAAAGCCTAGAACAGCCACATGGCTGGACACTTCCCATGTTTTCAAAGGAAACATGTGAAACAGCAACATATCAGTAACTTGAAGGCAAATACTCAACTTCTGAAACTTTTCTCGATGACAGCAGCAGATGGCAGTGCAGTAGCTTTCTGAATAAGAGATATTAAACAGCTGGGTAAATTACCTGTAGCATGGTGGAGTGTTATACAAAGAGCCATTCATTACTTGTGTTTTGTAATCCAGTACCACAGGGCATTCTTTCAGTGCAAATCCCAGCAAGTCCTCACGTACTATTACAACAGTAACTCCAGCACAGCCAACATTCTTCTGAGCACCAGCAAAAATCACTCCAAACTTTAACAGAAAAAAGAAAAGAACACCTTGCTACATGCATTGACTAGTAGATTTTATAACTGAGTCATACACCAGTATCATTATACAACAGGCATACAACTCAGCTGAACAGCTTGGAGAATGTGTTGGAAACGAGCAAACTGCACGTTAAAGAAGAGTTAGAAGAAGTTCCAATTTCAAAGTGCACTTACAGCTACCATTGTTATCCCATGTATGTCTATTGTCAGAATCATGTATCTTCATTCAACTAAGGAGGATTATCACAACAAGTTTCCCAATGATTTGCTAAATATTTATTTAGTAGCCACAAATAATTCTCAAGACAGCCTGTCCCCATTTCACACTACTCCAAGAAAATTTACTACAAATAAATTAATACATAGATCACAGTATTTTCAACCAATCTGGTATTTCAGAACAGGCATCATATAATCCACCTGTTCAAAGAGGCAGATCTGAAAAGGCCAAGATCAATGCACTAATAATTGCCCCTTATTTTTGCTACAGACAGATAAGAAAGGCCAGACACACTACTTCACTAGTCAGTAACACTTCCCACTTATAACACACTTTACAAACATAAGTAAGTACTATGTTCTGCCACTGTATTATCTATGAAACAGACACAGTAATGGTGAGGCACAGGAAGCTTTAGCAGTTTAAAAGGGGTTACAGATTTTCCACATAATAGGCAGGATCAAAAATTCTGATTCACATTATCTGCTATAGCCGTATACACTATCCACAGACTAAATATGATTCAGAAAATATCTTTCAGCTACAGCATTAGTGAATACCACACAGTAGACAAACAATCTTGGACAGCTATTAACATGAACAATGTCAACATAGTTCAATGTTTTTACTTAAAAAAAAAAAAAAAAGACAACAGATAAAGATTGAGATTTCAATGTCTAAATTCCAACATTTGCCTCCGCCATCAGATACCCAATTAAGAAACATTATTTCCTTAATTTCACTGCTCAGCATCTCTGGCCATCCAGACATTTCAGAGTGCCTAACTATATGCATTCAAGTTCAAAAAGGCTTTGTGCAGCCACTGTGTCCAATACTGTACCTTGGAAACATCCACAGGTCTGGACAGGAAGTTTGATGACATATCACAAACCAAGACTGCTCCTTTGACATCAGGTACAAAGTCAAACTCCACACCATGAACAGTCTCATTCGCACAGTAATAGACATAAGATGCATCTGGATTAAGATTCCAAGAGCTTGGGTCGGGAATGTCTGAGACAGACAGAAAAGAAAGCCAAACGTCACTAGAGACAAGTAATTTTCCTGGCATGCAATTTTCCTTGAACACTGGAATTCAGTGCAAACCCAGAACAATTTTGCAGCATAAAGTATTAATTGTCTTGTTACCAGGAAGATATCATTTATCTGCAAAGAAAATACACCAGTGCATTCCCAAAATCTTGTGGCGAGCCATCATTAAGCTAGCAAACACCGTTCCGGTTTTCAGCCCTTACTCCTCAAGGGATTTTCATCATGTTTTTAATCCCAGACTACAAACTACTGCCCTAGGGATCCAAAACAGCATTTCAGAGAAACTCAGGCACTGGGTCCAACAATTCTCCTGATGCCTTTGGAACCACTGAAGCACACAAGTTCTCACTGGCAAAGTTCTCTAAAGCTGTGCTTCTGTGCATCCCCAGAAACATTTCAGTTTTGTCCAAGCTGAACACACAGTTACCTACCTACCTACCTCCGGTTTAAGCTTTGCAACTCGTTTACAAAACTAAGATTTCCTCTGTCAACAGGCAATATACACACATGCCCTGACAGCACAGAACAGATTTTGCACAGAACAAATGGTTGCTCTTCCTTTCTTCTCTCTTCCAAAACATGAGGAGGAAAAATGCTGCTATTGCCTCCACCATTATTTACTGCCTTTCCCCTTATCTACAGCCACCAAACGGTGAATATGCTCCCCGAGACTGGGAAGTTACAGGTTCAATTTCTTGTTGTGCCTCAGATGATATAAACTTATCTTCCAAGTTACTGTACTAACTGGTGATTAGAACACTAACTCATATGGGGATACTCTTTGTCTTTCCTGTTGCCACTCTTCCCAGTTCAAACACTATAATTTGGACCAGAGGGAAGAAAACTAAGTGTGGCTGGCAGGAGTAGAAACCAGGATTTGTATTTCTGCTCCAAGAATTATTTATGTATAACCATTGACAAATTATGCACTTAAAATGTTCTTGAAACACACTCTCTCATAAAAATTCCCAATGCCTCAATTACAGTTAACCACCTTCTTCCTTCTAAACTGTGGTCATTCAGATTATGTCCTGTCCAGTAACAAGCTTCAAGAGAAGGAGCTGAAAACACCTCTTCTATTCCAGAGCCAACTGCCTGTTCCAACACATGGGTGGGGAAGAGAAGTATTTGGGAATCCTTGAAAGAAGGTAACAGAATGCAGGTCTCTAATTTCCTGAGCCAATAAGTTTAGGACCCTAGACATACTTCTAAATTTCAGAACAATCTCATTATTGAGTGTACCTGAAACTGAAATACCTTGCAATATCCCTGCAAATTGCTTAAAAGCGCAGTTAACTAAAAAAAAAAAAAAAAAAAAAA
>VYZM01019470.1:253698-264353 GCA_013398915.1 Dromas ardeola | reverse complement strand
GGCACCCCGGGCACCGGCACCGGCACGGGCGGGGAGGCCTTCTGTCGCACGAATGAGACAAAAATGGCGGGTTCCGGGGAAGGACGCAAAGGGATGAAGGGGGTTTCAGAGTGCCCGGCCGGCGTGGCGTGTACACACAGCCGTGGGTGGGTCGATAGGTAGGTGGATGCGTGGGTAAATGGATGGATGGATAGAGAGGTGGGTAGATGGATGGGTGAATAGATGGGTGGATGGGTGGGATGGGTAGATGGATGGGTGGATAGATGGATGGGTGGGTGGGTGGATGGATGGACGGACAGATGGACGGAGAAATTCTTCACTGTGAGCGTGGTGAGACACCAGAACAGGTTGCCCAGGGAGGATGTGGCTGCCCCATCCCTGGAAATGTTCAAGGCCAGGCTGGATGGGGCTTTGAGCAGCCTGGTCTAGCGGGAGGTGTCCCTGCCCATGGCAGGGGGGTTGGAACTAGGTGATCTTTAAGGTCCCTTCCAACCCAAACCCTTCTGTGTTTCTATGATATGAATGGATAGATAGGTAGGCAGGTAGGTAGGTAGATAGATGGATGGATAGATCAATGGATGGGTAGATCAATGCATGGGTAGATGGGTAGATAGATAGATGGATGGATGCATGGATGGATAGATCAATGTATACATGAATAGATAGATGGATGATTGATAGATCAACGGATGGGTAGATGGGTGGATAGATAGATGGGTGGATAGATGGATAGATTGGCAGATGGATAGATAGATCAATGGATAGATAGATGGATAGATAAATGAAAGGAAAGAAAAAGAGAGAAAGAAAGCAAGCCTATAGTAATTTTACTGTGTTTTTTTCCCCATGCAGTTTCTGCTGCAGAACTTGTCCCAGAAGTAATCTGTACGAATACATGAGAAATTAAAAATAGCAATCCGTAGTTACAATAAATTTCAGGGGGTATTTAATCCCGGAAGAGGTGATTTCACAGTGCCCAAGTGTCTTCATGTTCTCTGTGAAGTTCTTTCCTCATAGAGCAGCAAGATCCCTGCTTTCTCTGAGATGCAATGTTTCCCCAAACCGCCCACTGCAGGCAAATTGCTACTTGGATTTCACAGAAAGGGAATAAAACCGGGAGAGCTGTGAAACTTAATTAATTTCACAGAACAGATAGCAGAGCTGGGACTTACCTTGAGGTCTGCCAAATCCTAAGCTAATATCCCAAAATACTAAACCATTCTTTCCACAGATACCTTGTTGTAAGTTCATTGAAAACACAGAGTTAATACAATTAAACTGTTGTAACTGAAGGCAAGGCTTCAGCTCATCCAATTTTTTTAAATTGTTTTAGTGAGAGACATACTTACAACCAGTTTTCAGAATTGATGTTAAAGGCAGTAGCAGTAAATCGCTTTTGACAAAACAAGCCGTAAGTATGACTGAAGACAGATGGGCTTTGCGGAGTCCCACGATTTTCAAATATCTTGGACAAGATTAATGATTCTTATATGTGGCTGCATGAAGCAGAGCTCTTCAACACCTTAGTCTGCCCAGCGTTACCTGTAATGCTGACCCCACGTTAGTCTCGTGCATGTTCATCATCGTGCAGTTCAGCAGCATCATCACCAGTGCAGTTTATCATCTACATTAATCACCTGTATACCAAATCTGGATTTTTTTTTGGAAATGAAAGTGTTGATGTCTGTTATTTTGTGAATACTGAGATTTATATAAAGAAGGTAATTTTTCATTACAAATTATGTCACTGAAGAAATACTGACTACTTGCATTTGTTCCTTTTCCTGTCAAGCCAGGTGATACTGAGAACAATAAAAAGAATGTACAGATTACAGCCTGACCGGGTATTTAGTGAATAGATTTTCATCTTATCCAAGTTATGTTGTTTAAAAGATTGTAAACAGAGACAGTGGTTTTAGAACAACGATAGCCTTCATTTCAATAATGGCTATAGCTTAAGAAAAACCCACCAAACTCGCTTTCAGACACCAGAACCCTCCCCAGTTCTAAAGAGATAATAGCAAACTTCATGGACATTACAAGCTGGATACATTATCTTCAAAACACCGAGGTATTTTTAAAGTATGTCTCAGACCACAACACCCAGAACAACTACATTACTTTTAATTATTAAAATCAGTTCTAATTAAATAGAAGCCTCAACTGAAATGCTCAGTAACAACATAGACATGACTACAACATAATTATTTTTAATAGAGTCTCAAACAGAAACAGGCTTAAGAGAGATACGGGCTTTTCCCAATATTAAACCCAGACTACCTACGTCTGCCTGGAGAGGCAGCTTCAAACCCCAGCCTGCTGGGGAATCACAGAATCACAGAACGGTTTGGGTTGGAAGGGACCTTAAAGATCACCTAGTTCCAACCCACCTGCCATGGGCAGGGACAGCTCCCACTGCACCACGTTGCTCAAAGCCCCATCCAGCCTGGCCTTGAACACTTCCACGGATGGGGCATCCACAACGTCCCTGGGCAACCTGTTCCAATGCCTCACCACCCTCAGAGTAAAGAATTTCTTCCTAATATCTAGTCTAATTCTCCCCTCTTTCAGTTTAAAACCGTTCCTCCTCATCCTATTGCTATACTCCCTGATAAAGAGTCTCTCCCCATCTCTCCTGTAGGCCCCCTGTAGGTACTGGAAGGCTGCTATAAGGTCTCCCCGGAGCCTGCTCTTCTCCAGGCTGAGGAAAAGCTGCCCAAAGTAGGAAGGGGTGGTGGAAACAGTCAGAAATAGTTTAGGTTTGTGGTTCAGGTCAGGAAACCTGGCCACTGCTACACGAAGTTCTTCGACTGATCCAAGCAGGATCAGACTTGAATCCTAGCTGTGTGGCACAAACCACAAGGTAAACTAAAACTCTGGAATTAAAAGTGTACTTCAAAGCTCTGGCACAAAGAGCGAGAACACAAAAACTAGACCACTAGGCAGGCTGATGCTGGTATCAGCTGAGAGCACGGGGAGTAAATATCAGGTATTGTAGTTTTTCAGTTCAGGAAAGTCCCATCCTGTCCAGGAGGGTCAAAAATAGCAGCTCCCATGAGATCAGAGGACAACTGTGCTGGAAGCCTTGGACCAAGAGCTTTAGAAAATCCATTTCCATTATGCATTGATGGGGAGTAAATAAAATTGATAAGGATGTATAAACCAGAAAGTTTCCTGAACAAAGAAAAGTTCATTTTTGGTACATGCAAGGCATTACTATGCTTTTGCGTTTGGAGAGAATGAAGAGGAATAGTAAAGGTCAGGTGACAGTTTTGTTTCTATTGAATTGAGATTTCTCCTATTTTAATATTTTGCTACCAGCAGTCATGATTCAATATTTTTGTTACATCAACCCCATAAATTCATTACATCAATATTCACAGTCATCCAATATAAAGTACACAATTTCAAAACCATGACTTCCAGGCTTCTATCACTTGACTCAGAACCTGACCCTTCAAGTGCCACAAATCCCTGCAGATGAACACAAATAATTAACACAAAAGCAGAACGAGCTCTATTTACTATGATGCATAAATGGAAAAACAAAACAAACCATTAAAAAAAAAAATCAGAGAAAGTGTAATATTTAAATAAAGTTTCAGAGTTTTCAGTGAGCTTTTACTGGGTTCATCGTGACTTCATGCTGTGCTGGACAGAAAAACCTTCATCGACTGCTGCTGGAACAGAATCAGCTCACTCAAGGAGAGCAAGCACATACAAGTTCTCTGTCTGGTACAATAACTGACAAACTGACGTCATTATTAAAAGACAAATAATGCTGACTACATAACAACCTGGCAGCTGTTTCAGGAGGCAGCTGCAATGTCTGGTCCAGCAAACTAGCAACACTTAGCAAGTTTTGGTGGGACTTGAAACAAGATGCAGGTAGTTCAGACAAGGGTTTGGGGTTGTTTTTCAGAGATCTGTCTCCAAATATTGCAATTATGAAGTATGAGAACTAATTCGTGGGAAGCCCAAATGAAGACAAAAAAATGCTGGAGTTTTATAACTAAACAGTAACGTGTTCTCTAGCAAGTAGCTGGTCTATCGATTTCAGGCTTTTATGTCAAACAAGAACACAGACAAATATGTAAAACATTAACTAACAGCTAGAGCTTGAAACATTTTGTATCTAAAAACAGGGTGAAATGGTTTCATAATTTAAAATGTACGTATATATACACATTTTTATTATTTTTTATTAAAATACTTTCTTCTTAAATATACATACAAAATAACTTTTATTTATATATACAAAATAATTTTTGGAAATGCATTTTTAAATTGCTAGTGAAAACCTTGAAACTTCTGAAATACTCACTTAAAAAGTACTTCTCCCCCGGGTAACTTACATCCATTAATCTCTACTGACTTCAGACTCAACATTCAACTGTATATAAAGTGTGCACTGCACATTCTCACAGTAAGAGCACTATACAACAGCACCAGTGACCAGATGGAGAATTGTTCATGTTTCTGATTTAAAAAAAAAAAAAAAAAAAAAAAAAGAAAGATGATTAAGTACTAATCCCACCGAAAAAAACTATGTCCAACTAAGTTATATACTGCCTGGCCAATTTTGCTTTAAATGAAGATTTTTGACATAATTCATACTTTAAAAGCAAATACTAGTAGTATTTAACATAAAAGGTATTTATGCCACCTGCTTATTGGGCATACAATACATAAACTGTTTTAAGATCCTTATGGTATTTTTAGGGACAAATAACGGATTCATAATTCCTAACATCACAAATCTGAACCATTTTGAATCTATAATTTTATCCACCATTTCAGTGATTAGAGTTTCAGTTTTAAAAAGGGAACATGTAGCATTTTAATGGCAAAGAAACTGATTGCATGTAATTGTTCAATCAAACCAAAATCACAAGCAAAGAATCATGACTGAAGCAATAGACCTCAAATGTTTGGAAAAATATCTAAAAAATCGCATAGATTAATATATTACCTGCTATTATTCTGAAGTGAAAAACTCTGTATAAATAATGTACTTTCATTGTGCAATTACTTGTGCAATATTGCAATAGCTAAGGTAATCTCATGCTATTTGCTCAGTAGAAAATTTCCATTTGAGGATTCATGAGTTTCTTCGTAATTGTCAAGCAATTGGACTCAGGAATTTCTACAGATCATCTGTGTTCCAGAACTCTCGTGACAGATGACAGAGTAAAATTAAAGTTACACAGTATTTCCAACACCCCCGAGTTCAGCCCAAATCATCTTGTCTAACTCCTGCGTGTGAAAAATACCTTACATTGCTGCATCATCCTCTGTCCCCTTCACTCTGCAAATGGAATGCACATTGCCAAGAAAAACAGTCCACATCAAACAGCTTAAAGTATTATGATAATTCAAAATCTCAGCTAACACTCTAAATTGTGAGATAAAGGCAAAATATTTAAATTTTACCTGGTTTTCTAAAAGGCAGCTTTTCATGACCGCTGCACAATGTGATGAGTTTTCAACACTTGAACTTCTCATCAAGATAAGCATTGTATGCCTGATTCTACTACCTAGTCTCCCAGCAATAGCTACTGCAATTTCAGAAATTTCTTTTAAATAAGGACTGACACAAGCACGCGCATGTGAAAAAAGTCATAGAAAGAAGTTATTTTAACAAAATAAAATTGACTGGTTCATTCCAAAGCAAGATTCACTCTCACTGTTGACCAAATGACCTAGGCTTAAATCCTAAACACGGCTTAGGCTGTTTCGTTCTTCCAAATGCAAATTTTATGTTGCTTAAAAGCACTTTTCCTAAAATTTGCTTAAACGTTTAACATCTTCCTCATCTCTACAACTCTTCCTAGTAAGTTTAATTTTACAGAACTCCCATTTATATTCAAAACAGTAGTTAGTGAAGGAAACTAATAATTATGTAATTATTATATTAGGCTCTTGACTGATTGCCTTCTCATGGCACTCAGGCAAGTGTACAAATATAAAGAAAGATACTGCTTTATTTTTCAGGGACATACTGAAGTGCATCTTCTTATTATTCCTTGTGCAAACAGTATGATTTTCTGTGCCACATGAGGCAAATCAAAATCTATGTTACTCTGTGCCATAGTTCGGAAGCTACAAAAGGACAGGAACAAGAAGCTGAGGGACAAACCCCAGGAGTTATATTCTTTTAGTTTTATGTTCTCACATTTCTCTAGGTCCCGAGAGCAACCAAATGAGTTAGACTAGACATCACCTAGAGGTCCCTTCCAATGTATATTATTCCATGATTTGTAGTCATAGCAATAAAGAAGAATGACTGTATTTAAATACTTCTTTTAGAGATGTTTCTGGGTCTCATTTTTGAATCTGAAACTTCCACTACCTTTGGGAATGTCATATCCACACACTGTTAGGCATGAATTGATGTTTACCCTAAAACCATTTTTTCCACTTCCATTGCAATACACTGGAAATAAACACTGAAAAAAAAATTGTACTCAAACTAATTTTATTAGCTCAAAACAGTTTACACACTATAACGAGATCTGTGGTACACAATAAAATCCATATGCCAGGAAATCATTTTATGTAGTACAAACTGAAGGGAACCATTCTACCAGTGCATCACATGTTGCCAAAAATAAAAATCTAGTGACAAGTGATGCAAGCATGAAACAGGAATACTAAACAGCATGCAATGCTTTAAAAGGTTACAAAGCCTACATTGCTTCACAAAAAATTCACAAACTCTACTGAGCCATCCAAAATCTATTTTTAATATTGCAAGTGTAAAGAACAGTCCAAACATTTAAGAACCACTTCAAATGCTGCTAACACTTTGGATACTTTCCTGTATTTCGGAGCCAGATCCTACAGTATCAGTTCCAGAGCGGTTTACTGTCTGCAGTCTACTTTGGTCTCCTCTTGCTCCATCATTTGGAATTGCTGTTTCATTTGCTCTAGGGATGTATTTCTTTGAGGGACAATTTTTGCTTTTTTCACCAGAAGCACCGCTGGATGTTCTGCTACCATCAGTTTTAATATGTACGCTGGAATCAGAAAATGAATGCAGACTGGTAACCAAATGCCTTGCTGAGTTATGCCCTTTTGCTGGTTCATTTTGTTTGACTCTCCTCTCAGAGTATGTTGGAGTACTATTTCGAGGCTTATCTTCCCTATTTTGGCTAATTGTTTGAGTCTGCGCTTCATCGTCCTTCCATAAGCCTGGCTGGTACTGTTGCCCAGCAGTCTGAAGTTCTTGTATTTCTCTGAGAGCAGAGAAGGCATTATTCACAACCATCTGGGACTGAAATGTGCCAGGAAGAGGAACTTGCAGGTCCCCAGCTCTGTTCTGAAACAAGAGATTCCAATGAAGATACTGATGCAACTAGAGAAAAAAAAAAAATCCAGTACTGCCATATACTAAAATCTGCATAGCAAAATAAACTCTTTACATAATATAGAAAAGATTCAGAGATAATACCAGTCACACAACCTTTATTACCTTTCAAAGCAAGCAAGTTTCAGAAGATTGCTAGGGTGATAATGACACAGAGTAGGCATATTACAGTTTCACATCTAGCCTGAACTTTATACTACAGAAATGCATCCGTTATACCGAAGCTGCCAAAGCCTAATCATGTCTATCGTTCCAAAATACCTCCAATTCATTACATTTGCTCACAGTTCACAGTAGTGTGGTCCCAACAGTCTATCCCACAATACCTAGCTGCCACAAGAATCCGAACTAACCAATACTAGGAGATAAGCGTGAGAGTAGTATAACTGTTAGTTGAAGCTTTTTGTAATCATCCTTTGCCATGTATACTTAAAAACCCTTTAAGCTCAGGCTTCTAAATGTAGCTGAATTAGAAAAACAATGATTCAAACAAACTGCATGAACAAGTTAATGCACAGTGCAGAAGAGTCCATCAGCTGGAAACACTGTGGCAAGCCAAACTATAACAAATGTCAAAGAACCTATAATGAGAATTGCTCTATTACTTCGAATAATTTTAGTGGATTAAAACTGCAAAACTGGAAATTGCTTTCCACACCATTAAAAAAAAACCCAACACTTTTTACCATCATGTCTTAGAATCTCATGGTGTTCTTGAGGAATTTTGAACACTTAATGGGGAAGACATTGGGTGTAAGAAACATACTGGAATGCAGAATGATTCTTAGCATGACAGTTTTATCCATGTTGGACATGGTTGTAGGCTGTCAGTACCTTAATTTTTAATTGCCTTAAAAACTTAAACCTGGTCTTTTTTTTTTAAGGGAACTTGAGTTTCCCTTGAAAATCCAGAAGGTTTTCTATTTATTGACTTCAGATAGAACCTAAACCCTTATGTTGTTAGTAATTCTTGTTGTCTGAAATTCCTGACATGGCCCACATAGAAATCTAACAGGACTGGACATATACACTGCAATTATAAGAAAATTTGCGCTTTTCAATAGGCGTATTGTTCTACCCCCAACTATCAGACTAAGCTTTTTTAAACAACTATACATCATTATTAAATGTTTCTAAAAAACCTAGTCATGGTATTTTTCCATTTTTAATCGATGCATACCATTATTTGAAATTCATATTTCAGAGTAAGAAACAACATAATTACCACTAGCACTTTATTTAGTACCTTACAAAATACTATGGTTTCTGTTCCAAATGATAATCACTTAAAAAGCTTACATTAAAAGACCACAATAGCAACTTCATGGATCCTTTGGTAATCATTACTTTCAGTCAGAGGGAGACAACAACTGAAAAGTACATTAAATAGTGTCAAGTACATTGCCACTAGCATTCCCTCTATCGACTCACTTTGCTATTCTGGGTATGTTCTTGTCTGTCTTCCTCAAAAGACTTCTCCTTTAGCATGTTAGCTGGCTTACTGACAGTAGAATTCATTTGTGGACGCCCCAAAAGACCAAAATCTGACTGGTCTATCCCAGCTAATACAGCAAGTTGTCCAAGCCTGTAAAATAAAGTTTAATAGAAAATGACACAGAAAATGCTCAGCTTGTGAAAGACCTGAACAATCAAAACCAGAAGAAGAAACAAAATCTGTTTGAAGTTTTGAAGATAGTTTTTCCACTATTTTCTGAGAAGCCCAAATTAGCTTAATAAAGATGAAAACAAGTAGCCAAAGGTATTTTCCTATCTTTGCACAAATTAGCCTGCAGGTTCAGAACTGTCAGTCTTCACTCAGTGTTATGAGACTAAGAATGAAGTTCTCCCAGCTAGCACTGATCTCAGAGCAGGATGCTGGCAAGCAGATTCCTTGTCCGGCAGAACAAAGATTAAAACTCTCTCATTAAAGCAGAAGACTGGTGCACATCTCCCAAACTAGCATAATTTTTAACAGCCAAATCCAATTAAATGCTTCACAAATACAGTCATGTTGTTTCACCTGCCAGCTTACAAATTGGCCAAACTAACACTCGGGTGTTTTAATCCTCAATAAGAAGTGAGAAGTTGCAGCCATCATTTGATAGCACAGCAGATTATATACAGAAGCTTATCAAGAAGAGCAGTCTCTGTGATTGGGATTCTGTGTTTTTCAGAGCAGCTCCCTATTATCATGAATAGATGCAGGGCCCATCTGAAAAAAGTATTTTTTATGTCATGTAAACGCATTTTTCCCTTCCTCCAAAGTTTGAGATTCATTCTTAAAGTAATGGCAACTCTACCAACTGATTGGCCCAAAATTAGAGCACAGTCTCAGGGTGAACTTTACATAAGTTACATTATTAAAATTTGAAGGTGGATGGCTGCAGGAGGCAGGGTGGTCAAATACATTTTTTTTGTGGTCTTCTCTGAACATGCAGAGTAGACTAAAATGTATCTTCATATCATTCCTTCATTCTCCTGGACAAGACTGCATGCCTGGCTATATAAGCTTTACAAAACAGGTTAAGAGAACTAATCTGAAATTCTTTGACAAATGGGAAGGATGAACCACCCTCTGAAAAACTGCAGGTACAGTGGTAAAGCCTTAAAACAAACTTTCATCCATACTCGCTAAAATATTTCAATAATAAATAATCCAGAATTTAAGTACAGAGGTCAGATTCATCCATCTAGATTTCTGTACTTCAGTTAGTAAAAGGGAGCCCAAGGCAACAGGACGCTTTCTGAAGCCAGTTCAACTGCATTTCGAGCCTTTCATTTCATGGGAATGCTAAAAGTCACAGGCAATGCAATAAAGACTTGGAAACATGCTTTAATAGAAGCTTTCTTTTCCTTTGGAATGGGCTTCTTGAAAGCCTTTGCCAAGGACAGATATGTGAATTCAGCTAGACAGCACTTGGATCATGATTTGCCACTGAGAAAAGACTGAACAGTAGGTACACCATTAATTTTTCTTTCTTTATTCTTTGCAAGTACAGTGCTAGCGAGCTGTGGGAAGAAGGCAGCATACTTCATGGGGATGATAATCTTGTAAAGAGATCTCAGCAGAAACAGTAAGACTTAAGTAAAGTGACAACATACCCAGCATCTTTAAGGAGGTCTAAAAATGCATGAAACTTTTGAAAAGAGTTCTCAATGCTGCCTAGAACACCTTCATCTTCCAAAATCATGTTGGTTACTGACTGTGCATGAAGAACATCAGATAGGGAGATATTTAGATTCCTTAATCTTGCATTTTCAATTTCCAGCTGAGGGGGGGGGAGGG
>VYZM01019470.1:231084-253693 GCA_013398915.1 Dromas ardeola | reverse complement strand
TAGTTGAACGAAGAGGGGGGGGTGTTATAAAAAAAAAAAAAAAAAAAAAAGGAAATATTCAGGGCAGTTACATTGAGCTCAGTGCAGGTTCGTTTATCCACAGATGCAATTCTATGCTACCATAGTGAAATTGCTGCAGGCACTCAAAACTGCTGGCCCAGCACTGTCTTCAGTATGTACAGAAAGTTGCAGAGCAAGTGCAAGCAAAAAATTAGCTTTCATATCATGTTATTTTGCATGTATTATATGACACATTAACACCAAGGAATTTATTTTACTAGTAAAATCCTTGATGAAGGCAAATACTCTCCTTATATTGACTCATCTGTATCAGAGAGAATGCATATTAGCGTGTCTCTCCCCTGCCTTGTGCATCCCAAAATTGTAAGTTTAAGATGACCCGATTTTTCTCCACATTGAACATTAATCAAATCAATGACAAACTGAAAGTTGAATAATAACTGTAGGATACACAGGATTTTGTGTTTGAGGGAAACATTAACTCAGACATTCATTTAAGATTACAGCTATGCAACCCCTGATACCACAAGCTTGCTTTCTTTCATCTTTTATGAGAGAAGGATAAAAAACTATAGATCTCTGTAGTGTACTGTAACTGTTAAACTAGCATCAAAATGAACAATTTTAGAGATTACTGCTACTTAGTTTATCCCTTCTCCTAAGACAAGGTGCTAAGTCCAAGCAGTCTAGCATGACAGAGAAAGATTTCTTGCAGTAGCTATTTAGCCTAAAAACCACTTAAGTATTCAAACAACAGATATCCAGCAGAGCCCACTGGTGCACTTCACATCACAGGAGGATGCGGATGGCCGCACCAGAGGACTACAATGAACCTTGTAGAGTGCAGACTCCTTTGTGGATATCTGCTCTCTCTACCGTGGGGCACCACTTGTTGCTCAAGTTCCAAAGGGTACCACCACTTTCATTCCACTCCAGATCACATCTAATAACCAAATGCATTCGTTTACACCATCTTACACTCAACTCTATTACAAGAAATGCTGCTTATTGATGAAAAAGGATCTTTTTAGGTCAGCAACAATGGATGCAAGGGAACTGGACCTCACAATTTAACTGTGACATGTTTAGTTTGGTTCCATCGTAATGTGAAACTGTGCTTCGCAACAACTGATGGCTACAGCCAACATCCTATGCAGAAAAACATCTGACATTTTTATTGCCTGCAGAAACAAAACTTTAAAATCAAAGGGACAGAATAAGCCAAATTAAACATTTGCAACAAACAGCTTTTCAGTGCAAGTCATCATAAAGAAGGTGGGAGACCTCAAAGAACTATCTGTCTGCTGCAAATTGCAGAGTTAGTCACTTTCTCAAGAAAAGCAAACATCAGGATGCCCCAGACCATAAGCAGTACACCGAATGAATGAAATACATTTAAAGAGTAGTCTGACCCAGAGTTCAAGGCCCTGGAATAGTATCAGGAGAACAAACACACATTACTTAATACAGATTTCGTCATTGTCCTTAGGCTAGTAAATGATCCATGTGACTTTGAACTGAAACTCTGGAAGCTGCCACATTAGAGGTCATTGATAATTACTGCTAATTAAGCAAGTGGATAATTTTATTGGTGCCTCCTTTAAAGGTAAAGATGATTAACAGTTAAGTATCATTACCTCCATTATCCGTTCCTCAGCTTTTACTCTGGCTCTTTGTTCTTCCTTTAATTTTTCCATGCATTCTTCCAGCTCCAACTATCATAACACAGATAAACTGTCATGAAATTTATCTCAAAATGTCAGATCAACATGCAATATTATACAAAACGTCAACATGTCCAATTAACAACTAGCACATGGCATTCCAAGCAATAACGTATCTTCTACAAAAATACATGACAGACGTCTACCAGTACATAACTCTAGGATGCAAAAAATTAACACAACAAAGTGGAAATAAGTGTGATGCACTTAACAGATTTGCAATATAGCAACAGATAACACAAGACTATAGCACAAGTCTCTTGGGCCTACGACATTACCATCAGTAATGTGTGTTCTCCTCTACTACTTCTTCCCCGTTGTCTTTTCAAACCTCATTTTTAACTAAATACATTTACCTCATTAAAAACTCAAATCGGGCTCTAAAAATTCTTTAGTAGCCATACCTAGATTTTCAGAATGTGTTCTTCATCCAGGATTTTATTCCTTAATACAGCAGTAAGAAAACAAAATTCTGAACTGTAAGAAACCAATTGGTTTCACTTAGTTCTTCAGCAGAAAAAGTGAATTTTTCACAATCCCAAACTGTTCCGAATGAGTTAGGCAGTTTAGTGCTGAATTAACAACAACAAAACCAAACCCAAACATCTAACAAATACATTCTAGTCTTATTCATGAGATGCCTACACTTGTATTTTAACTTTCAGTTCTAAGTAGTGAATATTTCAGCTTCATTGAACAGTAGTCAGGATTTGACAAGCAATCACCACGTTTTCTCATATGATAGCAGTGCATTATCATCTTTAATTACAGCATCTCAAGTGAAAGAACAAATAGAAATTTTTGTTCTTGCATGCCTTAACACAGCCTTCTGGTTCCAAAGGTGAAAACTGTTAAAATTATCAAGCTGCTCTATTTTACAGAATTAATAGTATACAAAGCTTCTTCATTTCTCTATACACCTTGCATACAGGCACATATAGGTAACACAGGACACTGCTTTTTGTACACACATTATCAATCAGTTCTACAGAGGGGCAAATATCCAATTAGTACTGAAATCCTTTGTTTACTGTCAAAAACTTACTCAAGAGCACTAATACTGCAGTTCATACAAGCAATCAACTGAGAAGACTGGCGTGCAACAGAATGCATAGTAAAAATACTTCTACAAATGCAAAGAGGTCCTCACAGGTCTTGTAGATCACGAGGGACTTTTGCATCTGATTCAAACATACAGGTTCTACAATATTCTAGATATAGCCCTCACAGTGACAACCACTCAGAGTGAAGATAATAAGTCTGTCACTACTGTCTAGTGAAGTCCACACCTAAGATCCCTAGACTACCATCAACCAAGATAAAGCTAGGCGTATCTTTATCATCTGAACACACGAGAAAGACTCTCAGAGGTCAGAGGGTATGGAAAAAACACATTTCAAAGACAGTATTTGGTAAGAGATTTAACAGTATCTCACTGCCATGATGCAACAAAATCACCTCCAGGCATGGGGCTGGGGGCACCTCTAAGGAGAACCCTCAACAAATACCACAATCTCACTGGAATTTACCTGTGGAAATAATAGCAGCTAGAAATCATTTTATAGATACAAAAGCACAGCACAGAAAGTAGCAACCATAATATTCTACATTCACAACTTGACATATAAGCTGAAATCCTGTACCCTAGCTTTGAAGATCAGTCACAGCTACTACAGACTTGAAGAATTCTTACCGTTCCATTTCTTGTGTGTGCGCGTACATATGTATACGTGTATTTAAAGGTTTCTAGGGTGTAGGGTTTTTTGGAAAGCAACTCTACTTTAGAAACCTTAGATCTATAGTACTTTTGTTGTGCACAGATTTTTGACAATTCTAAAAGTCATAGCACTGACCTTTTTCTTCAAATTGCTGGGTTGTATTTTCAAAGAGCAAAGGCTTAGCAGACAGTTACAGTTATCAAGATCTTTTATATAGAACTTTGGAGGTTTTGTAGTTTTGTTTAAACTTGATTTATTACACTGTAGATGTACACAATATTTGATGGTTATGGGATGACTCACAAAAAACACCTGACAAACACTGCAGCCACATCTCCTCATAAGCAGTGGCAGTAGCCTACATTTAAAGGAAGATGCCTTGCACCTGTGCAAACATATTTGTCACCATTAAATTACAAGTTTATGTACGCTTTATTATTTGCTTTGCTTTTGAGAAATTCACTACTTATACAATCCTCTCATCTTTGTGCAGAAAAAAAATATTAAAATACATCAGAACTAAATGTACATCCCAACTACAAGACTGAGCCTGCTAGCAGCACAGTCCAGAAAGACAGCACTGACAGCCTTTAAGATGAATCTGAATAGCAAATATGTAGCCCTCAGAATTACTGTATGCAGTATGACTACTCAACACTAGACAGAGGTATAAAACTGAAGTTGAAAAACTAATAAAAAAAATCTTCAGTAACTAATTAGGCATGCTCTTCTACTTGATTACATTGTTGTCCTTATTTTTAAAAAAGTTATAATGCAATCTCTACTTCTACATAATTCACATAGTATTAATGTGTAGAAGAGCTACCCTGCTAACTGTATTAAGGGTGAAGTTCACCATTTATATCCTTAGTTAAACTTTCAAAATCTGGAAGTTTCCTCAACTGCATTCTTCATCAGAGGCAATTCTGGTATTTCAGAGTTCCTCTAGTGGAAGGAAAGAATATTTGTAACTTCTTATTTTTCATTTAAGCAGAAATTAAGCTTTTTGTTAGCCAAGGGATTTTTTTAAAAAATGAAAACACAACTAATATTGTTTCACTAAGTAGTAAGCTTAAAGGCACTTTTTGAGTAGAAGGATGCAGAGAAGTTCTCAAGGATTTACATACTAAAGTATTTTTTTAGTCACATACATTTAGTCACATCAAGGGATGTTTGGGGAGAACTTTTTTGGCACAGCGGCGGTTTAAGGAGTTCCCACCTCCTACTGTTTATTCCCACTCTGCAATCCTACCATTGTTCTAGCACAGCTGGTTGTCCCACTCTACTGAAAAGCTGTGCCAAGGCCTGCTACAGCCAAGCATACTGGATTACTTCTCAGCTAGATCAGTTCCTCAAGTCAGCTCCCTACTCAAACAGCTCTGCAGTATGAGCTGTTTAATGACAATACCTAAGCCCAATTAACGCAGATAAAAAGGGTCCTCCACTTCCCCTCTCACATTATCAGCCAGAGACTTCTGCCACTTATTGTACTCCAGTTCTGTAACACACCCAACCACATAAGCCAATATGAGTCGATTATGACGGCTGAAAACTCACGTGAAAAAATACCACATAATCACAGACTGGCTGAGGTTGAAAGGGACATCTGGAACATCTGGTACAATCCCCTGCTCAAGCAAGGCCGCCTACAACAAGCTGCCCAGGACTGGGTCTAGATGTTTTTTTAATATCTCTTAAGGATGGAGACTTCACATCCTCTCTAGGCAACCTGTGCCAGTGCTCAGTCACCCTCACAGTGACTGAGAAAGTATTTCCCATCCTGTGTTTCAGCTTGTGCCCACTGCCTCTCACCCTGTCACTGGGTACCACTGGAAAGAGCCTGGCTCTGTCCTCTTTGCACCCTCACTTCAGGTATTTATATACATTAATATAATCCTCCCTGAGCCTTCTCTGCTGCAGGCTGAACAGTCCCAGGTCCCTCAGTCTTTTATCATAGGAGAGATGCTCCAGTCCCTTAACCATCCTCATGGCTCATCGTTGGACCCTCTTCTGTATGTCCATGTCTCTGTTGTACTAGGGAAACCACAACCAGACCCAGCACTCCAGGTGTGGCCTCACCAGCACTGAATACCGGCGAAGGATCAATTAATCCCTTCCACCTGCTGTCAACACTCTTCCTAATGCAGCCCAGGATGCCATTCACCTTCTTTGCCGCAAGGGCACATTGCTGGCTTGTGTTCAACTTGTCCACCGCCAGGGCCCTTTCTGTTAACACTGCTTTCCAGATGGTCTGCCAGATGTCAGCACATAATGGTGCATGGGGTTGTTCTTTCCCAGGTGCAGAGCTTGTTGAATTACATGAGTGTTCTCCATATTAGCCAAGTTGAATCAACTTGCCTTATGATCAGATAAATGTGAAAAAGACACAAGAGAGATAAAGACTGAAGCAAGAAATGGAAAAGCACGAAGGGATGGAAGTGAAATAGACCTCACAATTCAATGGTAAGAAGTTGTTGGTTTGGTTCTGCCATTATGTGAAACCGTGCTTTGCATCAATGGAACAAAAAGGATGAGTGAGGCACAGAAACAGTCTGAGATTGTTCAAACAATGCTGTCAGATATGTAACCATGGCCTCAAAAAAGCATTTTGGTTTTCGAATTCAGAAAATCAGGAAAATCTGGACCTTTACAAGCACAGGACCTTTACAAGCACAGGAACCTACTTCTGGAGCAGGTTCCTAAAATTTGTAGTTGTACCTCCCAGGAAGCTCAAATTAATCACAAATTATCCCTTCTTTACAGTTGCTCTATACGTAATACTACAGGTAACACTGCCAATATAGGTTAGTAAGACAACCCTTCCCCAAGGCACAAAACACTGCATCTGCAGTGTGTCCTGAAAGTAATTCTCCTCCCTCTCCAAACACCAAGCATAATCAAGTGTTTCCTGAGAGCGCTGTACTTGCTGCATAGAAGTTTTTGGTGCAATATGCATGTGACATGGAATTCCATGATTCTAGGCACAATGCTCTTGATGAGTGTTGAAGCCACTGTACAGCACAATGTCAACATATTGCACACGAACAGTAATACGGAAACACCTATAAAGAAAGCTGCTATACAACTTTAAGTCCCAGACATATGTCAAAACCTTGAAAATCTTCCTAAACGAAAGTGCGAGAGAGAAAAAGCGTAGGTCTAAAGAAAAAGTATACATCAGCTGAAAAAAAAAACAGGTAGTTATTTATGCAGTATTTGTACAGACCTTTTACCTTCCATGGTAACCCTAAGCCACCCTAACTCTGCCATGACATCTAGGCTTGCAACAAGTTTCAACTTCACTTTGCCTATATAAAGACAGCTGTACGGTCTTAATATTTATACACATGAACAGTTGATTCACCCAGTGTGATGCTCTATATTAACCACCAGCAAAACCAGACCGAATACAGATCTTATTTTTAGCAGTATTCATTTGGCGGCAGTGCAGATTCTCCAAACAAAATTCAGATCCTAACACTTGAGGAACAACCCAGTTATTCTGCCTGAGGGTGTTACTTTATAATAGTGCTAGATTACCTCAGCAGCGTTACTGAGCAACTGAAACACTCTCTTTGTTTTCCCTTCCTTTTATAAGAGCCATCCCTGTCAAGACATTTGCAGCAATAGTCAGTCTTGCTACTGTTAGTTTTTCAGAACTATCAAAGAAGTAGAGGGAATAATAGAAAGCAAATTAAAACAGTTTGTTACCAAGCTCAATTATAAAATAGAGCTTTAACACACTTTCAGTTATTTTTTTTTACACCACAATCATGACAATATTTTAGCTCTTGGAAATAACATTAAATTATATTTATAAAGGAAATACTTGGAAGGAAATACTACAGGCAATAACATCAATCAAAAGATTTGTGAACCATGATTCCAGACTGGAACACAGAAATTACACATATTGCAGCTGTGTGTATTAAGTAAAGTTCTTATTATGGCCCTGATTTGACAATATGCATATAGCATACACATCTTCATTAGAACTATTCAGAGATTGGAAATTCAGTGCATATTTGACACACATCTTTTGAAATGGAAGCATGTGTCACATAATGAAGGATAATTAAAAGTTATTCATAAATCCTGTTCCATGGCTGGTTATTAGCTTAACCACAATTTTCTGAATAAAACATGGTTTAATTGATATAATTTGCCTTTATGGAGTTCAAGGCACAGAACATGCTTCTTACCTGTAATTGTTGGTACTTTGTTACGTTAATCTTATCTATTGATTTAGCCAAATCAGGATGATGGATAACATCCTCTAAGTCTTCTGTGTCTTCAGTTTCAGATGTAGAAGCGCTTTCTACTGTCACTTTCACAGGAATGCCTGTCTAATTACATCAGAAAAGAAAAACACAACCACTCACAGCATTACACTATGCAATAAAAATCTAAGATTAAATAGTACCAAAAGCTTAATTTCAATTTCCCAGAGCCCCTTACAATGCATACGCATTGTCCAGCTACGCAATTTTGAAATAAATTTGCATAAAACAACATTTTCAAAATATCGTATGCGTACATCTATTTGGTACATGTGGCAAGGATTTAGTGGCAGCGGGGGCTGCGAGGCTGCTTCCAGCCTGCTCCGACCAACCCACTGAAGGGCAGGGCTGAGCCCCGCATCCGCAATGGCAGCGCCTCAGGGAAAGCCTGTTTAGGAAAGGGTAAAAAATGCCAGACAGGCAGAAAAGGAGGGAAGCAAAAAAGTGAGACAGAGCAGAGAGAACCCCAGGCTCAGAGGAGGAGGGGGATACCCATGCTCCAGCCCAGGGAAGACCCACGCCAGAGCAGAGGGGTGGGCTGGAGGAAGTTCAAACAGTAGACAGCCTGTGCCAGAGCAGGGGACAAGTGTGCTGTCTTCAGCAACCATCAGACCCTTCTGTGAACCAATTTAATCCATTAGTACACACTAACACACTTCCCGAGCTTTTCTCAAAAGGGTGAGGCAGGGAGGGAAGATGGAAATGGATGTGAAGGAGAAGGAAGAGCAGAGCAGATTTTTTCCTCTGGTATGTTTACCACAGTGGTTCACAGATGGGTGCAAATATAAGTACGTAGTCCAAAAGCAAAAGCAGGAAAGAGAGGAAGAGGGAAGCAGAACGTTTCAGAGAAAAATGCTGTTAATTCTCCCTACTGCCTGCGGAGGGATTGTGCCCATACTCCAACCCAGAGTGCTCATAAGGCTAAGAAACCAAAAGATAGTGATGCAGAAAAGGGAGTAAACTAAGTATCAAAGAAGTTTCAACCAAGTGCTGACATAAACTATTGTTTTGCACTTCTGTGAGAGAGAAATTTTAAAGTATGTTCCAGTCTTAACTTTTAGACAATAAGACTCTGTTGAGAACACTTTCATCTTTTTTCATGCATTCAACTGCTAAATAAACCATCATATGAGAGAGGAAGTACCTGAATCTTTACTGGTAATTCTTCAGTACTATCCACTGGTCCCCCTCTAAAGTTAGAAAAAAAGACTTTTGAGAAAAGTAAGTTTATAACATCAGTATTGCTACTTCCATTTCCAAACACATGATTCTAGAACAGGTGAAACAGTAAGACACTGCACTATATACCCTTAACGCTCATTACATCCTCATTTTGTTCTATTAGTACTCCTACTTAATCATGAACTAGAGCAACATTACTGGATGCTAACATTAAAATCTTCAATAGGCATCTTGCTTAGTTAATTATTATGAACAATAGGAGAATTTGGTGTTCAGCACTTTGAAAAACAAGTTTAATAAAAATAGTTATGACAGAGCAGAGCAAAAGTAATCTTTTGTTTAAATACTTATATAGCCTCCATTTTGAGAGGCCAAGGTCTAGGGAATACATTAAAAAACAAAACAAAACCTGTTTTAAAAGGAAGCATGATAACAATATTTTGACTTCCATGTGTAACTTTTTTTTTTTTTTAAATTTCACTTTACAGGGCTTAGATGATCACAATAATTATGTTGGCATTGGGAGAGATAGAGTGGAAAGAAAAGGTGGAAAAAATACCTAGGCACCTCAAACTGGATGCCAAATCAACTATACTACAAGCTTAGAAAACTAAATCGCATCTACAGCTATGGTAAGTCTTAAAAATCATTAGTAAAAAAAGAAAAAGCAGGAAAGGTGGGTTTGGTTGTGGGTTTTGGGTTTTTTTTTTGCCACACCTGAATATTCTTTGTGTATTTTAAAAACTTACTGGAATAGAACTTATGTAACGTCCTCAAAATTTATATAAACAGAAAAAATTATGGATGCAACATGAAATTCTGTGTGTAAATTTCAAATATTATTTTAAAAAACTAACACTGCTCTCTACTACAGTTATCACGCAGATTTTATGCTTTAATATTTTCCCTTGCACTATGAAAACCTCACCTGCATCTCTTTGCACGTTCTGCAGTCCGCCAAGGAAGGAAGCCTTTTGTTCCAGGTGGTAGTGGTTTTGGTGAGTAACTATCTTTCACAGACGTATTTTTCTTCCCAGGACTTACAGACTTTTTAGGTGGTAATCCTTATTGAACAGCAAGAATAGAAGAGAAGAGAATTCATTATACATAGTCATTTACATATAAATTCACAGCTTACTGTTCATAAGTAAAATCTCCTATGTAATAAAAGGGACTGTAGGAAATCTACTTTGCAGCATAATTTTGCTAAAGTGTTCAAAAACTTTTGTTTTGCTTCTCAAAAAGAGGGGCGGACAGCTCATCTGCTTGCAATTATAAGCCAGTATACTTAACTGCTATGTTAGGTTGATGTATGTAAGACATGCTGTTACTCAAAAAAGAAGCAAAGTTTTGTATCTGAAGAAGTTTATTCACATTACTAATTTCAGATACCTAACTCCATTGTCTCAAGTGGGATCTTACTCCACGTAGACAATAAGGCTAACTATGTGCTTCAAATCGCCCTCTAGTGGCTTTAGTGTGAAGAACGTTGGTTCTGTAACCGGCAAAAAGCTTGAGGCTAAAGCTGGTACTCGTGTTGGTTGCTTCTACAGAACACCAACAATATCTTAAGAGAAATAATAATGAAGAGTCATGTTCACTAGTCCAGTCTTTTGTTGTTTAAATCATACACTAGCACTCAAAGTAGATTCAGAATAAATAGCTAGTGTGGATGATTGCTCTACCCCAGGTTCTGTGTAAGTCAGAAACTAGGAAGCCCAGAAAACTGTCCACCTAGTATTTCATACAGTTCAACTAGTGATAACTCAGGTTACTGTTTCTCTGAAATCAATACAACAAATAACTCTTTAATGGTATATAAATGCATAACCGTGGTAATGGGATTCCAAATTTCAGGTCGTTCTCAACAAGTAAACAGGAAATCACCACAAATATAATTAAGTCAGGCATTTTCTTCTTCCATAACCTGATCACCACAGTTTACTTGTACAAAGACTTCAACATGATTTATGCTTACCTCTCTGCTTCCAGATAACTAGAGCAAAGATGAAAGACAGCCCAATGTATTACAATGAAATTTTTACTAACTTATTGAAAACTATTTAGTGTATTGCAGCTATCAGTACTTAATTATAAATATTCAAGATAATTATGTTATTTCAAACATACTATCTATAATAGGTTTATATGAAGTTTAAAAAAAATAAAATCTTAGAACATTTTATACATCAGTAAATAAAACGCATGCTTGTTTGTCCTGGCAGAGGACAATCTGCTACAGAAAGGTTACAACATCAGAAGAACTTGACAACTTACTACCGCAAAGCTTCCTAGAAATTAAAGTTTGTGGAGAGGATGCACTTAGAATAAACACATGCAATGCTTCCACACACTTAAATCAGCATATCCTACCATTTTTCCAGCCACGTATCTAGCAGCACTAAAAACAATATCAAGTTTCCTGCAGAAACCACTGATGGTAGAAGACACATTATTGAATTAAGAATAAATGGAATTTTTTTTTTAAGACAAGTATGCTGCAGAACATTGACATTTAGACACATTGTGTATTTTATAATTAAAGCTCTTAAACACTGAAAGAGTATTTTGTAGACAAAATTTACTATAGTCAGAGAAAATAAAGACAGCATTACCAATACGAATAGTAGCTTTTCCTTTTCGACCACTTCCTAGGACAATAGTTCTTTTCTTTGGTCTAGTTTTCAAAGCATCCTTGGAAGACGGAGATGTCAGCCACTTATACTGGAGAATTTTTTTTAAAGAAAGACAAATTGGTTTAGTAACTGATACTTAAAGAGGTACTCATTTAAGACTACAGGGGGTTTTGTCAGATACAGGGAGAACACGGCTAGTTACAGGAAGCTTAATAATAAACTGTAAAATTAAGGAAAAACAAAAATCCCACAAAGCCCTAGCTCAAACACAGATTCAATGCGAGTCTGAGTGCTACATTACCAGAAAGT
This sequence comes from Dromas ardeola, assembly GCA_013398915.1. Classification (NCBI taxonomy): domain Eukaryota; kingdom Metazoa; phylum Chordata; class Aves; order Charadriiformes; family Dromadidae; genus Dromas; species Dromas ardeola. The sequence goes on along the minus strand of VYZM01019470.1, from coordinate 241,823 downwards.
GTTCCCAGAACACCACTATAATACCCCATCCAATATTTTCCTTTCTCCTGTGTGAAACACTTCTCCTTTTATAGTAAAAAAAATGGCATTGACCCTATAAAAAGGAAACTCTGGCTTTTGCTTTTCATTCTCAGAAAGCTGGCTTGCTAGGAATGACTGGCTCAGGCCAAAGTTTCCAGAGTCATAAAAGCTTCCCTAACATGATTTCATATTACCAATAAAGTTAATACTTTCAAAAATACAAAGTTTAATTTTCACTGCCTGTAATGAAAAATTCATTCCTACACAGTAAAAGCCTCCAAACTAAAATTAAGACACAGTGATAATCAAAGGCAATTGCTGTACTTCAAACTTAATTTCCTTGCAGCAACAGCTCTATTCTTAAAGGTTCCCCTTTCCCCAATGAAAGTTTTATTACTCCAGGTAGATATTGTTATTTTTTCAACGTGCATCAAGCTATAGTTAGTACAAAGTCTAGCACTGAAGCAGCTGTCGAAGGAAATGCAGTTGATATTAACATAAAGTTTATCTCAGATGGCCCTAAACCCCACATCAGAGTACTAGGAGCAGTATGCCAAAGTTATTCTCACCTAATGCACAAGAAAGATTAAAATGCATTACTGTGCTCTAACTAACCAAGTTTAGTCCAAGTTTATCATTGGCAAGAAAGACTTTTAAAAAAAAAAAACAAACGACCTTTGGATTCAAATAATCCTTGTAAAAGTTTTGCTGAGTCTACAGCTGGATCTAGTTCCTGATAAAGTGAACTTTCATTTTAAACTTAAAAAATAGACAGAAAGAGTAAAATTAAATTGTAAACTTCTCAGAGCAAAAGTATCTTATTTTTGTTTTACTACACACACAAAAAAGCAGCTGTACTAGGTTAAACCTAAAGTTCATCTACCCCAGTAGCCTGTCTCTTGTCTAGCTGCCTGCTGCTGTTGTACACCTCAGTATAAAGACAGCACACATACTAAGACAATGTTGAAAAATTACTAAATCCTTAAGCTGAGACTATGAAGGCAACTTGTTCTATAGACACCCTCAGTGGATTTTTCCTTTAAGTTATTCAGTCTCTCTCACAATCTACACAAACTTTCACCACCTATTACACTCAATCATATCTACAATTACAATCCATTATACTAGCTACACAGTGCTGCTAGGATAATACAACTTTCCTCTGTTTTAGCTGCCCACCAAATTCAAAGGCGTCAATTAGCAGTAGGCAGCTCTTCTTGGAAAACTTGAAAACCCAACCCATAAGGCAAGCACCTACATGCTATTGAAATGCAAAGAGAAACAACCAGTTTTTATGCAGAACAGGATGGAAGGGCTGCTGTAATTGGTATCCAGTAAGCAAGTGGCAACAGTACACTGCAGGCTATTTATGGCAGCCAAGATGTGATCTTTTGTAGTTGTGATGGCTTATTATTATGAGGCCATTCAAAAGCCCACCAAACTTCTTTTTGTACAGCAACACAGCAGCACCTTTATATATTTTCTGCATCAGCAAAACCATGGAGTTGACACAACAGGTGCCATGATGAGATGGTACAGAATGCAGCTCTGCCACTTCTCAGATATAAACAAATTTGACACTTTGCTGAGTTTTACTGATGAGAATTACGACAGTTAGCCTTTGGTAGGATAAAAAGCTGAAACCAGAGGCAGATTAAACTGGAGGCAGTACTACGGATGTTCATCCATGCAACTATTTAGCTATCTGTGGGTGAGATATGGTATGAGTTAGGTCATGTGGTGCAAGAGTAAGCAACAGACTAGTTTCACACAGAAAATTACATCTTATACCTTGTGTTCAACAAGTCTCTAGATATAGGCTAAACATAGTCCAATCTATTCTTCATCTTCCATCAATATGAAATCCAGACCTCTAGCAACTAATAAAGGTAAAATAAATAAAAAATCCCTAGTAAATCAAATAATTTTAAAGACAGACACACAGGTTTTCTCCACTACAAAAAATGCACCAGCACATCCTTTTAAAACCTCACAGGTTTGGAGGCACTACACAGATGACAAAAGGAAGCAGTATAGATGCTGACTATATTCTGTCTGACAAACTTAAGTTACAAGAAACAAACATTGCTTCTTTAAATTTGTAAGCTTAGGCTATAATGGACCCTCCATAAGAAAATCATGGAAAATCTAAAAAATAAGTGAAATTTGTGTATGAAGCTAAAACCTGTTAAAAATAGACCAAACCAGAGTGTTAGTTACATCCATATGTATATATAGAATATGTGCATATAGAATATGTCATTAGGACTCTCACAAAAACACTCCTAAATTGTTTTTACTTGTGTGGGTTTTTTTTAAATCATACAGCTGAATTTTGACTATTAACAGCATGAAGAAACAGCTCTTGCAGTTCTTTCTGCAACAGAGCTCAGTGATCAACTGTTTGTCTTCATTAACACCTCTGACGATTTACTAATTTATTCCGAGTTTTGACTCCTTAAAAAAAAAACCAAACCAAAAAAAACTCACGTAAAAACACACCACCAACACCCACACACAATAAAACAAAACCCCATATTGATTGCTGACTTTCAATATTGAGCACATCAATACACTACCTCAAAGAAACTCAACTGTTTTTCTGTTCATAATATCCAGGCTTCTCTATCTCAAAATCAACTGTAAAACCTAGATTAGGGTAGTAAAAGTTTCAGTTTCAAAAGAGTATCAACCTCAACATCAAATGTTTGTGTTCATCTTGCTAAACAGGTGGATTATCCCTTTCTGAGTGTCTACACTGTTCCCATGATAAACAGCAAATATTATTTACAACAGCCTACTCACAGAGCTCATGAAATAAAGGATCTAGGCTGCTTTTATTTGTGGAAGAAGCAAAGTTACTTAGCAAGCTGGTGGTCAGTCCTTTTTCACTGATATTATTAACATGGTATGAAGAATTACTAGCTTCACCACGAAGACTTAAGATACTGCACTGCCTGGATAAATACAAAACGAGTGTCTTGAGTTGAGTAATCTTTTAGTATACAGGAGATTCCCCAGACAGTTGCTTCTTTTCACAGTTCAACTTTCCAATCATCTTGAGCATCTCCAGGCAGATGCTATTTTCACATGATCCCTGAAACATTTTGCAAGTGTTGATTGCATCTGCCAAGGAAAAAGAGTACTCCTTCACAACCAACCACAATTTCTCCAAAAAAGTCTTTAAGAGATTGAAGTGGGGAACTGTATTAATTCTCAAGGAATTCTACACACAGACTTCTCAGTTTATTAGATACTCCCTACAGAACCACAGACATGACTTTAAGCCTTTTCAAAACCAAAAGATCAGTTAAATTCCAGAACAAAAACTGCCATTGTTGTAGCTCTGTGAAAACAACAGTACACTTGAATGTTTGCTGTCTCCTTTGGGAAGTGAAACCAACTTCTGTGTTATAAACAAAAGACTCAGTATTTAAACAGTATATCTAATCATAAATGGTTCAGATACTCAGTTTATGCACGTTACTGTACACTTTCTATGGACTATTAGATAAAGATGGCAAGTACTGTACTTTAAACTCTGGTTTCTTAGACGGTTAGCATTGGAAAGGATAGTCTTGAGTAACTTAAAAAAAACTTGATGTAAATTATTGACAAAAAAATCAGTTTCAAAATAAATTGTTAAATTTTAAGTTGTGATTTCCTTTACTTTTTAATGAGAAGTTATTATTACCATGTTAACAAGGAAGACACATGTCTTAGAAAGCCTTCCAGCAGTTCAGCAGCAGTATTTACTTAACATTCTATGGTAATGCCTAAGTATACAAACATTTCCATTTTTCTTTTCATTAAGTGGATATCCTCGTTTTATTACATGTTACATCTTAAATTGCATGAGAAATCATACAAAATGCACAGTATAATATCATGTTGCTGTTAGGTTTTTTGCTTGTTTTTTAAACTGCCTAGGAGTCAGACTTCTGTTTATAACTAGAATAGCTGTTTTAGATTCATACTGAACAAATTTGTGCTTAAGAAAAAATAAAAATGCGATGGCACCTACAAAGAAAACCCCAAACTCACTCCAAAATGCCTAACACATACCTCCGAATTAGCACTATTTCCATTCATAAGAACTCTTTCAAGAATGTTTTTCATCATAACGTGATCTAGAATGAATTAAGATATCTTATTAAGAATTTCCTGTATGAGACAAGTATTTATGCAAACAAACAGATCACTGAATAAGCAGTACCCATTACCTACCCTACTCCCTTCCCCCATTTTAACAGTGTTTAGCAAGCTAGTGTTGCAGGTTTTTTCCTTAAAAGAGCTTTATTTCCCCCACAGAATTACTGGGGGGGGGCAAAAACAAACAAACAAACCAACCACAAAGATGACAAAGTAGATACAGATACATACCAATTAATGGATTTTTTCTTATGTCAAGTACCACTAATGTTGTATTAGTTTGAAGAGCATCTAATAACGACCTTGCTCCTTCACTGGATATTCCACACTGCTGCAAATCAAGTGCTAAAAAGTTTAAGGAGGTAAAAAAAAATAATATTCAGTGGCGTAACCTGTAGTCAATATCTAATATAATTGATCCACAGCCGCTGAAAACCTCCATTTCATAGAACATGAAGCATGAGGAAAAGAGGACATGACAATAACAGCCATGCATAAAAACAAGAATATTACTTTCAGAGAAGAAAACTAGAAATTTAAAACAGTGTTATAGATCAACATTAAGAAATAACTGCTAAACAACTACAAATGAGGGAATATAAAAGTCACAGTTAAGTCACTGTTCTTGACAATTCCTAGTAGATATAATATTCCCAGGCACCAATTAATTCAATTGCCCAAGGTAATATTATATGTACAAACTCACAACTTCAGTTTAAAAAGTCTGAGCCAATGCTTCTACAAGTTCATTGCTTGCATACATCAATAAGCCACGTGGTTGCCATGAAGTAGTACTATCATGGCTTTGTCATTTATTTCATGTTGTGCACGCACAGTATCACAGACTGGTTGAGGTTGGAAGGGACCTCTGGAGGTCAACTTGCCAAATCACCTGTGCTGAAGCAGGATCACTTAAAGCCAGTTGCCATGTCCAGATGGCTCTTAAAAGACCGACAAGGATGAAGACTCTACAACCACTGTGGGTAACTTGTGCCAGTGTTTGGTCACCCTCACCATAAGGAAGTGTTTCCTGATGTTCAGAAGGAGCCTCCAGTGTTTCAGTCTGTGCCCACTTCCTCTTGTCCTGTCACCAGGCACCACTGTAAAGAGTTTCCTCCATCTTCCTTATAGCCTCCCTTCAGATACACCTTGATGAGACCCACCCTGAACCTTCTCTAGGCTAAACAGTCCCAGTTCCCTCAGCATTTCCTGAAAACGAGAGTTGCTCTAGTCCCTTCATCATCTTAGTGGCCCTTTGCTGGACTCTCTCCAGTAGGCTCCAGCTCTCTTCTGTACAGGGGAGCCCAGGTATGGCCTCACCAGTGCAAAGTAGAGGGTGAGAATAACCTCCCTCAACCTGCTTGCAAGTCTCTGCCTAATGCAGCCCAGGATATCATTATCCTCCTTTGCCACAAAGGCACCTTGCTGGTTCATAGTCAGCTTGTTGTCCACCAGGACCTCCAGGACCGTTTCTGCAAAGCTGCTTTCCAGCCACACAGCGCCCAGCATGTTCTGGTGCATGGAATTATTCCTGCCCAGGTGCAGGACTTTGCATTTCCTTTTGTTAAATTTCACGAGGTTCCCATCAGCCCATTTCTTAAGCCTGTTGTCCCTCTGGATGGCAGCACATCCACACCTTCCCAGGGATCCAGGCAAGGCTGACTAGCCTGTAGTTCTCTGGGTCCTTCTTCCCAGCCTTCCTGAAGATAGGAGCGACATTTGCTATCCTCCAGTCCACAGGCACACCTCCCAGTCACCATCCAAAATCCAAAGATTATTGAGTGGCCTCTAAATGACATAGCCAGCTCCCTCAGCATTCCCATCAGGGCCTATGGCCTTCTGTATGTCCAGTTTACTTAAGTACTCTCTAATCTGATCCTCTTCCATCAGTTTGCATGTTATCTGGACTCCTTGCTCAAACTATAAAACAATTTCAACAGGTAAGTATTTGATTCCGGAATGCTATGACTTACACAACCACCATTAGACATTTTGTACACATACACTGTAGCAAAAATTACTTCTCTGAAATACTCTAGGACAATACCAGATGACACGATATTATTTGGACACTTTGACAATTCAAACAAGGAAGAGAAATTTCTTTTAAAAAAAGATTACTCTTTCCTAGCTAAATAGTGAGTTATTCTTCTGGCTTTATTTGCTGTAACTGACAATTTTTTAAGTTTTCTTCCTGCCTCTAAGATATCTTAAAGAGTCAATATTTCACAATACCTTTTAGCCAAAGGTCCTCTCCTAGACAGTCTGCAAAGGCACTTGCTCCTCTATCTCCAACAAGCATGTTGCAGTTGAAAGTAATCCTCCTCAGGCCTGTCATATAGTCAAGGTCAGGCCTCCTGTAACGTAGGCTTTCAGCCCAGGCTTCACCATGTCTTTTCATTGCCTGGTGCTTTGCAAACAAAGAAGCTCTTACCGAGTGCAAAGGCAAAGCCATTATGATGACAGGAAGATCACAAGTTATCTTTGTAACTGATGTTTAATGGCTTGAGTGTTGATACAAGAAACACAGTTATACCATTTCTGAGTTAAGAAATACAAGTCATTTCTAAGTATTATAGTTATGTTTGTTCTGATCATCCAATTAACAATGCAAATTATTAAATAGAGCTACAAAACACCTTATTACCTTCTTTTGGCAGGCAGACACTTTCAGTGCATCTTGAATAGGAAATACACACTAGGAAATTATGTGTTTTCATGCAAACCAATGTTAACATTAATTAGAATATTGTACTAGTCACAAGCTTACTAATCAGTTAATTAGTAGCTTCTAAACTGTAAACTCAATTATTCTTACCCAGTGCTTAAGAATACTTAAGACATTTTTCAAAATTTGTGACAATGAAAGAAGCACTCCCCAAAACAGGTTTCAGGCACTTACAGCCGTAATGGTCATTTAAAGAAAATACATCAGTCTGAACTGTTATTTGTTTAACTGATCTTTATTAAGAAATACCATATTTAAATCCCCCATCAGTAAACTATGCCACTTTTGGCATACAAAGTCACAAATTTCAGAAGGACTATTCACATATGTATTCACTTCACAACTTCAGTATTCACATATGCTGCTCACAAAGTGATTTGATGTATTTAGAACTTGAAAGTAAAAGAAAAAAAACCCAAATGTATTTAAGTTCTTGTGAATATTTGGTTCTAGGAAAGGTGTTTAAATTACCTTTAATACATTTGCTATATGTTCTGCCCCTCGCCATGTGAGGCTACAACCTGTGAAGTTTACATATCTGATAGTAGCTGAATTCTTTACACTCTGACAGATTGCTGAAGAAAACAAAAGCATCCATGTTATCAACACACACCACAGACAGATTATCAGAACACACTTTTTCATTGTCATATTAGGAAGCTGAATAAGCTTTAATAGGCAAAGGCTTGACAAAGAACTAGTATTGGAACACAAGGTATATTTTAAATATACATCATCTTTGAACACTTTAAATGTATCTAGTGCAAATGTTTAGCAAAGACTATCTGAACAAGCTGGAACATATTTTATTTCAGTTTACTTATGTAGACATGAACAAATCAAGAAAGAGTTAACCTCAAACAAATATTATGACTGTTGTTTTAAATAAAAGTATAAACATCATTATTAATTAGTATGGCTACTTACTAGCATCAAATGAAGAAATTCAAGTCTTTAAATGTTTTTAACTCATGTACAATAAAGTGAAGATTGTTATTTTAATCATTATAGACAAATTTAAAATAGGAATGGAAATACTGAAAAATTTTCTTATCTATTAAAGGACTAAAAAAAAAGAGAAGTATATTTACACACGTTTGATTCTGAACTTACTTTCTAATCCTCCATCTCCAATTGGACAGTGGGCCAAAGAGACACTCTCCAGAGATGAAGCTGTGGCCAAGCCCTTCAGAATAAAAACAATGTTTGTTAAGTGGCTTGAAAAACAAAAATACAAACAGAGAAAAGACCCAGTCACCCAAACTGCTCAGAACTCTTTGTGGTCCCTACAAGAAACTCTAAGGGTTTCAGAGGAAGGTCAAAACAAGTGAACCTTAAAGCTCATTTTAAGCTGGTTCATTTCCTTAGCACAAGAGGAGCCATAGCCTATGGGCAACGAGCAGCAATCTCCTTTCCTAGAAGCCACTCACAAGCAAACTAGAGAATGTTCCAATGCATCTCGAAGACCTGTTTTTATCTCCTTGGTTCCCACAACTTTCCTTCTATCACGTACATGCACAGTAGTTTGAGTCACAAGCACAAGTTATACGCCCCAAATACATGGCAGAGATGTTGCTAAGAACTTTCTAGTAAGCCTTGATGAATCAGGGCAAGGGAAGGTTATGCGACTTTAACAGGTTCAGCAAGGCTAGATTATACTAAATGTCTCAGCAGAATCATTCATACGACAGACAATACAGATATCTTAGAAGAGAAACATCCTCGTCTGTGACAAGTATTTATAAAATTAAGTTGCTACTTCTCTATGTTCTAAGGATATTTTCCATTTATTTGTATACTAATATATTCTCACCTTTGTTAAAAGTATTAGATCTCTCTCCCTCAGAAGCAAACCCTGCAGTTCTAAACTTTTTAGTACATCTGATATACTGAGACAGCCTTTGACAGCTTTGCATAGTTGACCAGTCAAGTCTTTTGATCGAATTGCTGGAATTCTCCTTCTAAAGTAAGTTTTATATCTTTCAACACCTAGTAAACAACAGAAATTACACATCAGTAAAATCCAGCCCCTATTGACTTAAAAGCAATCATAATCACACCTTGGTTTTTTGCTTCTTTTCTTAAATAGAAATAATTCCTTAGGTATTACAATTCCTCCCCCCATGTATTCAATCACACAAAAGGTTTGTGCAACAAATTCTAACATGCATACATCAACATATTTATCTTTTATAGCCATCACTACAAACCTGATTCTCCAAGACCCTGTTGATGAAAACTTCTTATTCCAATAGAAGTCAGAGTCTTATTATGCCTGATAGCATTCAGAAGCGGTGCCCAATCAGCAGCTTTGATGCTATCTACAATTAGATCAAGAGCACCCTGAGTCAGGTTAGCCTTCACGGCTTTCAGTGGGACAGAGCCTTGAAGAGCACAAAGATGTTCATAATGTGAGTAGAAATCCAGCATGCACTGTCTTCTTATTTTGACTGACTCAATCATTTCTTTTATGAGATAAATGTCTCTCTAAAATAAGGGAGGGGAAAAAAAAAGATATAAACTTTTTGCAATGTATAATTGATTTCACAACAACCTCAATTCAACACGCACACCCAAAACATGAATATATTCATGCATATTGTATAGCATTTGCATGTCTTTGACGTGGCAGCTAAAACATTGATGTCTTGTGATGTTCACCTCTAACTGAAGTAAAGAAGGGAGCTCCTGGCCCTAGCACTGAAGTTTAACCCACTTGCAGGTAGAAAGGGAAACATACCAGACCCACAATAACTTCAACTGCGAAACAACTATGTAAACTAGAACTCTTCTGCATGGAAGTTAGTGCATCCGTCACAATCTAGAATATCTTGACTGGCTCGGAGGATGTACACAGAGGACAATTATTTAATATCACTTTCAATACAGAAGCAAGAAGCCATCAGATGATACTACCTAGTGTAAAATTAAAGTCGAAAAAAAGAAACAAAGCATATAATAAAACAGAGAAATCCAGTTCCATGCTAAGAGTTTTTAAGAAGCTGTAAGCTTATAGCGATTCAAGAAACACCTAGGCAAATTTACAGAGAGGCAAAAAAATTCCATACAAGACCACTGAGCATAGAAACACCGACCACACCTGGAACGGCAAGACACACACGGGAAGCTTCACTACATGATTACTCTCTGCTTATACACTTCATTAAGCATAGCCTGCTGGGACTAAACACATTGTATTTGACCTGCTGGACCACTGTATTTAAGTATATAATACAGCATCCACCCAGCATACACAGAATCACAGAATGGTTCGGGTTGGAAGGGACCTTAAAGGTCATCTAGTTCCAGCATCCCTGCCATGGGCAGGGACACCTCCCACTAGACCAGGCTGCTCAAAGCCTCATCCAGCCTGGCCTTCAACACTTCCAGGGATGGAGCATCCACAACATCCCTGGGCAACCTGTTCCAATGCCTCACCACCCTCAGAGTAAAGAATTTCTTCCTAATGTCTAATCTAAATCTCCCCTCTTTCAGTTTGAAGCCGTTCCCCCTCATCCTATCATTACATTCCCTGATAAAGAGTCCTTCCCCATCCTTCCTGTAGGCCCCCTTTAGGTACTGGAAGGCTGCTATAAATACGTAAATAAACAACTCTAGTTATAACTGGGGTAAAACAAGGGATTTATGTTTCAGACACTCAATACTGCTACCAACTCGAGGAACTACTTCAGTGCTCCGCTACCCCAACGAAGCACACCGTTAAACCAGCGCGAACTGCGGGCTGCCCTGCTCGACATCACCCACCGGGACAGAAGCGCAGCGGTCGGGAAGGGGTAGCGGAGTGGGACACAGGGTCAGCGACAGTCGCTCCCTCCAG
>VYZM01019470.1:199637-230743 GCA_013398915.1 Dromas ardeola | reverse complement strand
CGCCCCTCGCTGCGGCCAGCCCCGCCCCGCCCCGCCCCGCCGCGCGCTCATTGGCCACGGTGGGAGGCGACCGCACGGTCAGCCCCGGCGGTTGCGGTGCGTCCGCCGCCGGTCCTGACCGCCTGCGGGGCCCTCTCCCTCCCCGCTGCCCTCCCTCCCGCCTCCTCCCGTGGGCCGGTGTCCGAGGGCAGCCCCGCGGTAGGGCGGGCTGGCTCCCCCAGCCGCCGCTCTCCCTCAGGCCCGGCAGCCGCCAGCCCCGGCCGTGCACCTTGCGGCCGACCGGCACCTGAGGAACCGGCAGGGACGGTTGGCTGTCGTAGTCGCTACCGCCGCATAAATGCTCCTGCGGAGGGCGGGAGAAGCTTAATACGTTCCTTTCTCCCTCATCCCCAGGTGAGCGTCGTGTGTCTCTAGCGCAGAGGTAGGCAGGAGGCATCTAAAGACAGCAGAGGATTTAGAGAGAAATTGTACAGCTAAATGGAAACTACAAGGGATAGGACAAGAGGGAACGGCCTCAAGTTGCGCCAGGGGGAGGTTTAGATTGGATATTAGGAAAAATGTGTTCACTGAAAGGGTTATCAAACAGAGGAACAGGCTGCTCAGGGAAGTGGTGGAATCACCATCCCTGGAGGTATTGGAAAGATGCATAGATGTGGAGCTTAGCGATATGGTTTAGTGCTGGACTTGGCAGTGTTGGGCTGATGGTTGGATTTGGTGATCTGAAAGGTCCCTTCCAACCTAGACAATTCTATGATTCTGCTGTTTCCTAAAAAAAGCTTTAAATACAGTGCTAGAAGAAAGCAAACATACTGTCCTTCAGTATGTTGTTATACACCCTGCATCACTTTACTGTCAGCAGCGCATACATGTAAGGAGCTGTACAGATACTGAAGCATTTTGAATTCCAGCAGGAGCTGCGGGCACGTGGTCTCGGCAGTCTGAGGGAGAGGAAACAAATTCCCTTCGCAGCTACGTTTCTCCTTGGTTCGCTAGGTTCGTTTACATAGATATGACTTGAGATCAGAGCATTCTCACTAGCAGTCAGTGGAGAGCATTACAAGGTGCACCATTTCAGGCAAAATCACTCAAGCGTAGTCCATATCCTAGAATTTGCAGTTCATTCATGGATAAGGACACCAGCCATGTAAGAAAATGATTACTGTAAATTCATGACTAAGAGTGATTTGGTTATTTAAAAAGTTACGCTTCTAGTCTGCTTGTGGGCAGCCAGATTTAAATGCTAAAGCTGAGCAAACTTCAGAGAAATTAAACAGATTAAGGCCCCTAGAACATTGTGACAACACTGTATGTTCACACAGATTAATATTGTGCCCTGTCTTTAACTGACATCAGAAGCGACTGAAGTAGCCTGAGTGCTATAATAAAATGTGCCAGAACAAGAATTATTTCAGTAAGTCGTGAGGTCACCATCCATACACGTTATTTCAGTATGACACTTTGTGAATCAAATATAAAAGACAAGGGACACAGGGCCATAATCAGCCAAATGGCAGCAACAGTTTTTTACTTCTTGACTGTATGACAAAATATTTCCACCGCTTGTAATGCCTCTGGGTGCCACAGACTAAGCTCAAGCAAAATAAAATTTAACTATTCTCAAGAATCTTTACTTTTAAAGATTTACAGTTTGTGCTACCTAGTTAAATCACTTTTTAACAGATAGGGAGTTAATGAGTAGGGACTACTTCACTGCTCGTGCACATGTATTTGGAATTTTCTCTTTAATATATCCATAATTGCTTTTGTACTTTTTTTTTTTAATTGCTTTCTCATCTTATTTCTCTGGACAGTCTTTTCACTCAGGATTTTGCTCTTGTATAGGGTGACATCTACAAGCATCTTTTATCTACAAATCAAAGGTGTAAGATGATAACCACAGTTTCTAAAATCAATTAGAGGTGGAATGTTTAGGCATGTCCCTTTTTTCCTTGGAAAATCAATCTAACATGCTTGATATTATATTTCAGTAGTAGTAACTTGGAATTCTATGCATTTTAAGCTATGAAAAATAAAAAGCATCTGTGAAGATTCTAGGAGGGACAGACCTGGTGTTGGCAGACATTGTATATTGGAGACTCTCCAGCCTTGCATTTTGTTGTCAATTACACTGTCGATTGTGGAGACTGCGATTTCAAGATGAATTTTGAATCACAGCAGCACTGTCACTGCCATGTAAATGAAGCAAGAAGCTTATCTATATGCAATTGATTAGTCATGTGTTGTGCACCAAGAATAAGCCTGAAATAAAAGCAAGATGAAGAGTGATTAGACTGTTAATATAGCTCTTGTTATTTTGTGGCATGTGAAAGCTATTGTCTATGTTCTTTATTGGATATAGCCTTGAAACAATCACGCTAGATCTTTAAAACTGCAGGCTGCATAGATCATAATTAAGTTATAATTAAAAGGGAATTTGTCTTGTCAGTAAATAGACATCTGCAAAGCTGAAATTCATAATATTGCAGAGAATCTGCTGCAAGTTGTTCCCTACCAAACTTTGTTTGCTTTAAAAAATAATGCTTAGCATCCCTTTCCTCAGCATTTGATTTATTGCTTTGCATTCTATTTAATCCCCTAAGTTTTAAGATATCTTTTTACATCTTTTTTTTTTTTTTTTTAATCAAATTTTGGTACATATGACACATCTGCCAAAAGGGCTGGGTACTGAGGAAGTATCAAAAGTGTTCTTGTATATGAGTCATTGTGTAGGCTCTAAATTCAGGCTTTATGCAGTAGGCAGCTGTAATATGTGTAATGGTGAATCTGCAGTTGATGTCTCCTACATCTCCGTCTTTCATTTGTAGGGTTTTCACAGCCTACAAACTGAAGTAATCCTCTTTTGTGGCCGTTGTGTGCTTTTGGAAATAACATAAAGGTTTGGATCATCGATCAGTTGCTAAAAAATTTAATAAGATATTGTAATTCCAGAATTGTTCTAGATTTCCAGAAAAAAAACCAAACAAAACATACAGGCAAGCTATGACCACTTTAACCTGAACCACGGTATCATGTAAACGGGGTATGTACTACACTCTCTTATTTTGCAAATGATAAAAAAGCCATATTATCTTCTTGTCATTGTAAAGTATTCCATAGTCGTTTCTGGTCACAAACTTCCAGATAGTTATACTAGTCTTATATATTCAATGTAGAAAGAACAGAAGACAGAAAATAAATGTATTAGAGCATCAAAGTTTGCCATAGTTGAGACTTAACAATACTTACTCAGGACACTAAAAAAGAGGCTGATTTACACTATTAGATACTAATACAATGTATTTTCTAATAGCTTTTTTTCTTAATTTCTTGCATTTATTCATTGCTGTATCTAGAAGCCCAACTCACTCAGCAATGACGAGACCTTTTTTTTTTGTTTCTAAGTAACTATCCATACAGTTAAAGTAGTATTTAAGTATTTTTAAGCATGTAATATATATATATGACATGCTTGTAAAAACATATATTTTAAGGTACTTAGGTCTTGGAGTAAGCCATTTTACTGTATTTCTTTTATTCATGTTCAGTCATTGCCTGCATAGCACTTCTGACAACATTATGAAAGCTATTTAGTTAATTTTCTCTCATTAAAGCATTAAAAAAATGAGACTTGGAATTTTTACTGTAGTGTGTTATCTTTTCTCTTTGGCTAGGTTTCTCATTTTTATGTGAAATGTCCTATATTTTGTAATAGTGACTGTAACCATTACTTGCTGTTCCAGTCAGAGGCAGTTCCTATTACTGTCTTAGATCTTCAAACACATGAAATGATTTGGTGAGATACCAGATGTCTCTACTCTAGAGAACAGTCCCAAAACAGACCTAATTCTGTCACTTTGGCAAATGCTGTCTTCTTCACCAGTCATCATTTTGCTGAATTTGTTGAACTAATTCTTGTTTTCACTGTTTTCTTCGTGTATCTTTCTAAGCCATATGCTCTTTGGATTTTATTTGTTTGTTTAATGTATACTAATTCTGACTTTTAACCTGATTTAACACTGCAATCATTTGTCACTCTCACACCATAGCCCGTGTTTGCTTTCTTAGAGACATCATGGAGGGAAAAAAAGGGCTGTGCACTCTACCCTGTCAGTGGGTGGGTAGCAGATATTTTCTCTTGGCTTTATGAGGACGTCTGGCAGGTATCCTGCTTGGTTGGTGTTCTTCCACATTATCCCTTACTGCAAAGTATGTGTTAAAGGAACAACTTAACATTTTGTCCTTTTTTTTTTTTTTTTTTAACGTCTGTATCTAGCCTTTTAAAGTCTGCTTCCAAGACTAGCAATAGCTAGCAATTTTCCTCTGTTCTGCAGAATGCCAGCTGGCATGGAATGCTAAGTAGCAAAAGGACAAAAACAAAATTTCCAAAACTATTTGAAAAAGTTTTAAGAGCTGCTGTGCTAGGGCAGTTCTTTATAGCTTTTGTCCAGAAGCCTGAGAGGATACTTTGTTGCTAGGTGGCAATGTTCCTCAAGCAAAGATGTATTGGTGGAGCCTGGAAACCTTCTGCTTAAAGCAAGGAGGAAATAATTATTTCACTGTGTCATCATTAGACAGCTTTATCATATTTTTCTTGGAAGCGCATGATTGCATAATGACAAGTGCACAGTGTTAGTTATTATTTGCATTATACTGTAACAGGACATGACACTTTAACACACACAAAAAGTGTAGAACAAACCACAAAATCTCAGTGCCTAACCGAGGGCAGTCCAAAGGCATGTCAAGTTTAAAAAAAAAAAACCAGGGTCATTGTGCGTGAATTTCACAGCAAGGCACAATGAGAGATCCGAAGAGGTGTGAAACTTGGTATAAAGAAAGAAGTTCTTCTGATAATAAGCATTTGCACAAAAACTCTTGAAACATGGAGTGGGCACTGGAGACTGAAGTAGTGATACGGAGATACGCTTTAGACAGCCTGAAAAGGAAAGGAGAAAGGCCAAAATGGAAGAATAAACTGCTTACAGATTAAAGAGAAAAAAAAATGCTAAGAGTGCAAGGGTAAATAGTCTTTATTTTAGAAATCTTGAGCTGGGTATAGGCCAAACAGATTCAGTTCTTTTCTCTCTGTGATAGCCATCCATGCCATCCATTCCATGGATTAGCACTCATTTTAGTAGACTGGGAGCTCTCAAGTCCATGTGACGAAGCCTGAATGCAAAGCAGAAGTTGTTTAGTGGAAACGGGATTTTTTTCCTTTTGTCTGCCACTGGCTTGCTTTTTGTTCTCAAAAGCTAGGTTTCTAGCTTGCAGCATAAATTTGTTGTTTCTTTCTGTCTCACTGTCAGCTATGTACAGAAAAGCTTTTCTCTCTTTTTGTCTCTCCTTCTCATTCATTGTCTCCCTTTTTAATTTTTTTTTTAATTTTCTGTTTTTCAAAATTGCTGTGTAACAAAATCAACATCTAGGTACAAAAGTCTTAGAAAAGAAATCATTATTTCCCCAAAAGCTGTACTGAAAACTATCTTAAGATCAATTCTAGAAGTCATTTATTGTTATAACAAGAATCCACAATGAAAAAATCACTCAGAAGATTAAATGCCCCGAAGTTAGGAAATTACTAAATAATGAGTATGGAGGACATAGAAAGAATGTATGCACAAAACCAGCAACATCATTTGCTGGGTGTTGATATATGTGATATATTAAATAAGATACATATACTATATATATTATATTATATATATGATAAAAATATAATGTATCATATACAATTGTATATATAAGAGCATACATTAAATATGTAAAATATTATATGTGAAATAACTTTTTTTCCCCGCTGAAACAGATAATTAAGTAGGTAGAATTTATGATATAATGAATGTTTAAGAAAATAATGCACTTTTAGCTAGCTGCTCTTGACCTTAATTTCTCTCCTAGCTTGGGAACCATTTCCTAGGCTTCACTGCACAGTTAGTCATGCTGTTTTGATTCACTGCACAGCCTGAGCTGCCAGAGTAAGTTATAGTAACAGTAGTAATTACTATATATTAATTTTGAAATATATAGTAATTTTGAATATCAGTGCTGAAGAAGGATGGAAAACATATTTTTTTCATGAGGGTAGCTTTCAGATATGCTTTCTATCTGCTGATGAAACATGGATTGCAGCAGACTCAATCACACAGAATTAAATAGTTGAAAGGTGGAATATTCTCTATCCCCATTCCAGCTTTGTAATATTAATGCATAAGATGGTATTGCAAGGGGAACCTAATGCCTGAGAAACACAGAATTTTCCAGATAAAACATCTCCCAAGAGGCACAGAGAGGAACCAAGATACCCAGGTAGCTACCATACTTGGCACTGCTGCTGAACAGCCAGATGTTCCTGCTGAATGCCTGCACGCTTTGGCCTGAAGAAGATCAGGCAGAGGCAGCTATCAGCACAGGATGAAGCAGAATATGGTTCTTGCACAGCTTTCATTACCAGACCTGTACTTAGCTATAAAGGGTAAGAGAGCTAAATACCACTGGATTAAGTCAATTAAATTGAATTCATTCATCAAATATTTAGTGCATAATTACACTAATAAATGTATTTCTTCTGCTCAGCTTTCCATCATTATTAGTTTAATCACTTCTGACATTTTACTTAATATATAATGACTTCTTATTTTCTGTTAATGGCAAGTCCCCATGTGACATTAAATGAAGCTCGCTCAGACTCGGAATTTTTGCATATTTGCGTAGTTCTTCTTGTGCCTTTGAATTTGAGAGATTTTTCTATCAGGATAATCCATAGATCATTTTATATTTCTAGATACAAGTTTATTTCAAAAAGAAAGAACTGAAACATCAACAAATTTATTTGGAACTGGATACAAGTATTCTTGTTTTTGACCTGAAATAAAGTTTGAATGTGTATTTTATTAAAATGTAGAAGGCCTTTATTAAAAGTTCATAACAAAAAAAATAGAAATTCAGAACTTCTTTAGAAAATATTGACTAGTGTTCTGAAACTTCCTGAAAACAATTAGAAAGAGTCTTTATTATTTTGTATTGAGGTAATATTTATCTACATATTTCACTATATAATTTATACCTTTGCAAGGATGAACTAAAATTTCATCTTAGTAAGTTTTTATCCATCTAGATTTGCATCTAAGTTTTAAATTCAGAGAAATGTGTATTTAAAGCTTTAGACTGGGGTCTTTTGGGGAGACAACCTACTGTGAAATCTGGGTTATGACCTATTTTGGCAACAGTATTCCATCACATAATCCCATTACACTAAAAGTTATATTGTTTTAGTGGGCAATTGCTGTTACTTCCTTTCCTTTTTTTTTTTTTAACACGTTCTTTGCAAATAGCTTTGTGTAAATAACTCAAATGAATTGGAGGCCATTTTTTGAAAACTTTTGATGAAATTCAGTGAAAGGGAAGTAATATATTTTTCTTGTTTAAATCAAATTCTGCACTTTCTCAAAAGCATTAAAATTGTCCTACATTAGAAATCCTTTTAAACTGTTCTTTCAGGTGAAGCTTACCAATTTCCATAAAAAAGTAAATTCTCAATGTAAATTATTCTTTTAAATTAAGATAAATATTTGTGCTGGTTTTAATGGACTTTTAAATTACACATTAAGATCTTAAGTAACATTTTTTTATTTTGAGTATTCTTTTCAGGATCTTCCTAAAACACCTTTTGCACCTGTCATCTGAGAAAAATGCTTTGCTAGTTCATTATAAATATGAATGGCTCCCAAAATATGCAAGCCCTAAGCACCAAAAATACAGAAATTCACTCAACTTCATAAGCATCTAGCCAAGGCACTGAATAGGGCACTGAGTTTTCTAAAATGCAAATAAGAAATTGTTAACTTCATAAAAGTTACAAAAATATAAAAAGGAAAGAAAGTTCTATAATTTTGTAATGTCAAAAAGACAAATTGAAGTATACCAAAGAACCTTTTATGTTTTACAAAGCCAGTTTTATTTCTTAATATAAAAGTAGTTTAACTTTTATGACATGTGAGACATACAAGCAATAAAAGAATGAACTTGCATACTTTTAATCCACACTTAATAAATTACAGTCTGTACTGTAATGACAAGGACCGTATTACTTCCAAATACGTTACTCAGAGAATGCTCAAATCTTGAGAATGCAAAACCAATTTCACTTAATGAGGGAAGGATACAACCGGAAGAATGATTTTTTAGCACCTGTCTTTGAGAAAAGTAGACCTCGAGAGATTGTACTGTGCAAGAGAGTATTTTGAGGAAAAAAAGTGACATACTTAAATAGAAAATGTTAACTGTTTTTTCTGTAATGATCAGTGGAATTTGTCTAAATTAATTTGAAAACTTTGATATTTTAATTCTTTGTTTGCCTTTACTAAAAAGACTGCACTTAAAGTATGATTACTTTGAATTAATCATAATGGAAGAAGTTCATAGCACTACATTTTTATAGTGTGGTGTGAAGTTTGATTCTCTATCTAAAAGCACTTAAATTACAATACAAAAATTGTTGCACATGAAAAGATTTCAGGCCTTACAATGATGACTTTTTTGCAACTCTTCATGCAGAAATAAGAACTATGGTACCACTAAATTTCAATATACTTGAGACAAATTTAAAAGGGTCAGCAACATTACTGCTGTCAAGAACAAATTTTTTAGCATCAAATCATAGCAAGGCTATGTAATTTAGAGCTAGATTCAGTTTGTCAACAAATTAAGCTCCATTTTCAGAACTACGTAGGGTTGGATAAATAATGGAAGGATAATGTGTTATGAGTAGAATTTGAAGAATAATTAAGCACATATAAAGCAAAACCTCACTGTATTTCAGACAGTCTGCCCAAACTTCTAAAATCATCACCTGAGTTTTCAGAACTGTCAGAGATCAAATATTTTATGGCTTATAAATGAAAGAAAATTTCTATTCAGGAATTAATATGAATCAAGAAATGGTCATCCCTCAAACTGAGACTACAGCGAACGTCCTTCTTGTTCAGACCAGGCATCCCTCTTAGCGTCCCTCTGGTTCATGCTCCTGCACTGGCCAATGGAAATGCTGTGTAGGCACAAAAGCTTCTCCCTTTTCTGCATCCCGCTCCCCTTGTACTCTCCACAGCTGTTTTACTAGGGGTGTTGGGGAGGACAATCACACCGTGTCCTTTTGCTGTCCATTATTGACCTGTTGCCCAGCACTCTGTGTAATCCATCTTTTGAAGTTGCTCGTGTTGTCTGCCTCTAAAAGCTTCTGGGCAGCATGTTCCACAAGTTCAACACCTGCTATGTAAGAACTTCTAATTTTTACACAAAATCTCCAGGTTGTTTCATAAAATGCCTCTTAGTTCTGCAAGTATGGGATTTAGTACATAACAGTTCCGCATGCACATGGGCAACCACCTTCGTGATTTTTTAAACCGCAATCATATCCTCAGTCAGGCTGATCTTCTCCAAACTGAAGTCCTGGTCCTTCTAATTTGTTCTTGCAAAGAAGCTGGTCCACTGCATGGCTGTTTTAGTTGACCTTCTCTGAGCTTTCTCTAACTCTGCTACATCCTTCTCAAGATGCAGAAAACAGAACTGGAGGTGGTACCCAGAGCCCACAGGCTCACCAAGGTTTCGACCGCAAGGACATGCCTCCAGCCTGTTTTCAGCACCCTTTTGGTGACTGCCAACATCCTGTTGCATTTTTCAGCTGCTAACGCGCACTGGGACAGTGATTTCAAAGAGGTGTCAGTGGTGACTCCCAGAACTCCCTCTGGAGTTGTGAGTTTGAGTTAAGCGTTATAAGAGCATAATCGCATGCTTAGCGTTATCTCTCATTATGAGTAGAATCATGTTTTCAGTGATGAATTTTCCTATGCTTCCTCAGTCAAAAAGGATAAAGGCCCATGAGTACTAATTTTAAAGCAGAGCACAGAATGGGAAATACCTCTTCTGTGGTAGTCTGCATCCTTGGCCTATGCTTCTTGGAGAGCCATTTGTGTGAGTTCAGTGGTACTGGTTTTGCAGAAGGCTAAAAGACAAAATGACAGCAGAAAAGCTTTTTAATATAATATAGAATCAGTTTTCTTTATATAAAAATTATTTTTCCTGTTTTTCTCTTGCAGGGGACATTTACCTTTTTTTTATTTACCATGAATCTTTGACATTATGCTGGAGATTGCTTCAGAAGTCAGACAGCCCTACTTAGGACATACATCTGTGTAACTATTTAAAAGAGCCTGAAGTAACACAGGTTTTGGTTCACTTGATTAGATGAGCGGTTGGGATGAAATAGAAAATTAAGGAAGAATTTTTATGTTATTGTTCAAGAGCCTCGGAGGAGTGAAGTTTTTCAGAAACAAAAGCTGGTATTATTAGTACTTCATATGTATTCAATACAATCCAAATTGAAAAACTGAACACAAAATAGATGAGGAGGCTTCATCTGCTACTAAGAAAACTCACATGACTCACTAAAGAGTCTGCAGTTCTGCTTGAACTTTCTCAAAATGACAGTTGTATAGAAAATTGGAGGACTGGGACTTCAGCAATTAACTGCAGTGTATATATGGTTGATGGCATTTAGAAAACACTGAGAAACATCCCATTTTCCCCAAACAGTAATATTTTTCAGACTTGTAGCCAAGGCCAAACACTTTTTCACAACAGGGACATATAAAGACACAGTAATGTTTGCCTGACTCAGAAAAAAAAAAGTAGTCTGGCAGCCAGCCAATCTTAGGCTCATTGTTTGAAAAATGTTAAAGGACAAAATCCAGCATCACAATCCGTTCATGTGGAAGTAGGAGGGGGGTGGAATGAGGGAGTGGGAGTATAGAAATACGAGTCTAGGAGTACAGAAGTATAGGAGTATAGAATATGCTGTTCTAGTTCTAGAATAGTATTTGTTTGATGGTACCTAATACTTGCCTATATAAATATTTTTGATCAACAAGTAAATAATTTTTTTCCTTGGATTTCACTGCCAATAATGTCTCAGTCTGGAAGTAGATTGTTCTTTTCTCACAGAGTTTTCCACTGTTCTCTTGAACATCATTTCATGCCCTTTTCTCCTGCTTGCAGCTCCAACGCCCTATTTCAATTTTCTCTAAAGAAGTCATAAATAAAGCATTGAACTGGCAGAGAAAATAATCTAACAGGAGTGGTGTTTCTGTGCATTCTTCAATATGCGTTAACTGCTGAATATATATTCACTATACGAATCCATACCTTTGGTGTCTTTTTTGTTACTTTATTATTAATAGATCACTTTGTTTACATTATTGAGCACCAGCTGGTCGTCTGCAAATTCAGACCCCTTACCCACAAGGAACACTGTAGATAAAAACCATTCTGACACTAATTTTGGTGCAGTGTGAAGGTATAATGACACAGTGATGCAGGAATTTTTAGCCATTACTTTAATTATTTAGTTGTTGTATATAGTGCCTGTTCATTTTACATTATCACCCAAAAAGTCGAATATAAAGACCTAAGTTTTACTGTGGCATGTGGCCTAACGCACTATGCTGTATGTGGTGGGTTGACCTTGGCTGGCTGCCAGGTGCCCACCCAGCCACTCATTCTCTCCTCCTCAGCAGGATAAGGGGAGACGAAATATGAAGAAAAAGCTCCTAGGTTGAGATTAAGACGGTGATCTCCTACCAATTACCATCACAGACAAAACAGACTCAACTTGGGAAAGATTAATTTGCCGCCAATTAAAAAGAGTACAGTGGTGAGAATCAAAGACAAAAGCTAAAAACACTTTCCTACCCAACCCCCAGCTTCTTCCCAGGCTCAGCTTCACTCCTTCACTCCCAGCTCTTCGACCTCCTCCACCCCCAAGTGGTGCAGGGGAAACGAGGAATGGGGTTGTGGTCAGTCCATAACAGCTCTTCTGCCGCTCCTTCCTCCTCACGCTGTTCCCCTGCTCTGGCATGTGGTATCCTATGGGATACAGTCCTTCACAAACTGCCCCAGCCTGGGTTCTTCCCACAGGGTGCAGTCCTGAATTCAGGAACAGACTGCTCCAGCACGGATCCCCCACGGGCCACAGGTCACACCAGAAACCCTGCTCCTGTGTGGGCCCTCCGTGGGCTGCCTCTTCCCTCAGGGCACGTCCACCTGCTGTGGCGTGAGGCCCCCCACGGTCTGCGGGTGGGTATCTGCTTCACTGTGGTCATCCGTGGTCTGCAGGGGGACAATCTGCTTCACCACAGGCTGCAGGGGAACTTCTGCTCCAGCATCTGCAACACCTCCTCCTCTCCTCTACTGACTTTGGTGTCTGCAGGGCTGTTTCTCCCATGTTTTTCCTCACTCCTCTCTGCTCTGCAGTGTTTTTTACCCTTTCCTAAACAGGCTTTCCCCGCGGTGCCACCATCTCGGCTGCGGGGCTCAGCCCTGCCCTGTGGTGGGGTTGATTTGGAGCAGGCTGGAAGCAGCCCCAGCACCCGGGCATGGCACCATGCCACTCTCCCACTCCTCACAGGACTGCATGCTGTCTCTGCATGCCGTTTCCTAACTTTGCTTTCTCTCTCTCTCTTTTTTTTTTTCTTTAAATGAAACCATCACCTGAAAAACATTTAGCTTTTATTTAGTACTTGGTGCAGGATATTCTCCTCATCTTGTACTCTTCTGGATGTGCGCTCGGTGAGTCATTAGTAGGCCAATCTCTTGGAACTAACTGTGATGGCAACTGTATGTACCTTGTTGTCAAGATCATGCTAAATAAAAATCAGGCTGATACTGCTATTTACTTCATATACGGTTCATTCATCCACACAGCCCCTGCTCGAGGAACGGAGTGGCACACAGGAGGGAAAATGTGTACATACCATTATCAGGATACTGTAAGGCACACATGCTTCTCAATCTTGAAAGGCTCTATTCTGAAAACTACACGATATACTGGCCATATATTCTTAAAAGATAGCCGTTATTATCTGAATAACAGAGGCAAATGGATACCTGCAGGAGCAGTGTTCCCAGCAATTGTTAATGTCATTCTCTCTGAAAGCAACAGGCTAATTGAGAAAGCAGCTACTGCCCACTGTATTTCTAGCCAGGTCAGAGGAGCAAAGCAAACTTAGAAACATAATGAATGAACCGTATATAAAGTAAATAGCAGTATCAGCCTGATTTTTATTTAGCATGATCTTGACAACAAGGTACATACAGTTGCCATCACAGTTAGTTCCAAGAGATTGGCCTACTAATGACTCACCGAGCGCACATCCAGAAGAGTACAAGATGAGGAGAATATCCTGCACCAAGTACTAAATAGAAGCTAGATGTTTTTCAGGTAATGGTTCCATTTAAAGAAAAAGAAAAAAGAGAGAGAGAAAGCAAAGTTAGGAAACGGCATGCAGAGACAGCATGCAGTCCTGGGAGGAGTGGGAGAGTGGCAATGCGGGAGTGAACCAAAGCGCCTGAGAAGCGGTTCGAGTGAGGTGGCTCTTGTCCCAGATGTGTAGCTAACACAGCCTCTTCCGCTCTCACAGCAGGACTTCCTTGTGATAACGACTTGTGGTGCTCACTGACCCAAGATCAGCTGCTCTTAATCTGAATGATTCAAAAACTGATGAGGAAAGCCCAGAAAAGGCATGCCTATTTGGAGCCATTTTTGCTTGATAATAGTCATCCATCATATTTCAGTCTTTGTTTACTGTTAGGTTTTCTTTCTAACCTTAGGCTTTATTAATCAAGTTAATTGAGAGACTAGCATTTAATTTTGTGGCAAGTCAAGAGCTTTAACATGCAGGATGATGCTTATTTATCAGACAGGTAACAGTACCTGTTCAACATTTTTGTGGCCTGAGGTCTGGTGAAGAGAGATATTCCTTTTTTTTGACTCAAATTGATCTAAGTTATTATTCATTTCGATGTCGCTAGGGTGATTTACTATAAAAAAAGAATGCTTTCCTGTACCACCGAAAAAAAGAATGCAAGCACTGTTGAAATCAGTGTGTTCACTGTGTTCACGCATTTCCCTGAACAGCAGAAATCTGCAGAACTGGGAATTTACCCAATATTTGTGCAACATTGGACAGCTAATTCTGTAGATCCAAATCACTATCTTTCAATTGAGAAAATATGTTAGAAGAGAAAAAATGCAAACCAGAAGTTATGAGAAAGCACCTTAGAAATGGATTCTAAATAAGGTTCTGGACAGGGACCTGGAGCAGAGAGTCCTGATGGATCCTTGTATCCCCTACGTGGCCAGTAAGCAGCCCATGAACAAACAAATTTAGGCTGGGACCTCAAAGGAAGCCCCCGGCCATTCAAGCAGCCCGATACTGGAATCTGCTTCCAGTAGTGGTGGCAAAAATTATTTCTTATGAATTGGAGCTTCGTGTGTTTACGAAAGGGGTTACGCTGCGCCCCCAACAGCGAAAGGCGCCTACAGTGTCATACAGGGAGTCGTGATCCTGGGAAATAACCCAAATCCACGTCACTATCTCTGGTTTTTTATACTCAGAATTATCCTAAGGAAAGAAAGGTATTTTCAGATCAAGCTTTACTGTCTGCTTTTTAAACTATCCAACTGGCATTTTCTACATGTAGACTTTTTTTTCACAGTACAGCTAGCTTTAAGACCCTCGGGCAGGTAGTTCAATTCTCCAATACCTAGACGTGAGAGGAACTGTTACAAAGACATGAGAAGCCCTTTGTCTTCCGCTTCTAGCTTTTCAGCCTGTACTTATTTAGCAAAACACTTAAAAATCATTTTGCTTTTATGCACGTATGTAGATCTATTTGAGCCAAGTGGAGTCCACGGCTTACTTTGCAATTTTTACATCATAGCTGATACTTATTATTTTTATAAAGAAGAGACACAAAAAATGGAATAAGTGAGATCAAGAATAGCTGTTGCTGTATCATATGCAATAAAATACTTCTTTTATACTGTACTCCTCACACATATTTACATATTAATATTTAAAAACAAGTGTGTACTGCTATTCATTATTTATTGCTACTTAAGGAGTAGATAGTCAGGATTTCTAAACTGACATACTGATTAGACTTTGCTCTTAGACGGAGAAAAAACACATTCAGTTTATGGCCTGCATTAATATAGTTTATCAATTAAAGGCTCCATTTTCCAATGTTCTGAACATTTCTTAAACTCTGAAATAATAAACTGTTCATGCTAATGCAGATAACAGGAAAGACACCATTGGTTGAGCAACCTTTTTTTTTTTCCCAGTCTTCAAAATAATGTTTTTATTGCAAAGGTAAACCTTGATTTCAAATGTCTCACGAAACAAAAATTCTGTGAATCTCTGTGAGGCTTTCATTAGAAGGCAATTCAGCACACTTGAATGCCTTTGCAACTTTGCTGAATTTTACATCGAAGTACCACACTGAACAGCCAAAGTTCATAAAAATTTGTCTGGTGGCATGTGGCCACAGAAGTCTGTGTGTAAAAGTAAACCCATCTCTATAATCTTTACTGTAATTCTTGAATAACAAACTCAAATTAAGCCTCCAGAAGTGTTTTTAAACACTGGTCATCATGGAGAGTATTACACTCGTAATGCGCCTGCAGAACATGGTCCTTCAAAGAAGAGGGTGGTAAGTGCTAAAAGGAAATCCAAAAATGGACAGCCAGAAGAAAAACAGATCCTAAATGCTAACCAAGGAAATAATGTCCTAAATCAAACAAGTCACATTTGCTTATTAATGAGGGAGGTGCTAGTTGATAGTGAGATTTTACTAATATTGATGCATTTATAATTGCTAAAAGAGTTACTCTGTTCTTGTTTGCAGCACAGCTGAAGTTTTCTCTGATTTCAGTTCATGCTCCTGTTGAGGCAGCATACATGAATACAGAGAGGGCTTTGCTGTGCGAGAGGGAAGAAAATGTACCTGTTGAGAGACCTTGTATTGTTGAAATACCTCCATTAGCACGCAGGGCTTCGCATGCGTATTTCTCTTACAGCCACTATCAATTAGGACTGGAATCCCAATGTACTAGGCACTAAATAGAACTACATCAAAAAGGAAATGTACTCCTAAACTGTTGATTGCTGTCTGTCCACATGCATTAAAAAGCAGATCTGGTAGTAATGCTTAAAAGGATGCAATGTGAACATAGTGGTCGAATGGGGCAATGAAGACAAAAGTGGAATGTAATGGAGGTTACAGAGATTAAGCAAACTAGGGTCTACAATTTATAACACAGAATTCTAGTAACAAACAGTACTCTGAGCTCACTGCTAGAACTGGCTGTTCTCAGCATGGTCAGGTCTTTATGTAGTGTATCGGATGCAAGCCTCAAGGAAGGACTTGATGAAGCTTTCATGGAGACTGTGGAGCTGTTTTTTTCCATTCATAAAAGGAAGAGAGAGAGGGACAGCATTCGTAAAGGTAAAAGAAAAAGATTAACTGTGCTTTAGCAGCAGGAAAATGGAATTAAAACCGCAATTAAATTGTACTTTACATGACATAGGGGACAGAAAAATTGTGAACGATCTGAGGTTAAAAATAAATGTCTTCATGGATCTTGGCAAGCTATCTCTCTAATGAGACCACAAAGTGGGAGCAAATAATCAACCATTTTGGTTTAGCTGGTTTATTTTTTCATTGAGTAGGACAGATGACTGAACGAGCAACACGATCGCTTTGGAAAGAATGCAAGAAGGTGGTGTGCTGGGAGCCTTGTGGAAGACACTGTACTTGAGGATTTGGTGATTTTGAACAGACTGTGTCTGCTCTATTGGGACTTGTACTTGAGAAGCCCATATGTTATCAGTATAGTCTGTAAAGTATAATACATATTTGGGAAAGGTAAACTATATGTGGATCAAGGGGTGGAATGCATTGATCCTGAGAGGGATGAATGGTGCTGGAGTAGCCTGTGGGCAGCTCCTGCCCAGCACCGCGATTACACCTCCTGTGTGACCTTGCCCCTTATCTAGCAGTGCACAAGTCATCAGAGGAACATCCTTTAGGGACAGAGTTGTTTTCTTGTAAGGAAATTATGCGTGACCTGGAATGATGGAAAGGGAGAATTTCTCCCCACAGACAGGATCTGCTCTGTGCAGTATGCCATGGGAAAATCCACTGGGGCTCTGTCAGATGCTGCATGAACACGGCATGCCCAGCGTCTGAAGGGATGTAAGATGTTACTCACTCTCTATACTCCTCTTCTTTGTCTTTTTGGAGCAGTTATCTTATTCAGGTATTTGTGGTTGGGCCTTTCTTATTGAGATCCAGAAAGAGCCCTGCACCAGCTCGCTCTCACCTCACCCCTATCCCAGTGCAGAACGGATGGTATTTGGTGTTACGCGGTGTTTGCTTAACTATTTCTTGGAAGTCAGAATGGTAGAAAAGGAAGGTGATTTCATTAGAAGAATTCTGAACTCCACAGAGAAACTTAAGCATAAGTACCAATACATATGATATACTAGAAAATTTTACCTAATTTTTTTTTTGTGTACAACACTACCACCTTATGTTCACCTATGAAGAGTCTAGCAGAAACTCTGTGAGTATGGGTGTAATAACAATGCTTGAGATAACCAGCACATCTGTATTTTGCAGCTATTAAAATACTGAAAGCACAGAACCCCAGATAAAGGTCAGCCTATGTGCAAAGACAGGCTAATGTGTGGTTTTTTCCGGTGAAATTCAGGCTTATTTAACAAAGAACACGCTAATAAACAGATAAAAGTTATTTGATCATGAGTGCTGATGATGATCTTGAACTTAGAAATTATGTTACAAACAAATCTGGCCATTATGAGATTAAAAAGTTACATCTGGTGAAATATATTTGTAATGTGAATATGCATACGGATCAGACTTCTAGTTCTTAGAGTACACTTTGGTACTTACCAGGACAATAACATGAAGGACCTCAAAAAGTAGATTTGCGAAAAGTCAATTTATTAGAAATTGCAGTATATGAAGTTCCCCAGTCACTTGTCTGAAAAATTAAAAATCACGCTTTTTTGAAAGCTATCTGTGAAAGTAAATTAAATTAATCACTAGTATGAATGCATCAATATTTACTGATTTGTATGATCCACAAATTTCAGACCAACATTTAGATTATTTTCAGAGAACTGATTCTAAGGACTGATGGAAATTTATTCTCATTTTAGCTGAAAAATGATTGAACCTAGTGTTACAAAAATCACTCACAATTACCACACCAGCATTTTTTGCCTCAAATAAAAGGAAAATCTTGCAACCTTTTAAAAAATCTCTCACTGCATAAAATGTTTTCTTCCTCTTACTCCCTCTTTGATTCTACAACATGATAACTTCTTCATTGTTGGGTTAGATGCAAAGAACTGATCCCTCCACCTTTATAGCACATCACAAAAGTGAACTCACATATTATAAAAGGAAGTCCCTAACTCATTGTTAATCTCCTGGGTTTTATCTTTGCAACTTCCTGTAACACTGCACCATAATTATGTTAAATGCCTAAATAAGACAGTTTCATTATTTCTTCATCTCCAGAACCTCCAGTAGTATTTGAATTGTCTCAACAAGGATTTTCATTTCATTGATGTTGACCTGTGACAAATGTATCTGTTCAGAGCTCAGCTTCTGAAAGAATTTTCTATGGAGACAAATACTTCTAGTCACGTGGAATTTTCAGATTAATTTGCGCCTAAGATTAAGACATATTCCTCGAAGGTGTTGATGAAATAACCAGTCTCTCAGCAAAACCCACAAAATTGTGAGTTTGGGTCATGGCAATCAACAATTTTGTATACATATATGAAAATACTAAACACTGCTCTTCTTATTCAATGACTACTGAATCTTTATTCAAGCAAATTTGATCCAAAAGACAATGTCTATGCTCATTCATGTACCAGGACAGATAGATAAGTAACCTTCTTCTGCCATTTGTCTCTATAGGTTTTTCTAAAATCATACAACATATATGTAGAGTGCCAACCATTCACCTCTTTAAATCCTTACTGGTTTTGTTTTGATTTAATTACGTTTAGGCTCAAACCATTGAATCGTTTATTAAGTTAAAGTAGTTATTTAGTCAAGGGAAACAAAGTGTGACTTTTTACAAAGAGATTCAGTTGAGTCTGACTAAGTGCCTGGTATTAAAAAAAAAAATTAAAAAAAAAAGAGTACAAGTTTTGGCTTCAGGATTTTCTCTTTGAAATATGCACCAAACATTTTTTCTGAATGCTCTTGATCTACTAAGCTTTGTACACCACTTGCTTAACACACTGGATGTCACTTTTTACTTATCAAATGAAAAAGAAAACTAAATGCCACTGATAACATTATAAAAGATTTACTTTTATTTCGTCTGGTTTTATGTTTCATAAATAATTTCTAATGGCAACAGTGATGCTTAGGATTTGAAAAACTGCAGCTAACCTTGTTATTTCACTGTACCTTAGGACTGATAGTTTTCTCAGAATCTGGTGCTGCTGGAAGAAAAGGAACAGTGACACAACTTATACATGTTATATTCTTTGCATCTGCGGAGAGGCAAAGTCTGTAGGAAGAGGTAACATCATCCATTAGAACATCTGACACATGTAGTTGAAAAAGGTAAATTTTGGTAAATTCTAAGTTTGACCATGCTGCAGATTATACTGCTTTTTTAAAGACAATGTAATACAGGGCTTAACATACGTCAAATAAAGTTGTCAAAAGTTGGTTCAGTAAATCAAATACATACTGTGATCTTCTTTACAACAGTTTAAAAACAAAAAAAAAAAAGCTGACCCAGCAACTTCGCTACTGCCTGCATTGCTTCCTGTCTTTACCCATAATTTACACACCAAAGCGCTCAATTAATAAAAAGATAAACAGTCAATAAATTAGTAAAACAAAGAAAATTAAATAGAACAAGTCAGTGTATTAAGGGTAGCATAGTATACAGTGCTATATCTGTGTCCGTGTCCCCCCCACTTTAAAGATTCTAAATTTAAATTAAACTTCCATTTTATTTTGGTAAGATGATATGTTTTTCTATTCATGTTTCTCCATTCATTTTTCTCCATCCATTGTTTGGTTACCTCTAACAAAAAAGCCCACCCCAAAACCTAGTTGTGATGCATAAAATCTTGAGTTGATATTGGTATCATTGGTATGCACGCCAGAACACATTTAGGATAATTTTGACTCATGCTTAGGCCCTTTTTCCATGTGCCAGCTCATTTGAGGGCATTAAAAATAGAATACATATTTGACTCAAGAACACCAGGGAGTGAAGGGGAAGGGTAGCCATTTATAATTACCTGAAATAGGATAATAGTGACACTGCCATTTCTGTGCAAAGAAATGAAGTGTGGTGTTTCAGGCACTGAATTAATTCTTAATTAAATGTCTTAAGCTTTTTCCAAGCAAACTGCAAAACTACAACACAAATGGTGTGCAATAAACTATGGTTGAACTAAGCCTTAAAAGGGGAACATTAAAGACGACTGGTCTGATGCATTTAGATTTCCAGGCTCCTAAGGGATATTTTTCCCATGAAAAACACTGTTTCTTGGTACATTGTGCAAGAAACTACATGAAGAGCCAAATTCTGTTTTTCAGTATATCCACAGGGCTTCTCTTTCAGCAGTTTGAGCCTTTTATTTGTATTCTAGGCTAAAAATTAGTCCCAAGTAAATACTTGCAAAGTTTAGTGGTCACCAAACAGCCAAGAAAAGAAAGTAAGGCTTTATATGTAGGAAAAGATGTAGATGCATTCATGTAACATTTCATGCATTTGCTAAGCAAACAGATGTTCAAACACGGCATCTGCCTCGGTTTCCTCCTGGAGCTTTTGGAGGAATAAACTGTA
Organism: Dromas ardeola; assembly: GCA_013398915.1. Classification (NCBI taxonomy): domain Eukaryota; kingdom Metazoa; phylum Chordata; class Aves; order Charadriiformes; family Dromadidae; genus Dromas; species Dromas ardeola. Next base: position 209,988 of record VYZM01019470.1, on the reverse strand, counting down.
TCTTACCCTGAACTGAACCTAAAGGGTCATTCTGGTTGTCTTTTCATCCACAATACATGTAGAAACAGCAGTATCACTGACATAAAGTCATCGGCTTCCTTCTGATACCTGTGTGCTTGTATTTGTTGTGATTTCTACGTATGGGTCCCGAATTTGAAGAGTCTGTCACATGAACAGTGGCATGACAACATTCTAGTGTACCCTTTACAAAGTGCAATTGCTTTACAGACAAATAAAATGCATTTGTCTCTCCAGCAGTAAACCACTGGGCAACTTTTCTTTATTTCAACATTATGTGTGACTTCTAGATTGGACTTCCAACTATTTGGAAACATGATAGACTTCTGCATCCACCCATAAAATCTCCTTTGACTGCTAACACTCGTTATTCAACCCTTACTTTGGTAATAAAATGACAAAACAAAAGCGGGGGGAAAGGAGAACCAAAAAGCCTTTCCCAAATTTAAGAAATATAGCTAATAAAACAAAAACTTACATAATGCCAGAAAATTAAAAAGTCCTGGGAAAATGTCGTACCTGGAACCCTGTCTGAGGCTAACAGCTAATCAGGATTCACACAAAAAAGGCATATTTCTGCCAATGCCTGTTAATGCCAAAGCACAAGCTACTTCTGAAAATATTTACGTAGATAAGCAATTCTAGGGAAATGCAACTCACATTGTTAAGAGTTTCTTCAGAGGAACCCATGGTATCCCTGTAATACAATACTGGCAGGACAAGGCTTCTGAGTCCCTCTGATTTCATGTGAGTGTGCATCTAGATAAAAACATGGGGGAATGAAAGGAGGAGAAAGAGAGAGTCCCTGGTTGGCAACGTCCAGTGCCACGTGTGCACTCCCAGGCACACAATTCAGCAGCACCTTTTCATTGCTTATCTGTATGCCCTTTTTGGCTCTGTGAAAAAAGGTATCAGTGCTCCATATAGAGGCTGGCTTTGCCTTCAGGTGGCTTGACTGAAGGCAAAAGAAGAATATGTTGGTGTCTATTATTTAAATTTCTCTTTTCTTTCTCTGATTTTCCACCTTGCAATACCAAAAATACACCCATGTTAATTTCTCTTTAGTTGTGTGGCATAGCTAAGCATCCCTTTTGGAGGAATAAACTCTACCTTATTCTGAGTTGAACCCAATGGCTCAGTCTAATTGATTTGAGCTCTATGCAAAGCATCTGTAGAGGGAACAGCATTACTGGCTTATAAAGCAATCAGCATCATTCAGGCATCCATGCGCACATACGTGTTGTCAGATTATTATCACAGACCAGAGATAAGCTTCGAAATTTATAATTGTCAACATGTCATTAATTCTCAGAATAATTCCTTGTAGCAAAAAAAAATCATCGTAAGAAAATGTACCTTTTTCCTTTAGCATCTAAGAGTCTCTTCATGGACCTGTAAATGGAAGAAGATTAACTGTATGCATGCATAAACATTAAATCCTATCTTTGCACAGGGAACTTGGAAAACTGTTATATGTCAAAGTATACATGCTCATGCACATTATGCTGTAAGTGCCAAAAAATTTGAGAATACCAAATACTTGGAAAGCAAATTAAAAACTCTGGTTCTCTCTGCTCCTAGTAGCACATCACCAGAAACTGAAAATTGGTACTTCTTTATTGTTAATTTTTTTCTTTTACCTGACTGACGTTTTACCCATCCGAAAAAAATCCGTTCCCCAGTTATCTGTATGCAGTGTAACAGCAGGGGGAGCTCAACGCTTTTTTCCTGGTAAACCTCACAGAATCATGACTAGTTTCTTAGCGTAAGCAGCTATTAATGACCAAAGTTTTCCCCCCACAAATACAAGAGGGTTGGATATACAATGTAATTCAAGATATAGCTAGAATTGTTCTCAGTATCCAACCCAAAATTTAACCACTGATTCTTCTGAAAATTTCCCAGTCTCTTCAAAGTTGTGGATCCATTAAACAGTCTTTACTTTGGAGAAAAAAATTAACTTCTTGCAATGTCTTTAAATATATAACCATCAAAATAAAAACAAAATTTCAGGGTATTTTTATTTAGATTCTATGTAAGGTAATGCAAAGCCACAATTCAAAATATAACCGGATTAGGACAGCACCCTGACAGCCTGCCTCATTATTATACCCACACCACTGTAATAAATGGCTTTTATTCAAATATGTATTTAAACCATCTTAACACTCTATACAACTCTTTACATACATCCAAAGCAGCATTTTGTAGGTGTTGAAAAGTCTCTTTTCTCTGTCTCTTCAGACAAATGAAACCAGTCGTGTTACCCTTTTCCCTACTGATGAATTTCCATAATTCCCTCAAATATTATTATAGATACACCAATCTTCATTAAGAGAATAGAGCACTATCTAAATTAAATGTTAAGTGCAGGGGAACTTGACTAATACCTAGCAATCACTATACTACTACCATTAGCTGAGCCTCTCAGGAACAAAATTTTTTTCCATTTCTGCCTAAGTTCAGGTTCACAAATCATTCCACTCTGGCTTAGACAACATACTCATTCGCTATCTTATGGTTATAACTAAAGTTATATAACTAAAGTTATAACTACAGGTATAAACTGAGGCTTACAATACAATCCACATTTTTACTTCAGTATGTAACCGAGTACATCAGTTCCTGCAAAAGTATGAAATGGAAGCCAATTATTTGCTATCTTCTAACTCAGTTTTCTTCACTATTTTAAATAAATTTGCAGGAATCCTACTTTCCTCAAGTACTTGTGATGGCTTTACATGACTTAAAGAGGACCATTTTTTCTTAGTACTACAAGATTTTCTAATGGATTCTCACATGAAGATAGAAAGATACCTCCAGTGTCACTGTATTTCCACTTAAAGGAAGACATTGATTAGTCATTGTTTTAAGATCCTTCTCTGGACTCACTTCGAAACAATAAAGACTGGAAACAGCCTCCTGATGGAATTCTGTTATCATTTTATAAAATTATATATGGCAATAAAAATAATTTAATTGCCTATATGAAAATGCAGTTGACCAGGTCATAATTTTTATCCTTATGTCACTTAGCACTCCAATATTTCATTAAGAGATTTGGTAGTAATGTGCAAAAGATACTGATGCTCCTATTAATACAAGATATAAAGCATGTACAAACTACAGGATTAATTACTGAAGCTTCCAAATTCTTGCAGCAAATTTGTGTTGGAATTGCATTATGAAACAGCAATTTTAAGAAGTACTATTACATGGAAGGGAGCATTTCTTTTCTTTTCATATTCACTGGAAAAATATTACATTGACTCATGATTTTACATACTCTATGTATGTAAGTTCTGTGGTAAGAGGTATTTGCAGTTTCCTAGCTGTGAATTGTCAGTCTGCATTCACATAAAAATTAATTTTCACACTGAATTTTCTCCATTTATATTCATTTGTTTCTATGTTTGCTACCTTTTAAGACCACCAAGTGAAAATACCCATATAAATGTGAGAGAACTAAAATGCATTTTTATGCATTATATAAAATCTTTTGCTAATAGCTGACTCTCTTTGATTTATGGTGTTGAATGATACCTGAATCTGTAATGGTAGTGTGTGGTGTCTACTGGAAATGCACCAAGAATATCAAATTATTATTTACTCTGCTATGGAATTATTCAGGCAGAACAATATAGAAATATTTTTTACTTCCAGTGTTGCTGTAGTGGTGATCACTTTATATTTACACTTACATAAACTGCATTCTGTGCTATAAGTACTCGATGCCAGCTGGAACACTTTGCTTGCACTGAAATAGAGAAGCATTTCTGAAAAATCAAAATCTCACTGCAAATACAATCCACCTTTTGGGTAGGCATTGCTCAGGTAATTTAGCTGAGGAAACAATATAATGCAAGATGGCAATTTTTCACTTTACATACTAAACTTCGGTGCAAGGTTGTGAAAAGTATTGTGGCATGCTTTGATTTTGGATTTATCTTCCATCATAAAATTTTGGCCGGTGAGCTAGTTATTCATAGCTCTAGTTATCCATAGCTCTTCTAGTGACATAATTGGGATTGCAAAAAAATAACCTCAGCTGATACACTCTTTGGATAATGAGAGGAATCACGAATAATTCTTTGCAATGAAACACTAGAAGAACTACCTCTATGTGGGTACTGTATAACTCGTCTCCCTGTCTTCCTGACAGAGGTGGGAACGATGGCCTACCAGATTATTCTAATGGTTAGGCTATTGCTGAGGATGTACAAGGAAATAATTGCTGAACAAACTGGAGGAATCACACCATTACAATGTGTATGTTGAATATTTTAAAGGGATCTCAGGGTCTGATACTACTGTGTGTGATGATGAAAAACAGTGTAATTCTATTGAAGATGATGGAGTTACAACACTACAAAACTTGAATGAAATCAGAATTAGGTAGCATACACTGAAGAGCAGACTGTAGGAGAAGAGTAAAAGAATAGGAAAACAATGCCTGAGGTATCAGATAAATAATCCAAACATCTACTGTCATTAACACTTATGACCCAGCAAAGGATGAGACTGACTGCAAATGAACTAGATATTATACAAAGTCTCTATAGGTTAATAAGTATGCATGATGAATCAGCTAACAGTAACTTATTTTGGAGTTGCACAAAAATAGAAGCCAGATAAAGAATAAAAGCTGTCTTGTAAAAAATAATGCTAATTCAAGAAGCTGGGAGAATACATGTGCTTGAAGGTGAAGAGCAAAAGAAATAAGCATAAAAGGTATCTTGACAGAAACGGCAGTATTCCTATACTGACAAAATACAGATTTATAATTTAGGTCAAAGAGGTGGAGGAATAGTATCCCACAGACTAGATCTTGGGAGAAACAGTTTATCACAGACTTTGCTGAAACTTTTGGGAAGAGATTTTAATCTATATAGTTAACAAATAATAAAAATGCAAATACAATACTCCGGATACATAATTGGTATCCATTTCATGATAAAAACAGTAGATAAACAACAGGACAAAAGCAATCACAGAGACAGCAGGTGCTAATACTGAACACTTAAGTATCTCTTTTTACTGAGCTACTGTGATATCAAGTCATACTCTACCAATACGAGAACAGATGATCAGAGGGCTGTGGCACCTCTCCTATGAGGACAGGCTGAGAGGGTTGGCGTTGTTCAGCCTGGAGAAGAGAAGGCTCTGGGGAGACCTTACAGCGGCCTTCCAGTACCTGAAGGGGGACTACAGGAGAGATGAGGAGGGACTCTTGATCAGGAGTGTTGCAATAGGACCAGGGGTAATGGTTTCAAACTGAAAGAGGATAGATTTAGATTAGACAGATACCAGGAAGAAATTCTTTACTGTGAGGGTGGTGAGACCCTGGCCCAGGTTGCCCAGAGAAGCTGTGGATGCCCCATCCCTGGAAGTGTTCAAGGCCAGGTTGGATGGGGCTTTGAGCAGCCTGGTCTAGTGGGAGGTGTCCCTGCCCATGGCAGGGGGGTTGGGACTAGGTGGTCTTTGAAGTCCCTTCCAATTCTAACCATTCCATGATTCTACGATTCCATGAATCTAATGTTGTAATTTGTGTCATACGGCTATGTCAAGTGGTTTTTTTTCCAGGACTCGAATTTATGATTCTGTTTCACCAGACTTGTGCAGACCACATGGGAACAGCTGGCTGATGTAGCTGATCCAGCGGCTTACTGCCACAGAAAGGGTGGTTTGGACCACCCTGTACCTACTGGCCATTTCCCTTGAGCAGGCTCAAAGGGTCATGTGAACCTTTGGGAAGCCAATGCCATTCCTTAAACTCACAGCAAACTAACTCAGGATAAAATCCCAATAAAATAGGAACAGTCCCGTGCAGAGTTAAGGAGTTAAATCAGGCAGCGAGGGCCAGGGCTGGCAAAAGAGAGGACTGAGCGTGAGATGGTTCAGGGCAGGGGAGGGAACTGCAGGGTGATGGAGGGCAGAAGTCGTCTTCTGCCTCTTCTGTCCCCTTCTGCCCACACTGTGAGCACCCTGAGGCCTTCTGCCCACAGCAGTCATCTCACCGACAAAGCGTGCTGCTGACAGGAGCCATGTCACCCACAGCGCCTAGCAGGGATCCTCTCTGTCCCTCTTGTTCCTGCAGTTGCCATGGCACCTTCCCTTCCCTTTAGCCTCTGTCTGCCCTCTCCAGCCGGAGGAAGAATAAGCCCTGGACAAGGCTTCATCCAGCCCCGAGCTCAACCTACCACTGCTCGTCAGCACAGACATCTGGAGAGAAAGAGCAGGCCATGGCGTGTTATTTTACGGAGAATTTTCTCTCACCCCTGCAGGGTGGGTTCTGGAGCCGGGGCGGGGAGCTGCATCCCTGCCCAGAAGCGATGGACATTGTAGTAGGGGATCAATGTTCCTCCAGAAAGCGAGCTCTGCCGCTCGCTGTACACACACGCGTGCACACACACACATGTGCACCTGCTTTCCTTCTTCGGAATGCTCTGTAGAGACAAAACAGTGTGTAGGGTGCAGCAACGAATTCCAGGCAGCTTCTCTTCCACCTCAATTTGCTTTCCACCTGGCTTTGCCAGGGTGGGATAGGAGGTCGCACGGCCACCCACTGAGGCTGAGGCGGCGCTCTGGCGAAAAGCTCCCACTGGAACTCTGTAAGCTTTGGCAAACACCTGCAACCAGGTGTTAATAAAGGCGACTCATCAAGAAAAAGGAGTCTCTAGTCCTTAAGACCACAAAGGAAATCATGAAACCAAGAGGTAATGGGCACAAACTTGAGTGTAGGAAGTTCCATCTCAACACGAGGAGGAACTTCTTTACTTTGAGGGTGGCAGAGCACTGGAACAGGCTGCCCAGAGAGGTGGTGGAGTCTCCATCTCTGGAGACATTCAAAACCCGCCTGGACGCGTTCCTGTGTAACCTGCTCTAAGGTGACCCTGCTCTGGCAGGGGGGTTGGACTAGATGATCTCCAGAGGTCCCTTCCAACCCTATGATTCTGTGATTCTGTGAAACAATGCTGAGGCTTGTGACAGCATGCCATACCGTGCCATGGTGTGTCCGGTGTGTACGGCAGTGATGCGATGCATACCATACTTCTCCGCAGAACACGATGGTGATAGAAAAAAGAAGCAGGACTAAGACCGCCTTTGAGGAACAAAGGAATACCAAAAATTCTTGCACTTTTTCAGAAATAAGTCATCAATAAGAACCTCAGTATGCAAATAGTTAAGCGGAAATAATTAAAAAAAAAATCAAATAAATCAAATTAACAAATAGGTTTTTTAACCCTTCCCTAGTCATTAGTCCGTACCTTCGGACCTTGGCAGACAGCTTTTACTTTGAAACAAGTAACACCGGGAAACTTTCAGAAGGTGATCTGCCAAAACAACGCATACTGGAACAAACTGATTTTATCAGTTGAAGGAGATTGCAAATACTGGATGTTATTCATTTAAAAGCATACAACCAGCAGATACAATTTGTTTGTTGTTCTTAAAAAAAAAAAACACCAAACCCCACCACACAAACCTGATTGGGATGGCATACTGGAAGGATAATTTGCTCTACTCAGATATACTGATGGCTTCTAAATTAACTGCAAGTACTCACCAACAAGACTGAGATGTACTTGTGCATAGCACTGTGAAAGCATCTTCCTAATGCACAGGGGCAATCAAAGAGCACTTCCCAGATATTCCATCGACGAAGACGGGATGCTGACTAACTATGAAAATCCTGCGATGTTGCTATACGTGATCTGCTGCTGTACTGTCATGTGAGTGCCAAGTTCAGATACTGTTTGGAATCTGTCAAAACACCACAGAAAACGTTACCTCAAGCAGAAGAGACTGAGGAGAGTGACAATAAATATCTTTGTGCATATGGAAGGAAGAAATGAAAATGGGATAGATGGGTGCAAAGACTGATACGGAGATGATAAAACAGGGTGGTGGTTTCCCAATCTCTGCTGGCTTCTGAGAAGGACTACTGAAGATGCAGGGTGTTTAATATCGTATTTTGCTCCCTCTGTCAGTCTCACTTTTAATTTCCTGTGGCAGTAAGCAACATTAAAACGTCTCACAGGCAACGGGTTGCCAAGAGCCGTGCACTAGACACTACTTGGATAGAGCAAAATGAGACTATTAATGCGACAGGGGAGGCTTATCAGGAAGTATCTGCCCAGGATTAGGTAACAGTATGGATAGTATCTATGGATAATAATTATCTGTATGGGCAATAATGGTGTCTGTCATTTACTGATAGTTCTTATTAGGATAAAATATTTATAAAGGATGTTTCATGTTTCGAAACAAAAGCTAACCATTACGGAGCGGAGGGCTGGAAAGAAATTTCCTCGTAGGCTTATCATCATGTAATTGTCCATAATGGGGGTTCTTCTGACTTCCACTAAGTCACAACGCAAACGGGTAGAACAGCATGTAATGGCTATCTGCTGATGGCCAGATTCAGGACTAGATGGCTCACCCATTAAAAATCTCAAGATATTTATTCAGTGGAGATTTAAAATCCAATGATGTCAATGGGAGCGGCACATACAGATTAAATTTACGGTCCCTGGGGTGTCTTTTCTCGTTAAAAATGCAAAATTAAACGACAGTTCTGCATTTGAGGTACACGCTGTGTTCATGCCTTCTAGGCTGAGCATACAAAAGGGCTGGTTAAGAAAGTTGAGTCAGACTACATCTACTGGGGAACGTTGCAGTATTGTCTGAGGTATGTAGTTTTCAATAGAACCGCTGTGCCCACAATTTGTGGGGGGGATTTTCATACAGTTCACCCAAAGGTCGCAAATTCGTCGACCCACTCATACCCTTTCTCTACACGATGCCAGAAGACGGTTGCCACGTACTTGAACTCTGTGTACCAGTGTTCTAGGCACAAAACAGTCACACATCCATCGAGTATCTCTTGTGACCTGTATTGTGCACCCATCTTCACCCTTCTGGGCCACGGCTTTCAGAAGAAAACTCCGGTACGCTGACAATTAATTTCATGAAGAAATTTTTTTTTGCCCTCCCTTTCATTACTTATTCGCATTTTTACGTGAGCCGTCCCTTGTAACTCGATCTTTAGAAATCTTTATTGGATTTAATAATAATGCATTAATCTGGGACAAAACCACAGATAGGTAAATACACACATATACCTACATACATAGAGGTTTTAAAATAGAGAAGGTTTGAATGAAATACAATTTTTATTAATAACTAAGATTAAACGATTTTGACTAAAACTCCATCTACTGGAATAAAGAAATGTCATTTTAAAAAATACTTCAAGTTCTAGTAACTGTTTTTTATACATTATACATCAAAATACGGTATCAAAATATGTGGAAATACTGTTTCAAAGAAATGAAAAAAATACTCATTCTATAAAAACTGATTGCATTATTTTCCTGATTATTTTATTCCCATTTTTTAATCTCCTCGTAATCTTACGCTGTATGGCGGACGGACCCTACTTAATTCATATCATCAGTCCACATGAGGAGTTTTAGGAAAGGGCACACGAATTTCACAACAGCCGCCAAGAGGTGCTGGAAAGGTCATCACACCCAAGGCTGGAAGATGGGAGACCCATGTGCCCCTCTACACACCTCATCGGCTAGCACGAGCTTCCCCCCAGATTTTGCAATATTTCCAGATAGGAACGGCTCAACATGGAGGTGGGCAGACCAAGGGCAGGTGCGGGAATTCCGCGAGGAGTTTATGAATCCAGAGAAACGAGGAGCTGCGTCAACGGGTCCGGTCCAGCGGTGGGCCACCGCCCCGGGGGCTGCTGGGGCCCGAGCGGGGCCGTGGCCGGGGCGAGGGGCGGCAGTTGCCAGCGCCGGATGGGCAGAGGCCACGCCGGCGGGACACGGGCTGCCTTCCGTGAGGCCGGGCAGTGGCCCCCGGCTCCCCCCCGCGCCCCCTGCCCATGGCAGAGCCGCCCAGGCGGGGAGGGGGGGCCGCGGGCCTCAAACCCCACCCGTCCCCGGCGGTGCGGGCCTTACCCCCTTGGCGGCCCCGAACGCTCCGGCCCGAAGTGGAGAAGGCGCTTCTCCCCTCCCTTCAGTTGCCACATTCCCTCCGCCCCGTCCCCGCCAGCTCAGGTCACCCCCTCTGGGACGGGCACGGGATAAAAACGTCTTCCACCCCCGCTAAAAACGGAGGAGGGGAAACCGCCCTCAGCGCCTGGCGCTGGGGAAGGCGCTGCCCTGCAGGGCGCACCGCAGCCAGCCGCCTTCCCCGCGGCCATTTGGTGTGAGGAAACCGCCCGCTCCCTCTCCCCCCACCTCCCCTCCGCCGCAGGGCGGGCGAGGGCGGCCGTGGGGCGCCGGACCCGGCTGCGGGCGGCATCGCGGGGGGG
>VYZM01019470.1:176635-198266 GCA_013398915.1 Dromas ardeola | reverse complement strand
GCGGGCTCCGTGTGGAGACGGGGGGTGGGGGGAAACGGCCTTCCAAAATGGAGAGGGGGAAGGATGGCGGGTGAGTGAGGGGAGGAGGGGGCTGGGGGGGCAAATGTCGTCGTCGGTGTGTGTAGGAGAGGGACGGCGAGGAAGCGGATTAAGGAAGGGACTCGCAGGGGGAGTTGCTGTGCGGATGGATGGCGGCGGGTTTAATATCTGCATTGTTCTGTGCGCCTCGGGAAGGCTGTTGGCTCGCTGGTTGCATTTTTCGTTGTGATTTTTAGTTAATGAGGTAAACCGGGTTAAGGGGCTTATGCTGAGATTGTAGACCGGTTTTTTTTGGAAAGAAAAGGGCGCCGTAGAGCCCCAGATGCACACGCGAATCTGAGGAGTAACCTGAAGTGTGCAGGAGGATGACAGGATCTCTAATGCTTTTTGGAATCCACCCACTGGTCAGGAAATAAAATCTATTCTATCATTTCTCCTTAGTTAAAACAGGTTGTTATTTTGGAGACACAAGTATGCAGAGTCAGTGTTTATCTTAACAGAAATTCGACTTGCGATAGAACAAGCCCTTTGAATTAAAATACGTTTCTCCGTATCCAGCGTGCTCTACTATGTCGCGTCGCTCCCGTGGTAATACAGCTTCTGCCTGGGACTCACAGGCCTTGAAATATGTCTGCACCACTGTCTGGTGTGGGGATGAGTGGGGAGGTTCCAAGTGGATGCGGGATGTTTATGCTGAAGATTTTTTGTCTTGGGTCATGTATATGAAAGTAGTGATTTATTCTGGGGGAGTAAACTGCCTTTTCAATGAGGTAAGGAGAGTTAAAAGGAAAAGTCAGAATATGTTTTAATGCTTCTATATGAATACGCTGTTTCCTGCAGCTTGTCATCTGGATGTGGAGAAGGGTGCTGGGATCCTTAACTGGTGTGGGAAAGGAGTGGTGAAGACAGATGCAGCACTCCCAGTAATAACATTCTGTCTCATTTTTGCCTGATTTTGGTTGGTGGAAGTGCATGTTGTGAGTCTTTAAAGATTCACGAAGAAGATAAAATAGGGTATGGATAGTTTGCTTAATTTTATGGATGCTTAAGTGTAATTACTTAGTGATATATATTTGCTTCAGGAGAGGCAGTTGGCATATTTGACTTGTTATTCAGGTCCAAATTGTTTCTGTATTTTTCTGATTTTTCTTGCAGTAACGCTAGAGGGTTCTCCCAAGTTTTCAAAAATGTATGAAATTTAACTGAACGGTGAGCCAATATATATTACCCAGAGAAGGAATTCAGATATCTGCTTCTGCAGTCAGTAGTGCAGGGCTTGTGCTGGTTTGCAAGGTCCTGCCACGGGTCATGTGAAGTGTAAGGGGGGGTAGGTGGTGGTAGATTGGGGTCTAGTTGTGTCATCGCTTTGGACCAAAGGGGATGTGGTGACTAGAGGGAGAACAGGGGAGAAGCCAACCCATAGAAAGCCTTGGGGAAAATTCTTTTCAGTGCCTGTATGAAAGGCTTTTTCATTCATCAGCATCAGTGCAAACCAGGAGTTCTGATACGCTTGTGAAGGCGTAAGCATGATATACTAGAGACCGAAAGGGGTGAACATCCGGCTGCTCATACTTAACAGCGTATCTGTATACTTGGGTAGTGAAAGCACTACAGAAATTGTTACTTGTGCACACATTTTTTTTTTCCTTGTCTTTTGTTTTATCAACCTCTGTCATGTGTTTGTGTGCATGTGCATCTATTTGAATTAACACATAAGATCTCATCTTCTAAAATGCAGTGTAGCGGTGAACCACTGTTGCAGTCGTGGGATTGGGTAGAGGTTCAAGTTTCAATTTATAAACAAATTTTGAGGAGGACTTTTTTTATTAGTGGGTGTATTTTAGGTATCTGACAGCACTTTTTTTTTTTTAGTCACTCTCACTGCTGCCTGGGCAGTTGCTCAGTTATTAAGTTTTTGTTGTTTGTGTGGGTCATTCACATGGTTATGAGGCAGACAAAACCATTTTAGAACAGAAAAGTAGTCATTAAAAACGGTGAGGCTGGTAGCACGAAAACCATCTGAAACTGCTTAAAGTATTTTTTTTCTTTTTTTTTAAATTTCGTAGGCCCTTACTGTGCCATTACATGTCTTTCCCCCTCAAAACTTAAATTACTAGTGTTGCTTGATTTTATTTTATGTAGACATAGGCAAATGGGTTTTGTTTGGTTTTTTTCCCTTTTTTTCAGAGGTGCCAACTTCAGTCCCACTTTGTAAAGTATTGTGGGACTTAAAAGCCTAAGTAGGTTAAAGGCTTTTGAATATGGGACTGAAGCATATCCTCTGAAAGCTCATAAGGAAGGTACTAGTGCAGTTTAAACTGAGCCGTGTTAATTGACCATGCATGTTCTTCAGACTTGTTGCAAGTGCAAAGTGAAAGGTTTTATTAATTCAAAGGCTTTTAAGGCACAAATAAGCATATTTATGCCAGATTGTTTTCTTACACTTGTCTAAAAATTAAACGTACATACATACAAATGTACATACATAGCAAATATAGAAGAAAAATGTTTATTAATGTGTGGATTAATAATAATCCACACATTATTAATGTGTGGATCACAAGAGACAGTTTTTTACCCCTTAACTCGGGGAAGATACAGTGCTTCCTTGCAAAGTGAGTTGATTTCCTCCTAACTGTTACTGTGTTATAGACAGACAGACACACACACACACTGGCTGTGCTCTGTTCCCCCTTTTTGTATATTAATGATGATACTGTTTTACTTTTCATGCGATCAAAGAGTTCAAAATGCTAAGTCATTTATGGAAAACTTTTACTGCATGCTAAGATTATTTTTAAGTAATAATTTAAAAATAAACCCTCTCTGTGATTAAACATTAAAATACCATGTTTATGTACTTTATTGTACATCATTGCTTAATTTTTGGAACAAATTAGAACAGGACAAAGTCTTTTTTTACTATTGTAATTCTGAAAAGCCAGAATTCAGAAACAAGCACTGAAGCATATTACAAAAGACATAGTAGTAGTTTGGCTAGTACAACTTGGCTGTAATGTTTAAGGCATTTTGGAACAAATTCAGTCTTCCACTGAATTTGGTTTTAATCTCATGTATTTTCTATATTCTTCTGGATTTCATTACGGCTGAACACTTTGTAAAACACTATGATTGTTCTCCAGAGCTTACAGTTGTTAATATCCATCCATTGTTTGCTGTTCGCTGTAAAAACACTTACATTGTTTTTATAATTGGGAAAAAAGAGGTGTTTTAATGTTTTATATTGGTATATGCCAAACAAAATGTACAGTATTCTGCATGCATGTATTTTAAGCATGTATATACATATTCATTGTTAAGTAGTAAGAGCCATGTGCTCTAGTTCTTAAGTATATCACTTTGCTTGTCATCCATGGAGATTTTGCATTGTGTCAGAAAGCAGCATTTGGGCCTGCGTGGTAAGTTGTAGCCATAAACTTTCAATCCTGGATGTGTTTTGCGCAGGCATTACACTATTTTCTCAGTGGGAAATGCCTTGAGTATCTAAGAAAATAATCTGGCAGTATCACGCTAGCTAGCTGGCTAGCTGTGCCTACATATCTATAAACCTTGTCCAAATTAAGTACTGGAGGTGTGTGACAGTGTTTGCTATTTTGTGCCATATCTATTGGTGTTGTGTCATGTGCAAAACATGTTTGTTTTTTTTTTTTAAGGGGTAGGTGTTTCTTATGTTTGAGGTAGCAGATATGTCAGTGGTGAGAGTTGCCTGATGCAAGCGTCCTTTTATTCTGTATGTGCTACCAAAGGAAACAGGTGGAAGATAAGCCATTTGAATTAGTGTGAATGGCAACCAGTCTTATGTGGAAGGGTATATATGCATTTATTTTCTTATACCCATGTCAGCTGAATTGAAGATTTACATGCAGAACTTGGTGAACTAGCAAAGACTTAGAATATCTGTGGATAAGCTGAAGAGGAAGTGGGTCCATTAAGCCAACAGTGGAGTACGGTGGTTTTATATAACTTTTTCTTCAGCTGGAGAAAAAAGAAAGCTTCCTTATTTTTCCTGTAACTTATATTTATATCAGTCTGTCTTACACGGAACACTTTCAAATAATTTTAGGTAGTTACCACAATGCATATTTACAACTGTGAAATGAACAAATAGTTAACATCCATCTTGATATTTGTTGTAACTAGATCAGTAAATATCTCTTACTTAGCAGAAGCTGTTTCTAAGGAAATACAATGTAATTCTGGATGCAAAACACCTTTCTATATTCTTATATAGAGATATATGTCCATATATAAAATTAACTTTTTTTTTGAGGAAAACACAAATCATCATTTGGATATCAGTGTGAGAACATATGAAGAACATACATTTAGAACATATTTAAGAACATATTTATTTTTAATGCATTGTGAAGGGATATTTTGTTTGCAGCCATGAAAAAGGGTTTGTTGCTGCTTGGTTTTGCTTCTTTAGAAGCAATCGGTACGCACTGAAGTTAATATGAACTAGCTAAGGGCCTGAACAGTCAAAGAATTCTGACTAATTTTAACTTTATTCATATATCAAAGAGCCAAGTAACCCAAAATTTGTATCTTACATTGGCAAACAATATTGAATTAGTGCAGGAGGGAAAAGTACATGCTGAGCAGAAGGTTCTCGTGAGAATGGACATTTGAGTGTGTGCTGCAAAGTTAAGAAATAATTCTGCTTTTTTTAGTCCTCTTCAAATTATTTTTGTTGGTATATTATGGCAATGGCAATTTCACAGGGGAAAGCATTTCTTTTGAAATAATATGACTATCTCTGCAAAATTAATCCCAGGAAGGTGTGAAATATCATTCTAAGGTAGATATGTGAGTAATGGTAATTAGCTTTGTTGCAGTAGTAGAAACTTTAAACACCGAGCATTTTTTCTTGCCCTGCTGAATGGTGCAAGACTCAGGAAAAATCTGTTCTTGCTCTTGAATGCTACTATGTATGAACAGCTGTTATTAATAAAATTATGTAAGTTTTTCAGAATTCACCTTTTATTTACTCTAATTATAAAACCTCTGACTGACAAGCACGAACAGCAGGAAAGCAGTACAAAACCAAGGAAGAATTAGAATGTAGGAAATATTAGGAAGCCATAGATGTGGTGGTGTTAGCATCAAAGAAGGAAGCATTCATCAGGCTTTAAGGATTGTTAACTCTGTGCAAAGAAGTTAGATGCTTAATACTGGAGGGCACAAATCTAAGAGATAACACAGTTTTAGAAGTTAGAAGTTTTTAAAGTTACTGGGGGAGTTCCAGGAACAGCCCAAATGTTTTTTCAAGCCAAATTAAAGATTAAATCTTAAATGTTCTGAAAGCACATTGTTCCCCCAATAAGTAATGTTGATACAGAGGCTAAATTGAAGGGTGATTGTCTACAGATTTTTGTCCTTTGTGGGTTTTTAAAGGAAGAATGGCATGGAATAATTAGACCACTTAATTTGCACACCATGCTTAGTGTTTAACGGTACTGTAGAATTTTATCCCAGAACCTCTGTGCAGGTGCAGTTGCCAACAGCGAGGTGCTGTTATTGATTTCATTCTGCATTTGAGAAGGTGGTGTAGCTATTCCAGAAACAAAAGTAAATCCCACTAAACAAGATTCCTCCTTTGTCGATCCATTTGGGCAGAATCATCCGGCAGACTACTGATCAGAAGAATACATTTTGGGCAAGCCCCATCATGGTGCTTTGGTTCGTCTTTCTCTGAAGAGGAGGTGGTGTGCAGTATGTGCATAGCTTGAATAAAGCAGCAGAATATCGGAAAGCTTCTAAAAGTGGAAACCCCTACTGATTCAGTAAATTGAAAAGATAGAGGCTGAATCACTGTTGCCTTTGCACAGCTGAGCTGTGTATTGACACCTTCATCTCAGAGCTACATTGTTTTTAAGTTAGGTTGACCTGCTCTGAGTGAGGAAGAAGCATCTGTTAGGAATGGGACTAATCAGTTTTGTCTAGTGCCTGGATCTGGGTTTGTCTCAGAGCAAATAGATGGATTAAATGTCTGCCCAAGGTGCTGTGCTCACTGATTATCTATGCATTTTGTTTTGTATCCAGGAGAATGCCATAGTGGTCCTTGTCGAAATGCTTTGGGACTCAACCCCACTATCAGAAGTCTATTGAAGGAGAATTTGGTTTTCCCCAAGGGAAATTGTGGAAAGGGCAGTCAGCGTTTGAAATATGTTATGTTCTGCCCTGCCCGCCCCCCCCCCCAAATCTTCACTCCTCTGAAGAGATCAATGCAGTTAGGTCCTTAACTCTTTTGAAGTTAATGCAAAATACAGCTCTAATCGTGGTAAGTATCACCAAATGTGGATCAGAAGAGTTTTTTTCCAGGTGGGGTTAGCCACCTTCAAGAGAAGCCCAAGGTAAGAGCTCAGGTTTACTATTCTGTAGGAATTCGGTGTAATTGGATGTGATGGAAGCCCCACCTGCTACAGATTCTTTCAGTAAACAGGAATCAAAATTTAGAAATTACTGGTTTAGTTATGATACAGCCATGAAATCAACCAAAAGAAATCTTGATTATAGTTTTCTAAACTGAGGTACTATGTAATGAATATGTCTTAGGTATGTTTTGAAGTTCTCCATGACATAAGAATATTTTAGATTTCACGATTTTTGCTTGTATGGCACAAAATAAACATTACTGCCTAGCTGTGTTAGTATGTCTGTCACTGTACCTGGGCTGTATGCTCACTGGTTGCTAGCTTCTTGTCCTTCACTAGTTCATTGCTCTACCAGCTGCAAACTCAAAAACCCCAAGATAATCTTTGGCAAGAATCCTTGTACTGAGTGAGAACATTTATGTAAGTTAAGGAGAGTTGCTTTTCTCTCCTTGTTCTATAAACCCATCACAGGAGAGTTTTTAACTCTTAAGTATTCAATGTTAATGTTAATTATCTTGCTCATATTAGAGATTGTTGGAAAAGAATGCCAAAAGCTATTCCAGCGTATGTTTCTTGGTGAATAGAGTCAGCCAGAAAGTCATACAGAAGATTTCTGTAGCAGCAACTGCTAATTTACAAGGCCAAAAAAACCCAAACGCATAGAAGTTGGGAAAGGTGCCATCATTCCTTGTGCTTTTGGGAACTGATCAGACTTGGAAAACTGAAGATCAAATACGGAACATTTATTTTACTCTGATACTGGATTGACTTAGCACTGTATGTGCCACTTCATCTTATAGACCAGAGCAGTAAAAACAATGGAAATTAAATGCTGAAAACTAAAGGCATCATTCATGTATCTTCAACAGGTTCTTACAAAGCTATCCAGGTACTTGGGTGATTTGATGTTTGGCCTTTTGGAGTTTGTTGTCTAGGTGGCATTGAAATCAACTTTTATGTTGATAGTGAAAACCTTTCAAAGGGGATATGCGAAAAGGAACAATTTAAAAAAACAAACCAAACCTCAAAATTACTCTTTGTTACAAGCATAATTTGCTTTAACTCAGTTGATCTTTTAGGAGAGAAAATAGTGATTCTTGCAATACTTTTCACTTCTATTTCTTTGTTTGTTTTTTTATAAAGAGGAAATAATAGTAGCCTAGAAACTGAGACACTGTAAGGTTGTGCTGAGGAAAAAAGCCCAAAGAATAAACCACATGGTCTTACACATATATTTAAATAGCTCTGGTTAAATGATCTTTTACTCCTTTTCATTTCATGTTTGGGTGTTGGTGGAATGTGACACGTAGAAGTATTTTCAAAAAGGGTGATAGTCTTCATGCCAATTTAATCTCTCCTGTCCTGAGGCTGCCAGTTTTTATTAGGGGTGGTTATGATGTATGCACCTGGTCATCATTAACAGTGACGAGATCGGTAGTTTATCTCAGAGCGCAGGCCAGCAAGCAGCTGTCTGGCTGACTTTTGAACACTGCTGACCTGGCCCATTATTGAAAGACAGATTTAGAGATCGAAGTCCCTTTATCTCATTACCATTCCCCTAATCCATCAAGTCTCCTTTAAGGTGAATTTTTGTGGGGGGGGTTCATCTGGGAAGTTACAGGTGTTGGACATCCTGCCAGAAGGATTTAATGTAAATCCCCCATGAGAAACACTTCTGATGTGTGAAACTTCTTTTTAATCCCCCACAATGGGGAAGTATCTTTGGCAACGCTAAAACTCAAGCCAAAACTCAGGCTATGACTTTGTGTTAGCCTTAAGATCATGGAACAGATCCTCTTGGAAGATATGTTGAAACATACGGAAGACAGGGAGGTCATTAGAGACAGCCAGCGTGGCTTCACCAAGTACAGATTGTGCCTGGCTAATCTAGTGGCCTTCTATGATGACCTAAGTGCATCGGTGGACTAAGGAAGAGCTACGGATGTCATCTATCTAGGTTTCTCTAAGGCCTTTGATATGGCCCCCCATGACATTCATAAATTGGAGAGAGAATGGTTTGATAGATGGACTGTTAGATGGGTAAGGCATTGGCTTGATGGCTGCATCCACAGAGTTATGGTGAATGGCCTAACGTCCAAGTGGAAACAAGCAATGAGTGGTGTCCCTCAAGGGATCATAATATTTAATACCTTCATTATGACATACACAGTGTGATTGAGTTGCACCCTCAGCTTGGTGTCATCTGGAAGTTTGCTGAGGGTGCAGTACAAGGCCCTGCAGCTGGATCAGGGCCATCCCCAACATTGTTACAGACTGGGATATGAATGGCTTGAGAGCAGCCTGTGGAGAAGGACTTGGGGGTACTGGTGGATGAAAAGCTGGACATGAGCTGGCAATGTGTGTTCACAGCCCAGAAAGCCAGCTGCATCCTGGGCTGCATCAAAAGCAGCGTGGCCAGCAGGTCGAGGGGGGTGATTCTGCCCCTCTACTCCGCTCCAGGTGAGACCCCGCCTGGAGTACTGCCTCCAGCTCTGGGTTTCCCAGTACAAGGCGGCCATGGAACTGCTGGAGCGAGTCCAGAGAAGGGCCATAAAGATGATCAGAGGGCTGGAGCACCTCTCCTATGAGGACAGGCTGAGAGAGAGTTGGGGTTATTCAGCCTGGACAAGAAACGGCTCCGGGGAGACCTTATAGCAGCTTTTCAATATGCAAAGGTGGTGTATAAGACAGAGAGAGACTTTTTTACTAGGGTCTGTAGTGACAGGACAAGAGGGTAGCTTGGACGTAAGGGGAGAAATTTTTTTCAATGAGGGTGGTGAGACACTGGAAGAGGTTGCCCAGAGAAGTTTTTAAGTGATCCGTCCCTTGTAGTGTTGAAGGTCAGGTTGGACAGGGCTTTGAGCAACCTGATCTAGTGAAAGATTTCCCTGCCTGTGACAGGGGGTTTGAACTAGATGGTCCTTGAAGATCCCTTCCAATCCAAACTGTTCTGATTCAGTGACTGAAACAGTCACTGATTCAGTGACTAGAGTGCTTTGGTAATAAGTAATTTCCTAGAATTAAAGATGTTATACCTCTTCCCAGCCTGATTGCTGGATGGAACAATGCTTTATTTATTTATTTATTTTCCCCTGAAGATGCACCTAAACATACTTTCATTTTTCTTGGGGAGAAGAGAATGTTGAAGAAATAACATGAGATTTTTTCGTACTGTGTTCAGTTTGCTCATGATCTCTGTTTATCTTAGCATTGAAATAGTAAATAAACCAAAGGACATAATAAGCATTTACTCTGATCCATGAAAAGATGGATTTCAGTTAGATGACTGTTTCTGCTGGTTTAGCAGCTGATTTCATAGAATGGCAGAACAGACAATTTAGAAGTAAATTTGCTTTAATCACAATGTAAAATTGAGTATTTTCTACAAACAGGACATAGAGATTCATTGTAACTATTGAATTTGAGTAAATTGACTAATAGCATGTTTGATCTAATTCTGCTGTTAGCATCAGTAATATTTTACTTTTAAAGGTGGCCTGGCTTGTGATCATTTAAGCTTGGGTCTTAATACCATTTGTGATCATAGGAATCTAGAAGCATTCTTTCTCCAGAGTAATTTTTGTTCTCTTGGGGTTTATTTACTTAATTCCATTCATTTTTGCTTCTTATCTGCAAGACATGATAATAATGAATTCTGATTCACTGTGGTTTTGCTCTGTGTTTGGCTGTACAACAGAGTAATACTCTACTATTAATTATTAAATCTAGTTAGGGTTAAGAGCTAGACTTAACGATTATCTCTACGGATTTTAGCCTTTGAACCAAAACCAGATAAACAACGTGAACAGAATTTGCTAATAGCCTAATTGTGGCTGTACTCCCAATGACAAATGCTAACCTGTGACATTGAACAGTGAAGTTAATATGTACACCTTTAAGTTGTTTCCCTTGAAGAAATTTCTGACACAAGCACTCACTGGGTAGTGGCATTCTTGTGCCTGTATTGTTATATATTTTTTTTAAATTTACAACCATGTTAGGTTTCTTTGTGCAGTTTTCATTTCGTATATTCAGAAAATACTTTGGCTGAATCTTCTGATTTACAGACTGTTGTGGTCTAGAATTTCATGTAGTAAAGTGAGGAGCGTAGTATTTAAATTTTTGCATTGCATTTTTTTTTCTTGGGAGTTTTCCCCTTAAATGATATAAAACCAGTAAACCAGAGAAGATACATGGCTTTTCTTGTTTAAAAAGGCAAAAGAAGGTGTTTCTTTATTGGTAATTATGCAACATTGCTGTATATATGACTTGTCAAGCTGTTAGGGCACATTCTTATGTTAGAATAGCTTAAAAACAGGAAAAAAACCACCATGACAGTACTTTGTAATGCCTTTTCTTTATGTTTTAGTTGTTTGTATCTCCAAGGAGTGACGACATTTTCTGGAATAATCTATAGCTAGAGAAACAGGTCATCAAAGAGGTCATCGCCTTCCGTGCCTGTGTGTTTTATTTATCTTGTTTACATGATACCAAGCTACTTAGGCATAGTGACACACAATTCTCCAATACCTTACCATTTTTTAGCAAGGTTTTTTTTTATATGCACAGAGAGCCAAAATTCTGAGAAGTGGTCAGAACAGCGCCATAAGCAAGACGAATATTTATTTCTTGATTTAGTGTATCTGTTTTCTTTAAAACAGTATTTCAGCCTACCAATCTAGACTGTAGTTTGTATATAGTGACATTAATTGTATATATCACTGTGCTCATTGTCTTTCAGGCTTGCTTATTGGTTGGGTGTGTTTTTTTTTTTTTTCTTTTTTGTTTGGTCCCTTTTTGGGGGTGGGGTGTGTTTTAAACTAAAAATGTCTGTTCCACGAAATGCCAGAAACCTGTCTTATAATCTGTTGATTTATTATTGTGCTTATCTTCTGACATTAGATGAGGCATAAGAAATAAAATAACTACACTACTACTCATGGTTTAAATTCACCGTCTTCTTGAACATTACATTTGTTAGCAAGTTCAAGGACAGAAAGAAAGTATTCCAGTATTCTGTGTTCATGGCTCAGTCTGGATGGATCATAGTTCAGTCCTAACTTTGTAACTGTAAGGTGGATCTTTTAATCCTTTAGTCATTCTGTTAGCTGTCTTTCAACTCTTTTCTAGCTCTTCAATGTAATTTCTGCAGTACAGACAATGAGAATTGAACACTAATGTGTACATACATTTTATTACAGGTACAGGAGTAAAATTTCTCTTCTGCTAGTTGCGATACCACTGTTAAAGTGTGCTCAAGGAGTGCAACAGCCTTCTGAGCCATGACATTAAACTATTCGTGTTTAGATGACTATCTGCTGTAACTGAAATACTCTTCTGAATAATTGTTTTTCAGGGTTCATTTGTTCATTGTTTGGCAAGCTTACATTTAACAGTATGCAGATGCGCAGTCTTTGCCTGTTTTTGGTTTACAGGTTATTCTAATTACTTTTCAGCATCATATCCTCTTCTTAATGTACCAGTCCACAGTTTTTGTCTTGCATAAAAGTACTGTCAGTAATAACTTTATGTTTTTATTCTATCTCATTGATGAAGATATTTAAGTTTCTTACTCCAATCTTAATACGGCTGGGAACCTGTTTGGAAGACAGCTGTCTGTTGAGGGCTTTCGCCTATGTAATTTAATATTTACTGTTTAAACAACTGTTATTTAATGCATGATATGTTGGTTTGTTGTATGACACCAGATCAGTTGCTTAGCAGATGCCTGGTTCCTCAAAACCACTGACGTTGTATAGCAAACCGTCTGAAATGTTGTAACTGAATAGCTCTTGGTATGCGCTCCCTTTCCCTCACCCCTTTCCCATCTTTTAGGTGGTATTTCGGGAGTTACAAGGCAGGATGACTTCCTAGCCAGCCCTTCTAAAACTCATTGTTAAGGGGTGTCTGGACCTGCTGAGTGACAGTGTTCTGACTTCAGTAAATCCTCTGTAACGTTTATCTTCAGTGGGTGCTACAGTGGAAACTCTATCATTGCAAATGTGATCTGTGTTTCTCTTAACAACAAATATTTGCAAATCATGTATGGGTTTTCCATGTTAATAAATATTAAGTGTTCTACTGCAGTAGTTTGGTGAGGGAATGTGTTTTTAAGTGTTCATGATTACAAGAAAAAAAGCTCCCATGCATCCTTAGAGTTCTCCATTTGAGTCTCTCTGTTAACAATTAGTGAAATTTCCCGAATTTTGTCTAACCTATTCCACTTTTTCTCCTTTTACCTGCCCTCCTATCCAGGCTGCTTTTATTATTTTTCATTTTTCCTTTTTTGTAGAATTGGAGCTTTCTGGGCTATTTCATAAAATGTTCTGAAATGACTCCCAGTTCTTGTTTTGAATCTAAATACAGTTATTTACACTCGTAATTCTGTCAGCTTTCGCTAAATGTAACTCATGAAACACAACGGACCTATAACATACCTTTACTACTGGTGTTCAACTTCCTTTGTTTACACATAGCAAATGGTACCAAGTTGTAATCGAATGTTCCCATAGTTACTTTTGACTGTAGTTCTGCCACGTTCTTTTTCTTAAGAAATATTTGTGTGGTGCTTTTCTGGTTTAGAATTCACAATTTTTAAACTTGCAGAAATGCAAAGGCAATCTGCTTGAGACCTTTAGTATCAGTTACATGGCCCTGGGAGTTTGTAGCTCCCCTTTTGATCAAAAGCCCTTTGATTTGAGCCCCACTTGGTTGTCTGTCACATTAGCTGTGAGTTAGTCATCTGCCATGGCACCAGCTTTTTTGTCAGTTTTTCTCTGTTAGCATTGAAATAAAAAATACTAAAGATCGCTGGCTGCAAGCCAGTTCTGAAGTACAAAAGAAGCTAATCACTGAACTTTGACTTACGTAAATCTTTGCTTCAGTTATACCTCCCTCTTCAAATCTACATCTGTAGATTAGCAATTTTTGGGTTTATCACCTAGATGTCTAGGATGTTTGTACAAACAGTTTAATTTCTCCATTTAATTTGATTATTCATTTAATTTTAATCTTATTTTGATTTTTCTGCTAAGTAAGTGTGCTTCCCCACCCCATTCTTTACTTTCAATAGTGTAACAATACTCTGACCTCTCTGCCCAGCCTGCCTTTCTGAATGTTTTTCCTCCTTTTCTAACAATGAAAACTGTCAGAACTCTGCAACTCCATCTTCCACAGAAATCCAGTGACTAGTCCCCAGGATGAAACTCTGTGTCATGTCTTCTTTACCTGACCAGGAGTTCACCTCAAGGTTGTTCTGTTTTTTTTCTGGTATGAAACAGAAATGTTGTTCCAACTGGGCGTCAGGATAGTAAATGTGGGGTGTTTAGGTATTTATAATTTGCAAGACTTAAAGTGATTTGTCTCATGGAGCGTACTTTAGGCACAGGTGCAATTTTGCTGTCATCATTTCTGCTAAATACAGTTGAGCAAGCCCCTTTGCGTCCAAATAGAGTGCACTCTGGTGGAATAGCTGTCCCAGTTGTCTGCCTTCACTTCAGGGTACCTGCAGGCTCTCCCTTGTACTACATGCACAGTGGTCGTGGCTCATCCACCTTACGAGCACTGTAGGACTACACGCCAGTGCTTTTCTGTAAGGGTCAATGCTGGTGAATGCTGGCAGCGGCTGCTTAGCACTTCTGTGAAACATGAAAACAGCTTCAGGTTGCAGCTTGAGAAACACTGGCTTTAGAGACGTGCTGTAAGGAGTTCTGCATCTTCTGCAGAGGGATGGGGTCTGTGCTTAGAAGCTGAGTGCTTCTTGTTATCAAGGAGGAAGTGGATGTTCCAGGACTTAACTGCAGTTGGAAGAGTCTGGAATGCTTGCAGAATACCTTCTCTCACTTGTCATCATCTAGCTTTCAGGCTCTCATGGGCAGACTTAATCTTACTGAGATAAGGATTTGAGGCCCATCTCTTGTGGAACTGCATTGTTGTGTGTGTCTGTGGAGACCAGCAGGTTTTTGGATAATTTTCAGACGTACACCGACACAGCTGAAGCATGGTTGGGACTTGACTCTGCAGTGACACACATGCAGCCTGAGCTCCTGTATGCTCTGGAAAACAAGTTTTCTTCATTCATAGAGCACTTAAAGCTGTTACCATTCTGCCTCGTGGGCAGTGAGTTTGAGGTCAGGCTTCCCAGTGCAGAAGAGGGACGCATGGAGCTTCCGTAGAGAGGCCAGCAAAAGGTGTCTAAGGTGATGAAGGGACTGGAGCATCTCTGCTATGAGGAAAAGCTGAAAGAGCTGTAACTGTTCAGCCTGGAGAAGAGAAGGCTCAAGGAGGGATCTTATCAATTTACATAAATATGTGAAGGGTGGGTGCAAAAGGACAGAGCCAGGCTCTTTCCAGTGGTACCCAGTGACAGGGTGAGAGGCAGTGGGCACAAGCTGAAACACAGGAGGTTCCTCCTGAACATCTGGGAAACAGTTTTTCACTGTGAGGGTGACTGAGCACTGGCACAGGTTGCTTAGAGAGGCTGTGGAGTCTTCATCCTTAAGAGGTATTAAAAAAACATCTGGACACGGTCCTGGGCAGCTTGTTGTAGGTGGCTCTGCTTGAGCAGGGGGTTGTACCAGGTGACCTCCAGAGGTCCCTTCCAACCTAAACCAGTCTGTGATTCTATGAAAAACTGTGATTGTGCTGTAGCCTCATCTTGCATATATAGACCATCTGTGTCACCAGTGTACCCAGACCTTTAATTAGTGGGGGGGGGGGGAATCCCATGGGATTCACGTTTCACTATGCTGCCATTCACTTAATCAGTGGCTTATGGGCATACAAAGAATCGTTTTGTAGACGCTCCTGTGCCACTGTGACTGTGTGCCTGAGGGGGAAACCAATGAAAACCTTAGTTCTGCAGTTCAGAGGTCTCCAGTGCCAGCATGCTTCTCGGGGAGTAGCTGCCTTTGCTGCCTAGGTCTGTCTGGTGGGGAAGACAGCAGGGTAGCTTGTTACCCTGGGTTGTGGGCGGTGTTGGGTAGAACAGGGCTGTGTTTCAGCTGATCCCTGAATGTCTACAGGACTGAGGCGGGCTGTAGCTTCAAGCAGTTGATTGTAGGGTTAGGGGCCCACAGGCCTGGTCCAGTGTCAGTGCCCCCAGCGATGTCAGCATCGTTATGCAAAGTAGAGCAGTTGTGGTTTCAGGGGTTTGGCACTTGTTATAAACTAAGTAAACACAGCAGGATTGAAACCTTCCATCTTGGGTACACACACTCTGTCAATGCCCTAACACCATGGGTGAAGTATGTGCGTGATGTAAGCCCAGATCATTACCAAAACGTCCTGATAAGTAACACTTGGGTGTGGTCACAAACTCAGTTGTTTTGCCCAGTGCTCAGAGATGCCCTGTCTGCTAGTGCCAGCAAATTCCTTTTGCACAAGACAAATTATTTATAGATTTAAAAAAAAAAAAAAGTCACAGAAGGAAAAAATACTCTCTTTTCCTCCCTTCTCAACACTCATCGCTAACAGAAGTGTGCTGCAAAGTCAGATGATTTGCAAAGGTGAAGGTTAATCCTCACTGTGTACATCCATGAAAGAGATGTGAAAGACCAATGGCACTCTACAAAGGTACTGTGCGCCAAATATGTGTGTTCTAAAATGCACACAAATAACTTTTTAGAACAGCTAGTCTGTCCAGTCCAGGTTACTCTGAGGTCAGATGAAAAGGATGGGTGGTGAGGAAGAGGTGCATAGACTGCCGGTCTGTAGCCCTGCCATGCTCAGGCCGAGTGCTGGAGTGGCAGAGCAGCTGGTTCCCACCTTGGCTCCTGGGAGAGACTAAAGCTGTCAGGACTTTATTCTGGAGTAAACGGATACCTACTAGAGAGGCTAGTGGCTTCTCTTAGGGAACTTGTGGTGAGGAGGGACACAGGCTCAGGTGCAGACAGGCACCCACTTCCAAAGCAACAGGTAGTCCTACTCCCATTGCTTTATTGCTTTCTTTAGGAACCCCTCTCCTAGCTAATGTTTGAAGGCAAGCCTTCCTGCCATTCAACCTTCTGAATCAGTTGCCTTACTAATGAATCCCTTTTAACAGAGGGGGAAAAATTACTCTGTCCCCAAGTCTTTTTGAAGCAGAAGACCTCCGCGGCCAATTGATAATGTAAGTTCCAAAGTTCATTACTTTCACAGTAATCTTGTTCTGAATTTCAGGCAGCCCTTTAAGTCCGTCAGCAAGAAACGTTGATTGTTTTTGTGATAATGCAGATTATTGCAGTTCTGTGTTATGACATAAGTGTCACCTAGGAGTATTTCCTCTCTTTCTTAAGCTAATGGTAACTCTGTTACGATAAGTATCGTGAGCCGCCGTCTCTTCCCAGTAATTTCATTGTAATTACAGTTCTACAAGTTGCATTTCAGAACAATGCTGGAAATGACACCAGGCTTTATTCCTGGATCAATTAATGAATTCACACTCACCATTATTTCTCAAACAAAATGATGATTCAAACTGATGTAGGTTTGGGTTTGTTGGTTTTTTTTTTTGGCTTTCTTTGCGGTGCTTTTGATGCTGTAAATTACCAGAGAATGAGCGCATCTCACCAACTTTGCTGTTTTTCTGTGATCCACTTAAAATAATCATTACAGTGTGGATCCTGCTGCATGACTCTGTTTCTAAATGTCAAGGAGTTTTCCCTCAACTGAGGACTTTGTGAATCATTATCTTACCTTCACACAATAACTTTCCTATTTGGAAAAGTGTCATACTGCAACTAGATTTTCAAGTAGGGGAAGAAGAGAGGCAGGAGACATTATTCTCTTATATGATGCTGTTCTCCCTCTAGTGCATCACCCAGTTTATAGACTGAGATTGAAAAGTGACTGAGGTACCAAAGCAGCCAAAGAGGCAGGTTTTAGTTTACATTGGAAATGCTCGCCTAGGAATAGTAAGACTTTCATGTCTTATCCAGTACTCCACTAAATGTCTGAACTAAGCTTCACATTTAAATATCTTGGGAACATCTTCTTGTTACGATTTCATAAAAAGTGACTATTTATAGAAGTTCCTTTTCATCTTTTCTATCGTGTGTATCTTTTCTATCAGTTACTGATATTTTTGGCGGCACCAGTAGTTCATTTGTTCCAAAAAACCTTATTGTGATACGTATTTGAATGTGCTGTTATATTTGGTCTAAACTATGCAGTCATACTGGTATTTGGAAGTAATTTTGACTAATAT
The DNA here is from genome assembly GCA_013398915.1 of Dromas ardeola. Taxonomy (NCBI): domain Eukaryota; kingdom Metazoa; phylum Chordata; class Aves; order Charadriiformes; family Dromadidae; genus Dromas; species Dromas ardeola. The sequence continues at coordinate 180,644 of VYZM01019470.1, read as the reverse complement.
TTTTGAATGTGTATATGAAAGATCCTGTCACTCTTTCCTCTAAATGTCTGTTTAAAGGCACTGAAATGCAATAATTTATTTGCAGTACATTTAGCTTCTTTAGTTATTGGCTTCTCATACTGCAGCTCTCAGCAGGCTTGCACAACCGACTGCATACATTCATCCTCATGCTAGACCATGTAGGTGAAGAATCTGTTCAGAGGGATGGCAGGATTCCCAGGGAGTACTGGGTCCTCTGTCAGCGAGCACTGCCTTGCCTGTTGACCTGATTTAGAAGCCCAGGCAGAATAGGATGAGTGGGTAGGTGCATGTGTAAATAGCCAGAAGTATCAGGACTGGAAGCTGAGACTACCTTTTGATTGAGGGTGAGAACAAGATCATTTTTGTTGCCTTTATCTGATGCTATTTCCCGCTTTTCAGCGCATGGATGGAAGATACATGGCAGCGTAGGCTGACAGTTACTTTTCTTGAGGAGTTGAAGTTGGGAGTTTGAACCGAATTGGCCAAACAAGAGAAATTAATTAAAGTTTTTTCCATGTCCTGCATGACTTTGCTAAACAGTAAGCTGTTTTAAGTAGAAGGGGTTATTTCCTCCTCTGGTTCTGTTTTGAAGCAGAAAAAATGTCCTCATGCTTTATGCTAGGCTTGTTCTGGTAGACTAACTTGTCAGATGAGCCCCTCTGGGAGGGAAGGAGATGTTTAATTTACAGACTCCATTGACACTTACAAACCGTGGCAACCACTTCTAGGTTTTGCCAACAGCACGATGCTTTTGAGTAAGTCAGAAGCAAAATCCCAAGCAGCTGGTGAGCTTAAATGTCAAAAACTGAGGAAGTACAGATTTTGCTCAGCAGAAATATAGACCAGCAGAGCACAGATGTAAAATCTTTGCAGTTGTGTAGCTGGGCCTAAATTACTCGTCATTCTTTCTTTTGTTGGTGTGAGAGGAAAGTGTCTCTCAGCCATCCACGAAAGCCCCACTGAGGACGATCAGTGAATTCCCACACAGAGCAGTGGAGTACACGTTGGTAGCCTGAGTCAAAGCTGTAGTTCAGAGGCCTAGTTTCCAGGTAGGAAGTATATTCTCATTGCATACCTAACGGATGAACTTTTGTAATAGCATGTGCGTTGCCCTGTCATCTTCTGCCTCAGCTTCAGGAGTCCACAAATTCAAATTCACAGTACACTGTTGCTATGCTGCCAAGCCTGACAGGTAAGGAACTCTGGAAGCTTAAACACAGTGCCAAAAAGATACATTAAAAATACTAATTAACAAAATGGTTGTCTCAAAAGTAAATACCCATAAATTTGTTATATTATCTTTGGTTCTATTAAGCAAAAATAAGTAAGTAGGAGATGCACAAAAACAATGGCAGGTACTTGTTGCTTCTATTGTGTATAGCAATGACATTGAGAATTCAGTTAATTTTTCATGGTGGTTTTTTTTTTTTTTTTTTTTTTTTTTTTTTTGGATCCTGATTGATAACTACTGAGTAACATTTTAAGGTCTAGAAAAGCTTTTACTATCTAGAAAAGGGCAGACTTCTATTTAACAGAACAGCATTCTAACTAAAATCAAGGAATGTACTTTGAGTGGGTATGTCAGATTATTATTAACTTCTATGAAATAGACCTGCTATGATCAGAGTGGCTTAATTAACTGGAGCAAAGTTTTCCTGTAGAGAAACCCAGGGATGTTCCAGATTGATTCTTGTTTTTACACTGCTTTCTTTTTGGATGATAACAGCACAAGAGTGTTTGTGATAAGAGGGAGTAGTTACGTAGCACTGCACATTTTCAGAGTGCTGCACACCCACTAGCTAATCAGTCACTCTGTCACCTCTGCAAGGGAGGAAGTAGTTAATTATTATTATCCCTGTGATTGTAGGTGGGGGTGTGGAGACAAAGGCTATGTCTAAGTTAGCAAATAGTGTGAACAGAAGAGTGGGTCTGTAGGGCAAAACAGTGGGTGCTGAGAACCTGGTGTCCATGTTCCAGGTTTGTGGTTCTGTGTGGTTTTTTGGTTTTGCGTTTGTTGTTGTTTTTTTTGCTTTAAACCAGGTCCAGTCTGATTCCAGGAACTAAATGCCTGGTTGTGGCTAGAACGCATTGGGTGTGGTCCTTAACTTCCATTTTTACTGGTTTCATTCTAAAGTAATCCAGCTTCTCACTTGGAGACATTTTGATGATAATGAAGGTGAGCACAGTAAGCAAGGGAGATGAGGAGGTTTGTTTTGAAAGTCTTCTCCTGATCTTAGCTTAAAGACTAGTGTATGTTTACCTAGAGGGTTACTCTGCTGAGTGGTTTCAGGTGGGAGTTTTGCCATGCCTACGGTTAGTTTAGCCTGGAGAAAAGAACTCTGAGGAGAGACCTCATCTACCTGAAAGGAGGTTGTAGCGAGGTGGGTGTCAGTCTCTTCTCCCGAGTAACATGTGACAGGATGAGAGGAGATGGCCTCAAGTTGCGCCAGGGGAGGTTTAGATTGGATATTAGGAAAAATGTCTTCACTGAAAGGGTTGCCAAGCATTGGAACAGGCTGCCCAGGGAAGTGGTTGCGGCACCATTCCTGGAGGTATTTTAAAAGACATGTAGATGTGGTGCTTGGGGATACGATAGGGTTAGGTGGTGGGCGTGGCAGTTTTAGGTTCACGGTCAATGATCTTAAAGGTCTTCTCCAACCTGAATGATCGTATGATTCTGTGATTTTCAGAGCTGCTAAGCATAGCTAAACTGGAAAAAGGCTGATGTTTGCAGACATCCCCAAATAGCATGGAACAAAAACTTGGCTCTGGTGCTTGCCTACTACTTTGCACAAAAGTGGTGTAACTGTCATTTCACCTCAGGAATTTTTCCTGAGAGATAATGAATCTTAGAATCATAGAATGGTTAGATTTAGAAAGGACCTTATAGATCATCAAGTTCCAACCCCCATGCCATGGGTAGGGACACCTTGCACTAGATCAGGTTGCTCAAAGCCCCATCCAACCTGGCCTTGGGATGGGGCATCCACAACTTCTGTGGGCAACCTGTTCCAGTGCCTCACCACCCTCACAGTCAAGAATTTCTTCCTAATATCTAACCTAAATCTCTCCTCTTCCAGCTTAAAACCATTGCCCCTTGTCCTGTCGCCACACTCCCTGATGAAGAGTCCCTACCCAGCTTTCCTGTTGGCCCTTTTTAGGTACTGGAAAGCCGCTGTAAGGTTTCCCCAGAGCCTTCTTTTCTCTGAGCTGAACAACCCCAACTCTCTCAGCCTGTCCTTACAGTAGAGGTGCTCCAGCCCCCTGATCATCTTTGTGGCCTTCCTCTGGACTTGGTTCAGCTGGTCCATGAAGTTCTTATGTTGGAGGCCCCAGAGCTGGACACAGTACTCCAGGTGGGGTCTTACCAGAACGGAGTAGAGGGGCAGAATCACCTCGCTTGACCTGCTGGCCATACTTCTTTTGGTGCAGCCCAGGATGCTTTCTGGGCTGGAAGCGCACATTGCTTACTCACGTTCAGCTTCTCATCAACCAACATGCCCAAGTTCTTCTTCTCAGGGCTGCTCTGTATTACTCTGCCCAGCCTGTATTTGTGCTTGGGATTGCCGTGACCCAGGTGCAGGACCTTGCACTTGGCCTGGTTGAGCTTTATGAGGTTTGCACAGGCCCACCTCTCAAGCCTGTCCAGGTCCCTTTGGATGGCATCCCTTTCCTCCAGCTTGTTGACCACATCACACAGCTTGGTGTCGTCAGCAAAATGACTGAGGGTGCACTCAATCCTGCTGCCCATGTCACTGACAAAGATGTTAAATAGCACCTGTGCCAGGTGGCCAGGTGTGACCCCTGAGGAACGCCACTGATCACTGGTTGCCAGTTGAACATTGAGCTGTTGACTGCAACTTTGAGTGCAGCCTTCCAGCCAATTCCTTATGCACCAAGTGGTCCATCCATCAAATCCATGCCTTTCCAATTTAGAGACCAGGATGTCATGCAGGACAGTGTCAAATGTTTCGCACAAGTCCAGGTA
>VYZM01019470.1:95986-176547 GCA_013398915.1 Dromas ardeola | reverse complement strand
GACAGGGAACTACTGGAGAGGGTCCAGCGTAGGGCAACTAAGATGATTAAGGGATTGGAGCATCTCCCTTATGAGGAAAAGCTGAAAGAGCTGGGACTCTTTAGCCTGGAGAAGAGAAGGCTGAGGGGAGACCTCATTAATGTTTACAAGTATCTAAAGGGTGGGTTGAAGGAGGATGGAGCCAGACTCTTTTCAGTGGCTCCCAGTGACAGGACTAGGGGCAATGGGCACAAGCTGGAACATAGGAAGTTCCGTTCAAATACACAGAAAAACTTCTTTACGGTGAGGGTGCCAGAGCACTGGCACAGGCTGCCCAGGGAGGTTGTGGAGTCCCCTTCTCTGGAGATATTCAAGACTCGTCTGGATGCAGTCCTGAGTAATGTGCTCTAGGCAATCCTGCTTGAGCAGGGGAGTTGGACTAGATGATCTCTAGAGGTCCCTTCCAACTCTGAAGATTCTGTGAGACTGACTGGCCTGTAGTTCCCCGTGTCTTCCTTTTTTCCCTTTGTAAAAATGGGGGTTTTGTTTCCCCTTTTCCAATCAATGGGAACTTCACTGGTCTGCTACGACTTCTCAAACATGATGGATGATGGCTTAGCAACTTCATTCGACAGTTCTCTCAGGACCCACGGATGTATCAGGACCCGCGGATGAAATATTAATCCTTTGAAATAGGTTGATTTAGATTTAGAAATATCTTTTAATTAAGACTGAATTTTCATGAAGAACATGAGCTACTTATTTTCTGTATATCAGTGCCAGTAGTAATTTAAAGTCAGTAGTCCATTATGTGAAAAAACTTTCAATGTATTGTCCTCTTTATGATATTTTTTTATTTTAAATTGTCTGAACCATATTTCACTTGTCCTTTTCTTTGCTTTCTGTGTTGGACCCCACAGAAAGTTTATATTGCAACGTAATTAATTGATTAGGGGAGTGTTTATTCTTTGATTAGGCATCATCAAAACTCTTTGGTTATTATTTGTTTTCATTACCATATAAATTACCAGTCTTTTTATTGTTTCACTTTTTCTTTCAGTTAATGGTTACAGCTACTGTCAATTCACATCAATATTCTTCAACGGAAGCATCGGAAAAACAGGAGATAATGATAATAAACGTTTCTGATCTTAAAAATAAGGAATTGAGCTGAGAAAAATACAAACAACCTTTTCAGGCTGTCCTTTTGTCAGGAAGAAATGAAAGATGGCTCTCCTCCTGCCTCTCATTGCATGTGCAAGTATATTCATGTAGCCCTTAAAATGACTTTGACCTACGCAGTGTGTGTAGCTGCACCATGGTGGTGTTAGGATGAGAGATTTGATGCTGGCTTTTCCATGTGTCAGTTCTGTGTCTACCAAAATGACCCTGACTTGAATTTGTTCATGCTTTAAGTGAGCCAGATGCCTTTAACTTGGTGTACAGTTATCCTTTACATGTTTTTCAGAAGGTTTTTTGGCCACTAGCAAAGGTGGAGAAGAAAATTTTAGTTTAATAAAGAGATGAAAATCTGTTGATGAGGTGATTGATAGCGTACGTTTAAAGTGTCAGAGAAGTAAGTCTCAGAAATTATTCTATGTTAAGGGGAAAAAAAAAGAATCTTAGTCCATCAGTTGAGTTTGTAAGGGAGCAAGCTATTACACTGCAGTGTTACAGGAGACGAATGCTGCCTTAATTGTAATCTTACGTGATACTGAAAGCAAAAAGCTCTTGACCTTATCTAGGCTATAGTTCACCACTATGGATCTTGTATTATTCTTGGTAAGAAGAAAAATAGTTGTTTATTAAGTAAGGTGAAGATGAGAAAGTAAAACATGTAAAAACTCTTGAGATGGGTTAGACTTGGAGCTAGATGGTCTGTTAGCTGAATTCACGGGACATGGAAATAGAAGACATTAACTTCATTGTCTGACTTCACAAAGAGAATCACAGACTGTGTCTCACGGCCTTGCAGAAAATTAATAAATATCTCATAAATTTGATTAGAAAGGTAATCAGTTCAAGTGAATAAATCATAGCGTTACTGTATGATGCATTAGCTTCTAGCTAAGATTGTCAGTAAAATACATAAAAAGACGTATCTATTAACGTAGCATTATGTTGCAATCCTTCCTTGCAAAAGCCAAGACAACATTTTTGTTTAATAACAGTCTGTTTTGTGATTGCACAGTCTCATGTCAAATTGTGTACAATATTGCTGGGAGGATGCATGTGAACCAACTGCCCCACACCAGTAGTTGACATAAAGGCCTCTTTGCCCTGGGAGGTCACATTGGTGATTTAGTAGCTGCCAGTAATGAAATCCTGTTGCAGTATGGAAATACCCGGTGCTGTAGGTGCTTCAAACAGGATCTCTGCGATTTGACATAAAAATTTGCTCATTACAATGCATCAGTGTGTTATGTACTTAGGTTCATTGATAGTGAGGTTCTAATGAGATTCCAGCCGGGATGGTTAAACTACTTGCTCTTCTGCAGAGTGCTGGGTTGTTAGGTTTATGTATGTAAAGCTGTATGCTTTACGCAGGCTTAATTATTGCATAAAATAATGCAAGAAATAAAGGCGGGAAACTGAAACAAAGATTGTATTTGCCAAAACCTACTCACCAAGTCAAAAAAAAGTAGAACATACTACCTGGATCCCAGTCAAGTTTCTTTTCCAGTGAGCCTTTCTGGTTTACAAATCAAAGAAAATAACGTATGGCTAGTTAGTGAATCGTAGGCTTGGTGCTTTATCCTAGCTCCAAGTTCTGCAATTCCTGGCTACAGCAAAGCTCCAGGGCATCTCCTTCCCCACATACTTGATCGAGATGGCATTTGCCAGCACGACAGACACATTACTGTTCAGTAGTCCACAAGCAGAAGCTTAGGAAGCCACCATCCCTTCTGCTTGCTTTAACCTGTAGAGCTTCAGTAGCGGTCAGTGTTTGTAGTCATCTGTTACGCTTATTCAGAATGTGAATGCGGTTCAGCAGAGGTATGGTTCCACACAGGATTAAGTCTGTAAAACCCTTGAGTGAAGGCTAGTGCCACAAAGAAACCTGTGGTTTTCTCATTGGTAATTCATAATACCTGTGCCTGGAATAGCCCAAAGCAAACATAGCTTGGGACGGCTCAGTGTATGCTGAATATAATTTTCTTCTTTTCAAAGAGTAGGTACCTCAACATGTTAGGGCATATTAATCTGGACTCTTGCAGAGGCAGTCCAGGAATAATCAGTGGGCCAGTTAATTGCCATGCAAGAGGTTGCAGCCTATGAATGTTCTTACGGGGCCCACTCAGATTCTGAGAGTAAAAGTAGTGTACACACATACTGTAGTCACTGTGCAGATGCTTGGTAAAGCCAGTGCTTTCTGGGAGAGCCAGGCTTACTGCATGCATGCCAAAAGTGTGATTGCACTGTGGTTGTGGAGAAAGTGCGGTGATTTTATAAATGTGTCAGGCTGAATACAGACCTGGTAAATGACAGCCTCTGGAAAGTTCTGGTTTTATTGCTTATTTGCCATAGGTCCTTCCCTGCAGCAGGCAAACGTCATAGCCAGCAACTCTGTACCACCAGATAGTAGATGCTGATTCAGGAAATACCTGTGCAAGGGAAGAGAAGAATCTAAGACATCTTAGGCTTTAGACCACAGTATTTAGAGCTATAAAAATGTAGAACTCCTTTAAAATTTCACATACCTTCCAGAATTAATCGAATACTAGATTGCCCACAGTCATCTATTGTTCAAGAAAGCGTTTGTGTAATTGGAAGCTGGTATATAGTACAAATCACTGCGCCTGCACTTATTTTGTCCAGGCTTGTTGTCACGCACCTGTGTTTTACTGAAGACAGCTAATGCACCTTCTAGTCAAGGGTATATGGTCAAAAGGGAGTATGTATTGTCATGGAGCACCAGTAAACAGAGTTCTAAATAAGTCCAGATGCCATTGTGTGGAGATGCCGTTTGAATGCAGTAGCTTGTCTGCCCAGACACTGTTCTCAATACTGACTTCTGTTTCTAAAAAATCATAAAGGTGCAAAGCAGCAATGTAGGTAACATTTTACTAAATGTGATTTGAAATGAATAGCTCATGAAATTGGTTCTAATTGATACTTACTTATTGTTTAAGTACCAATAGCTTTTAAAAGTAACGCAGGAAAATGTCATTGATACCTGTTCTTTTTGACTGTTTAGAAATAAGTAAACAGTTTTCGGTAGTGAAAATTAACAGCAATAACATAAACACATTGGTGAGGAGCTCTTCTGAGGACTGGTAAATCACGTACAACAGGTGTAACCACACTGAGCTCAAATATATTCTCATTCAGGTAAATGTCTGTTTCACCTCTGTGTTGACAAGGAAAGGGATCATGACCTGTACACCTAGTTTTGTGATGTAATGAAATGCCTTGCAAAGAATTGTTTTTCAAATAGAAGTCAAAAAACATTAGAACAGGTTAATAATAAACTTGTAACAATAGAGTTGCACTAGAGTAAATGTAGGGAATTAGCAGAAAGTGAAGTGTTCTGCTGCTTTTGTTTGATCGTTTAGTTTAGAAATATAGCGGTTACTAGAAAATGATAGACTGAACTCTTTAAATAAATTTGTCTTCATTTGTTAGTGTGCTATAACATAAGATAATAATCTTAATCTATTAAGATTGCCAGGCTCTTCAGTGGTGCCCAGTGACAGGACAAGAGGTAATGGGCACAAACTTGAGCATAGGAAGTTCCACCTAAACATGAGGAGGAACTTCTTTACCTTGAGGCTGGCAGAGCACTGGAACAGGCTGCCCAGAGAGGTGGTGGAGTCTCCATCTCTGGAGACATTCAAAACCCGCCTGGACGCGTTCCTGTGCAACCTGCTTTAAGGTGACCCTGCTCGGGCAGGGGGGTTGGACTAGATGATCTCCAGAGGTCCCTTCCAACCCTATGATTCTGTGATTAAGTCAATTTTTAGGACAGTGTTTTTAACATTTAATCTTGTGATGAGCTACTGAGTCCAGCAGGTTTTACTGAAATGAAAGAGGACTAATAAATAAGTTTACTAAAGCTTAATGTTTGCACATAACTGAAGCTACATGTGCAAAAAACACTGTGGAGCAGTTGACGTGTGGTAGCTGCTCGCGCCATGTTAACTCTGTTCTTAGACTCTTCTCCCCCATGTTAAAAACTACTTAGGCACTTGGGCTACTAAGTTTTTCAATAATGCCTCTAAAATGATTAAAATACACATTGCAGTATACTCTTTCCATGTCTAGCCTCGGTTTTTTTACTTTCATGTATATTAATAGGGCCATAGCTTCCAGTAATCTGTTGGGACTACTTAAAGAGTAAGGATGGCAGAATAAAATCCTTAATAAGGATCACAGAAAAAAGGGGTTTATGATTAACCTTTCCTGAGGTCATTATCACTTTCTTTAATATCTTTTTCCAAGCTGTTCTGTAACTTACTTTTTTTGAAGTGTGACTGTGTCTTTTTTTTACCACTGATACCAGGAGGACATAACAATTACGAAGTTGTGTGGGTTTTTTGTTGTGTTTTTTTTTCTCTCCTCTTTATCCTGAAAATGGCCTTGGGTCTGCTTAGCTGCAACATGGTTTGCAATTTAGTAGTTCTGGTAGTGGAACTTCAGTGTTTTGACCCTAAGCTGCACAGTGTAAAAAATCATATTTTTATGCAAATTCAGTGTGAGTTTTCTCTTGCAAACTCAGACTGTAGAAATAACTTTTCACTCAAGACTCAGAAATTTATCTTCTCAGGATTTTCACATTTTGGACGTTTCTTATTAAAGTGTAGGAAACTCGTTTTCTAACTTTCTAAGTTATTTTGTTGGAAAAAAAAGTATGTGGCAGGTTGAAGTAAAGCTATGTGATACCTGACAAAAGTGCTAGTCTGAAAACTTTTGCAAAAGCGTTTAAAATGTCTTTTTTCCTTCATCTTTAGAAAACAGATGAAACTGAAGTACAGAAAGCTGTGAAGATCGCATGAGAAAACTTGATCATCAGATTTTAAAGCTGATCCCAGATGAAAATCAAAAAGCCTTGATATTTATCTGAATAGAAAAATTAATTTTAAACTTTATATCCAGGAATAACACAGGGCATCTGGGATTCACTCAGCTGTTTTCTTTCTTTAACACATTCTACATTTTTATTTTTAGTCTGCCACAGTGAGAAAGTTTAACTGCATAGTTTGGTCAACTAAGTTGCTTTGCCAGACTTGACAAACATACTGTTATTAACTAGATAGTATTTTTCCTGAACAGCTACAAATTGAAGACCATCCTCAAAATACTTCAGTTGTCTTTTATGGGACTGTCCCCATGTGCCAGGAATTAGACGACCAAATAAAAATGTCAGAATGCTTACACATTTCTACAGATCATGTTATAAGAGAAAATCAACTGTAGCTTCTTCGTGGCAAACATTTTTGAGGAGATAACCGCTAATTAGCACGAGGTGTTGATTATACTGGATGTGCACGCATGATTCAGCAGCTTCTGTGTATTTACCTGGGAGGGGGCAGTGGTTAATTTTTTACTAATGCACAAAGGCTTCCAGCGGCGTTTGGGTCTGTGGGGCAATAGTGTTGGAGCAGCTGGGCTTTTTCTCCCATTTCGTCTATGACAGATGGAACAGATGGGGTCAGCAAAGTGTCCCAAAAACTGGCAGCTGACCAGAGGAAAAAGGAGAATAGTTAAGAACTACCTGTCTATTGCATCGTCTTCGGCTTCCCGTTCCGCTTGAAAATAAAGATGTTGTGAAGCGTGGAGTAGGGTTGGCCACCGCTGCTGCTGAGTGACATCCTCATCTTTTTTCAGTCACCTCTCGCTCACCAGTGTGATGGCAGCGAAATGCCTCCATGTTCCTTACGGTTGAAGGCTTTGGAGAGAGCTTAAAATGTTCCAGAAATAAATCCTCTCCCCTCATCCCCTCTCGCATGGTGCAGAGACTTGCAGGGAGAAAGGCTGGGCAGCTGCCAGTGGGTTTGTGAGAAGGCCGGTCCAAAGGGTGCGTGCAGTCACTGGCAGCGACACCTCTGTCTTCAGTGGTGATTTTGCGAATTCTGCAGAATGATACTGAAAGCCGTATGGAGGGGTCTGTTGGTCAGAAGTTGTGTAGTTAGTGGGGGAAACGGTGTTTGTCTCAATACTTCCCTTTGTGTTGAAAAGCTAACGTTTTTCAACACTTGTACTCTCCATAAAACGAACTTTTATTATACAAGATTGAAGGTCTTTAGGGCAATAGTGGTGTTATGCTGGTTTTTTATACTTCTAAAATGTCTAGGCTATTTTTTCTAATCACTGTAAGCTATTACCTGTAATATCTTTCTTTCTTCCTTCCTTCCTTTTTCATAGAGCAAGCCGGAGAATGAGAACACATGTCTAATAACATCTGTGGCATTTCCCAGAGTTTTTCATGCATGATACATTTTCAGACAGCCCAATCCTATATAAAAGGGAATTAGAGACTACCGTTTGTCAAAAAAAGTCTTTTAATTTTTAACTTGAAAATTGATGGTGTTTCAGATCAGGTATCTCTTCCACATGTTTACGCATAGGGGCCTTCTTACAGTTGCAGGCCTGGTGTATTTCTAAATAAGCTAGTTTTTTTCTTTGTTCCAGTGTTTTTACTGACAGGGTATAAAAAGAGCGATGCAAAAGTAGAAATAAATACAGAGGTGCCAAATATAATCACCTTTCAGCATCGTGCCATTGTGGTTGTTGGAAGTAAATTCTTGTTTAGCTTTGGATGCTTAACTCTGTGGTTTGTGCTGACAGCTGGATGTGCACTTAGTTGTTCGGCTGGTTGTTTTTTTTCTTTTTTTTAGCATAACTGAAATAAAAAAAAAAATGTAAAGAATGTTGGCTTGTGTGGATAGCATTTTAATTGCCTAAAACATAAACTAAAAATTTGGACTGGAACACTTTTCATTTGACTATTGTGCAAAGGAATGACGTGTAAAATAAATGTTTACTTCCTGGAAGTAAAAGTTTCCTCTAGAAAGAAAAGAAAAGAAAAAAAAAAAAAAAAAGACTAACAGAAACTAGGAGTCCTTCCCCCCACCTCGCCCCTGTGTGAGCTGCAATTGCGTTATGGTTCTTTGCCCTGACAGTTGAATTTGTATGTATTTTGCTGTACAAAATCAAAATAGGAACAGATTCTTAGCATAAGCATGTTCTTGAGTATCTTGCTCTGTAGCGCTGAAAATGGCTAGCAGTATATTCAATGTAATCTCTGTGAAACTAGACACAAGTATAACTAGTGAAAAGCAGAATTATGTGAATGCCTGTAAAACAAAAACCCAGCACCATAGAAAACTTAATTACCTAGGGATGTAAGGGAATTTTGAACTTGCTCTCAGATGCGGAGGTAAACCAGAATTTATAATGCCAATAACTTACTTATATGCCAACGAAGAGCATGTGGACTTTCATTAAACAGGAAGCCATATGTCATTTCAGGAGACGTCAGCTATGAAAAGACTCCAGGAGAGAAAGGAGGTGGCTTTTTCTAAGGTACCTAACCGCATCTCGGTAGTACATGTCATTGGCTAGAGTTGATGTTGTTTGAGTAAAACAGTACCTGTAAATCAGAATGCATCTAGTTCATGCATTTCTTGAGATTTCTTCTAATACTGGAAAAGTATCCAGCAAATGGATACTTTTTCTGAGAGGCAGCAAGGCACATTGCTTATCCACAATTTCCATTGTGTCCTGATTGGTATTATCTTGCATCTTTTATTACCTTTATAAATAGAAGGCAGTTATTTATTAATCTAGCCATTCTGGGTTGACACTGTGTATGTAAAGTAAATAAAAACGGGAAAAAATTCTAAAAAAAATTTTCACAGGAGGTAATAATCTGGTGTATACAAGGCTGCATAATCAGGTCTACCGTCAGCCTATAACAAGGTAATTATAAGGAGGATCAGCAATTTCTCTTGAGGAGAACGCAGTAATCTGTTAGCCATTGGTTTTGACTGATCTGAGATGCGGCTGGAAGCTGTTTTCCGTGCACTGCTGAAGTAGCTCAGCCAAGCAGCAGGTCAGTGGGGTTGGAGCTGGGTCAGGCTGGTCAATGCGAAGGGGCATGAGTGGTCCGTGCAACAGCGTGGTGCTCCACCGTGCTGCCTCCTGACTTCTTCTCTGCTGGAGAAGCAGAACATTAAAATGTTACCCTTTTCAGCCCTAGGAAAGCGATGCTTGAGGTGGCACGACATGCTGCCACACTGTGATGTTAGAAATGCAAGTGCAAAATGGTGTGACTGGATGCTTTGACCAGTAAAACCTGCCTGATTGTCCACGATATCTTCTCATACCGTGTTCTCAGTGACCCACTAATAGCTTTCATCCTTCACTTCCCCCAAGATTAAAATTTTTTGACTTTTCAGCTATTTTCATGAGCAAATGCTGCATCTGTAAAGAATGTTGCATTTCTTTAATTGTGTACTAAGCATGAAAATACCTATATGGTGTAGCGTATAAGGCTAGCAAGGATGTCCTCTCGGAACCTAGCTATTCAATTTACTTTCTATTTTTTTTTCTTAATAAAAACCAGGGATTTTTTTTTTTTTTCGTGGAGAATCTAATTATAATTTTTTTAATTATAAAATTGTTCTTTGGTAATATTACCCTTGACCTGATTTCTTAAACTCGGAGAGTGCCGGTGGTATATTTGTGTCTATAGAGTCTTCATTGCTCAGTGCACATGAAAGTATGCACATAGGTGTGTTCATGTTAAAATAAGCAAGGGACGTGATTAAAGCATGAATTTGGTCAGTCTTTCTTTTATTAATATTATTCAGATCTTGCTGGTTTTGAAATGGCTGAAATTAGACATGGGCTGTCTTTCCTGAGATACGATAGTAGAGCAGTTGTGTTGCTCCTGTCCAGCTAATGGTCTGGGCAGCCGTGGTCCCCTCTCCTTGCAGGGGGAAAAGCTGCGCAGAGGGGCAGGCTTCATTTTGGAGGAACTGATTAATTAGCCCATGGCTCCTTGCAGTGGCTGAGAAGACACAAATAGCAAGACGATGGCAAAAAAAAAAAAAAAAAGAAGCTAGTGACTCTTTCCAGGGGAAGCAGCAGTTAAGAAGCACTCTGAAGTTAAGGACGGTCTGCCATGAGCTGCAGGAAATGTGCCACAATATCTGGAACTGTGCTTCCCTCTGGGTGGATTTACAGTGTGCTCAGCCTTGGAGACAGCCGGGGTTTTGCTAGGGGAGTGTGCGTGGGGTGGGCGCGTGGGGTGTGTGCGCACACAGCCGTGCCCCGGTGCTGGGGAACACGTAGCGCTGTGAGCGGCACCACACGTGTGGATGCAAGGGGAGCGCCAGTCCAGCTCCTCAACCTCTCGAGTTATTTGAGGGATGAAAATAAAAATGGAAAAATGGTTGTGTTTTCATTGCATTGCTGCCATGCCCAGAGCTGCTTATCGTGGGCCGTCAGCTCTGCTGGGCTCTGCCTCTGTCCCGGGGCAGAAGGGGTGAAGGAACACTGGTGGTTGTAAGGGACGGGTCTTGCGGGGACAGGGCCTCCGTCAGCATTGCTTAATATCCTCTGAGAAGCTTTCAATTAGACGACGGCTGTCCAGAGGAGGTGCCCTGGGCTGTGGGCAGCCCTGCGTGGCCATGGGGTGAGCCCCTGCAGGGGAAGGGGAAGGCACTTCCCAGGCCACCTCATGGCTGCCAGTTTGACACTGGTGTCTGTGTTGGCCTTGCCCTCCCACCCCCCAACTCACCTGCTTTTTGCCCCCCCAGCAGCGGTTATGTCCGCCCTGTTCTTTTTTCTGGTAGGATGTTTCTTCTTTGTTCCTTAAAAAAAATGCCTAAACCACCTCCCTCCTCTCTCCACGCCTCCAAGTTTAATACTGTGATGGGCTGTGATGGCACTGAGGCCAGCCCCAGATGGAGTTGCCAGGGTGGTGGTGCATGAGAGTGAGATGGATGCTCATGAGTGGGCCTGAAGCCAGGTGTGTGTGGGTTTGGATTGACACCACCTCTTCAGTCTCCCTGGGGAAGGAGAAGGAGCACGGAGCCACCTCCTTCCCACTGGCGTGAGGGAAAAGGGTTAAATATGAGACAAAAATATTTACTCTAAGACTTGTGCTTAGCTTACACCATTAAGACAGAATTGCCTTTATGATGCTCTCAAGATGTGTTTTCTTTGGAAACCAGGGAAGATACACAATGTGTAATACATGTTGTAAGATACATTATTTTAAAAATCTTTCATTACCACAGCAGATTCTTCACTGCAGTCAGTGCAGGGCTCTGCTTGCAAGACCCTGCACTTTGTTTGTGTTTGTTTGTTTGTAGTTGGACTGAAGCAAAAATTATTTTATCACGTCAGTGCTGGCATGTATTTGAGACTTGAAAGCATCCTTCTGTCTTGGGTCTGGTGCTGGCTAAGCGAATGGACCAGGGAGACTGTTTGACAGGTATCTGCATACTGACATTTGATATATAGTTCCTTTATGTTTCTGATGTAAGTTTGATAATGATACTAGTAAGTCGACTCTTGGCTAATTACGTGTTCTGAAACAGCAGTCATGTTATCTTACTGGTACGGATAACGTAGAGCACTCTGAAGCATGAGCAGCAAAAAAGCACCAGCAGAAGAGGCTGAGGGGACAGCTGAAGTGTGTTCGTCAGGAGCACGTAACCTGACACAGTGAGACCTCAAATAGCTTTGTGGAATAAATATTCTTAACTCTTCATCTGTTAGAAGAACCTGCATGATCTGCTTTTCTTTTTTATTTTTTAATAATCTAAATCCACATTAAAATGTTCTTTCTTAGGAATGAATGAAGGACATATAAGAAGGTTGAAAACCAAAGGGGTTTTTTGTTCATTTGTTTGTTTGTTTTTCCCCCCAGAAATGCTCCTTGATATCTAGGCTAAAGCCCAGAATTTGAGTGAATGTCTTTTCTGGAAGCAGTGGCCAACCATTTTTGAGGAAAAAATGCTCCAAAACACTAAGAAGCACTTGCTATTCTTAGTCTTTAATGTAAAATAATGATATTTAGTAATATCAGAAATGTTGCTTGACGTAAGAATTGCATCATAACAGAAGTGCTACTATTCCTATGATGGTGGTTTTCAGTAAAGGTACATTTGTACTGGTTTTGGTATAGGAAAACAATTATTTTTGAAGTAATTTCACATTCTAAGAAACAAAATGCTCTACTGTATCCTTTCATCTCCTGGATGGAGCCCTTTTGTATGAGTGGTAGGTATAAAGTTTATGTCAGGGTCTCAAAATAGAGCTCACAAACATAAAATAGGCTAAATATTATTAAAAAAAAAAAAAAAAAACCAACCTTGAAAAGTGTGTTTTCATGCTTTTGCACTTAGTTGTTGTTAACATATTGTTAAAAATTAACAAATTACATAACCTACTGGTTTTTACCAGCATTTCTGATGGACACAAGTGCACATCAGGTATACTGTCTGCATATTACAGTACTTACTTAAAGCATAAATTAGAAAATAGCAAAAATTCTAACTGCGCTTCATGAAAGCAGAACATGCAATGTATAAGGCTTTGTGTGCATGGCAAATACAGCTGTTGTTTTGTAGATAAGTTCTTGTACGTGATAATTATTTTCGATAATAGAAAATACCAAGAGATCCAGATTCTCCTTTTCCAGTGATAACGATGGCAGTTTCACTCGGGTAGAATAATTGTTAGCCCATGGAAGGGGGGAAATAACCAAGAAAAAAATGCTGTATCTTACACACGAAAATCACTTTTTCTAAAGATGTAGGTATTTTTTAAAGTAGTAAAGGTACATTATTCCCTCCCATGGTAAAAAGGAAAGAAAAATGTTATGACTTTGAATGTTAACAGTATTTGTCCTTGCTTTTGATTAATCAAAGAAAAGTGGTTTATACTGTCCCTGAAATGGTGTCTCTCTGAGTTGCTAGGAATAGGAATTATGTCTGTGTGTTCATAATCCCTGTGAGTAACAGAAAATGAAAGAGACTTGAAAGGAATTTAAACAATGAACTTCCTCATATGAAGTACTCAAAGCTGCCTGAAACATCAGCTTGAAAAGTAGATGCTATTATTTCAGTTTACAAATGAATGTAACAATAGAAAATGCAACACTATTAAAATAATTAATTACAGAATTTTATAATACACTGATAATATCTAAATTATTTACCGTCAAACCATCTTGATGTTTTTGATACGATTGCTTTGTAGTAAGCCTTAAGTCAGTCACATGGTGATTTCTTTCTCCACACACTCCCCGCCCATTAGAGAAAATCTTATTTGAGATACTGAGTATTAACCAACTTGTAAACTTTTTTTTTAAAGATGCTTGCAGTTTTTTCCCAACTTTATTTTAAAAGCCTTTATTAGATAGGCTTACATAATGGCAAAAGTACTTCCTTTTCTCCTACATTTTATATACCTATCTTCCTTAATAAAGTTTAAAGCTAAGTCAAGCCTAATCCTGCAATGCAGGAAACCAAGATCTCACACTGAAATTCAGCTCCTGGTGACCTGCAGGACATTTAGGGAATATGGTCTGTCAGAGCGCCCAGCATTTTCAGTCCAATTTATGTGCATGGGTGAAGGACCATAGGTGAAATATAAAAGTATGAGATGTAACCCCAATCCCAGTCATTATCCAAACAGTAGTTAAGCTGGTTTTCACAGGAAATAGGATGGTGGTCAGCATATTGCTACCTTTTTGTATTAGTAAATAGCTTACAAAAACTATACCTGTTGGCTTACATGTAGTTGTATGTGATACTGATCTCCTCAAAGAAGATATATATTAAAATAGCAAGAGAAAATGTTAATTTTGGTGAAGAGGACATTGGCTTATCAACCTGGATTTTTATATGAGTCTTCTCATTTGGGTGAAAACGAAGCAGCTTTGGGAACAGTGATCAACTCTGACGCGTTTGTGCTTTGGAGTCTACTTAGCGTTGGGAAAGCAGTCTTGCTTATAGTCTGCCTTCAGATGTAGGTATAAAAACCCATTTGAAACTATTTACACACATGTTTCTAAAGACGAATTTGGCCTTTCCTTTGTGCAAGGAAGGTAAGAATTTGCATTGTACCATCTTTCACTAATGCTGGTGTTTACTTCTGGTGTTGTTCATACTTTTTCCATGGAAGAACAGCATGCAATGGGCTGATTTTCAGCAGTTTGCTGTCAGGTACCGTTGTGAGTAGCATAAAGAAAACATTTTTGAGGGTGAAACTTAATTTGTGGCATGTTGTCTGCACAGATGAGCTCTTTAGGCAGAATTTGTTGAAGTTGCTCCAAGCCAAAAAAATAGAAAGCCAAGCACAGGCTGTAAAGAGTTGTTTCTCTTCAGGGTGTCCCTAGTTTTTCAGAGGGATCCTTTCAACAGGAGGGAGGAGAAGGTCACACAGGGTGGGGTCCTGTCCGCCTCTGAACACATTTACAAAGCTGTCTGAAATGTTGAGTTACTTGTCCTTTATGAAGGCAGCCGATTTATCTCTTCTTTTACTTTCTTGCCTCTGTATTATACCCAAACCGTACAAGATCGCTCTAGAATTGTGAAAATTATCTGATTGTAGCTTGAAAAGATAAGGTTGTGGTTCTGCTTTGTTGGGTGGTAGGTTTTTTTTTGGGTTGGTTTTTTTTTTTGGGAGGGGGGGAGGGATGTTTTCTTGTTTGGTTTTCATTTGTTTTTTTTTTTCAGAATTGAAGGTGGAGAGGGGAAGATGCTCACTTCCAATAATGGGTTGTGCTTGGCTGCATAGTAGTACAGTGTGGTTTCGATTATCTGGTGCAAAGCTATATTAGATTAACTGGATTTCTTGTGAAGGAGTTTGAGAGGTTTTGTTTCAGTAAAAAACTTGAATTAATATTCATTGAAGAAGCTGCAGAGCATCAGCTGAATTTTAAATTTTAAAATTCAATTTTAGTGAATTTAAGACACGGCAATTCCATGTCTTGCTACTCATTGTAGTACTCACTTGGGCTGTTTTAATTGTGTCATTGGTACAATAAGGATGAGTATTAGCTTTATTTCTTTGAGTTTAGTGGCTGCACTAGAGTGACAAGCAAAGTTTATTATCTGCTCAAACACAACCAGATTAAATTTGTAAGAGGATTTCTTTGCTTTAGATAGCATTCAGACTAAATGTCTACATAATGGGGGGTTTTCTTTCCCTTTTTTAAAGAAGTGAGAGAATTCAGCTCTCGTACACTGCTGTGGAGAAGTTCATTAGTACAATGTGTTCTTTATGCATATAATAATCAAGGTGAGGGACGCCTCCCCACCCCTCACCCTCCATTCTTAAAGATGGTTGATACAGTTTTTCTAGTCCAGGTAAGGAAAAGATGAAACAGCTTTAGTACTATTTCGCAATGGATAACATCATCTTAGTTTTTCATAAACATTTAAGACATTCAAGACTATTCTTGAAACAATTCACTCTAGATGGATGTAGATATTTCGTGTTACTTATTTGATGTAATTCTCCACTTCCTGGGCATTATTCGTAAAATTCCACCCATCCTTTCTTTGGAAGGAATCTTTACTTATCTTGCCAGGCTCTTTTTTGTTGTAACATGAGTCATTCATGAAATGATATTTTGTTTTCTTTCATAGAATATTGATAGTCATCTTAACTAAATGTTTATAAATTACCGAAATGATACAGAGGAGGTAATTCAGTGAATGGCAAGATGATTATATGCTTCCTTTTTTGAAAGCAAGTGGAATATGCAGATGTGGATTGTGAACAAAATTATTAAAATGATGATTATGTAGTGATTTTAAATTAAAGAGATTCTGTCAGTGGCAAAACACTTGGCAATAGAACAGTGTGTACACCTCTCCCAGATTTTTTATTAATGTCTCTTAATTTAAATGTGTGCTTTGTTAAATCTCAGAGGCTATCACTTGAGTTCTCTCCTAACTTAGCTTTTTGTAGTTATTCCATTCAGTTTTTAATATAAATAGAAAATCACGCGCTATTGGTGTAGGAACAGACATCAGGAGACCTTAGGTCCCTTTCTGGCTTGTTTTGTTGCCTTTCTTGAAACTTCAGATGCTTTCCTGTTCCATAGTCTTTTCTGTTAGTCTAACTGAAACACCATCCAAAATGTTTTGGATGTTCCGCAATGTTCCAAAATGTTCCACGAAGAAGTTGTGGATGCCCCTTCCCTGGAGGTGTTCAAGACCAGGCTGGACGGAGCTTTGAGCAACCTGGTCTAGTGGGAGGTGTCCCTGCCCATGGCAGGGGGGTTGGAACTGGGTGATCTTTAAGGTCCCTTCCAACCCAAACCATTCTATGATTCTGTGTTTCCTAATGTCAAGTGACTCTTGTGAGGTGTAATCTATTAATGTTAATGAAGGAGTTTGATAATCACAGCAGGAAGATAGTACAGTACTGCTGTTCCTTTTATGGAAAATATAAATATGCCTACTATATTCAGTATCAGGGCTCATACCACTCATGTCTCTGGATGAGTTGTTTAAATTCTTTGGTGTTAAACCTCAGTATTTATGACCAAGATGAAAGTGGTCAATTCCAAAAGTTAATTTATAATTCTATAAAATCGTTGGAGGTACAGGTTGGTACTTCAGTATCTTTCTAGAGGTGTGATACAGAGATACACTATGTCACGGAGATAATATTTTTTGGGTAATGGAGAAAAAGTTGCACGGAGTACTAGAAGGCCTTCAGTTAGAAAGGAGTGCTAGGCGATAGCTGTACCAGCCTGAAGTTGATGGACAGCTCTCTTGTGGTGTCCACTATTGACAGAGGTGATGATCAAGGCTGTAGAGGTAAGAATCCATTCATAAGGCGTCAAGATGAGGAACCTGTCTGCATAGGTGCTTGACCACATCAGATGGACAGACCTGTTTGTTTAGGAGCCTGCTTGTTTCACTAGCCTTGCCGCCGCCTTTGACGGAGAAGAGATAACCTCATTCTGCTCCAGAACTTGCACGGAAGTGTTATGGGGTGAGCTGGGAAACTTTGCCTCCACCTCAGGGAGTTTCTACCAGCCCGGCATCTCTTCTCACAGTGGCCTTCAATGGCAAGCCTGAAAGCTGCAGTTCCAGGTGGTAGGACAGACTGGCTCCTTTGCTTCAGATCTGGGATGATGTCATGCATTCTTTAATACATTTTGGATATTGTGGGACCTACAGAGGCAGGCCAGTCCAAGGCCTGAATTCGGCACAGTTTCTGTTTTCATATAGGGCCATACTTGGTTTCAGCAGAAATGTGATCCTGTTGCATTCCACTGCTGGAAAAGCAACAAAAGAAACCATATTTTTTGTTTTCTCTGTAGTTGAATTAGTAGTAGCAGAGGACATAAAGCTGTCTTCCAAATGAAATACAACTTTATAGTTGAAATCAAATATTTTTCTTCTCATGTGTCATCTCTCTATTACTGTTATAGCTCTTACTCCTCCCAGGAGTTACTCTGCTACTTAATACCTGCTAGGGTTGATTTCTGCACTTTTCTTAAAGCTGTGAGGCAGTGCACAACAGACTGCTCTATCTGGATAAATGACTGATGAAACAGTGTAGGTATAGGTATACTGCAAGTAGAAAAACAGTCAGCAGATAGAAGTGTCAGGCTCTGCCCAGTCTGCGCAGGATGTTGCAGACTTGCAACAGAAGTGAAATCTTCACTTTTCAGGTACTTCGCAGCTTCGTTCTGCCACTGAATCCCTAGCTAAAAGCCAGTCTTCTTCGAAAGTACACACTGTTGATTTAACAGCCCTTAATAAATGTATGTGGATAGCGACTAACAGGATAGTGGATTTTCATGGATTTTATTGTTTCTTACATATTAAGAATGTCCTTTTCTATCTAATTTAAGTATGAAATTTCAAACGATAAAATGGAGCCATTTCTTTTCTTGCGATTTCATAGGTCAAACTGAGGAGTCAGAGTCAGGCATACTTCAGCAGCATTTCTTTTCTTAACAGGTGCCGGTGTGGATTTTTCTTAGTGAATGGCATCTTTGTTGGTTTAGTTTAAAAACAGCCATGTGTTTGAACACTTAAGATATGATACTTCAGATTTATTTAACTTACAATGCAGAGGAATGCGAAAACAAGTACAGGTATGCATTGCACACCCATGCGAAAGCAAAACTTGCCAGACTAGGCTTCTAGTCCTGAATTATTTTTGAATGACTCTCCTATGTCTTCCTTCCACACGAGTATTGAAGCCACTCTACCAGTAACTGATTGTGACCTATTCAAAAATAACCGTAAGTTTTTCTGTAAGTTTCACTGAGCAAAGAACGTTGTATTTCAACATTTTGTAGTTTTATTTTTGTAAAACATGCACCAGCAGTAATAGTAACAATACAATAAATTGTGCATTATATGTATGTATGTGTATGCAAGCACGCACATAAGGGATTACTGCTGCATTTAAACAACCTGACTTCCTTCCTGGTTCTGCTTTGGGAAATAATACTGCTGGGGGGACTTAAGATGTCTGTTTGTAAAATTCTTGATGGTGCAGTAATATTTGTTGCTATTGCCATTTGAAGAAAAAAATTTGGGGGAGGTCTTCAGAGATTTGCCAGGCTGTAAAATGCTAAGCTCTTTCAAGTTTTGATAATCCTCTGTGCCATGGTTGAATGGGAATTTATCACTATTTGAGACATTTCTTTACTGCTTTTAGAAGACAGTTAGTTAATTCTTTTCATTCATCAGTTGGGTTTTTTTTATCTGTGTGCTTGAATCAGGAAGTTCTCTTTTTTTCAGTCACACCATTGACTTCTCTCCAAAGTACCATGCAAGGGTTATATTAGGATCATGGGTTTTTTGGAAAGTCACTGTTTTTAAAAGTTGAAGAGGGAGGGTGGTATTATTAAGATTCAGGCATGTTGTATGGCCTTCAACTGTCTTCTGACAGAGGAGATGATGTTACTCATCTGGCTTCAGAGAACTGATCCAAGTCTTGACAAATTTAAAAGTGCAACAGCAGCAGCAGAAAATGGTTCTCAGTATAGTTTTATCCCTTCTTGGTCCATCCTGCTGGTCCGCTCTGTTGCTCTCTCCTTACATTGGCTAGAAGTATTCCTGAGATGACGGTGGTATAAGTAGAGGTTAGCAGAAGCTGAAAGGCATTCTGATCCTCTCAGGACATGTAGATTATTATTTTTGTAATCCCCTTCCAAGTTCTCTGCTTTTCATCAAGTAAAACAAGCCCACTAAAGAGTCCTGTTCAGCCTGTTACCTGGTGGTGTTTTGTTTATTATGGTGATAGGAAAGATTTTAGGCATGTGTTGCTGAGTTGTATTTCTTAACTTGCTCTGTAATGGATGAGGCTGTAGAAAGTGCAGTTGGTGTTTTATCAGTCAATGTCTTGATCTTACAATGCCAGTCATGGGATTTTAAAAGCCAAAAAAGATATAAACCCAATCAAATCTAGGTTTGACTCAGTGCTGTTAACAGTGATAGCTTAAAATCCCACTGCCCACCAGGAATAATGCTGTAATGATTGCAGCTTTGCTTAGCTAACCCTGGTAATTCATTATGCCAAATTTTCCCCTGCTTCTCTGATAGTAAATAATATTGCTTATTTTCTTTCAAATTATTTTCATCTGGGGAGACGTATCTGACCAAATCTCTAGTGACATACTTGTAAATGATGTTTTATCACTATTAAGTAGTTTTCACATAAACAGGACTTCTTCTTACAGAAATAATTGATGCCACTGTTTAAAAAAAAAAAAAAAGCTGTACTTGAAATTTTCTTTATATGCTTTTTTTGTCAGCAACAATATAAAAATATTTACTTTCTGCCTTTGATTATAACAATCTAAGATGAACTATCAACGGGAAGTTTTTGTGAGTTCCTGTATGTTGTGCTGAAAACTAACATTTTCACTTTTTCGTAATTTTTGGGCAATCCTGAAAATTTTATTATTATCTGTCATTCATATTCTGTTGTGCTGTTTTTGTGCATTCTGTGCTGGAAAATTTCCATTATATCCTTTTTCAGCAGGATACTTTTCACACTTTGCCCCTGCGAATGTAACATTTCGTGCAGTTAAGGAGGACTGGAAATGTTCTCATTGTTGCCGTTGGCTTAACCAGAAAATTAGTCTGTGGGCAGGCACAAGAAGGTAGTTTCAGGCATTGAACTGGGGAGGGACAGACTGGAGGAAACTTTGAGATGGCCTTAAAAAAGAGAGAGAGAGGTACCATTTTCGTATACGTATGGGTAGCTATGTATCCTTTATATACAGTATATATTTTTCATATATGCATACATATATGAAAAATATCTGTACAAAATATATATTTTGTGTGTGTATCTTTAGATCTCCAAGTATAATCTGTTACTGTTCTCAGGCTGACAGACTCTTAGTACAGTGACACCCAATCACAGAGCTGCGAATCTGAGTAAGATGCAGACTTAAATTTTAGTTTCTTCTTTGGATTTTAGTTCTGTTTTCCTACACATTGCGGTTCTGTAGACTCAATTTCAAGGTGTTAATAATCTGAAATACTAACTCCTCTAACATAATGCAGCTTGCTTTACCACTGTGTTTTCTTGTGTGTGATTGTCGTATGATACCGATTGCTACCTATGCTCTCAATAAAGAACTAAAAGAATTAGAAGCTTCAGGTTTTAAGACAGTAGATAATACAAGCATGTGCTTCCTATCTCTATGCTAAACTTGCATTTGGGCATTTTGAAGGAATCTTGATTCCCATGTAGGGAAGCGTCAGGACCAAAACTGGAAGTCACTTCGTATTCCGCTTATTCAGAGGCGTTTGGTGGAAATGATTTTCTTATGCATTAGCTAAAGCAGAATCTTGAGTAAAAGAGTTAATCATGTCCAAAAGGCATCTCATATACTATTCTGTGCTTTATAGGTTCATATTGAACAGATTTTTATACTAAATGTGTGACATACCTTGCAGAAAAGCTGGACAGTATCATGGAATTACTGAAAAATCCGTGGCATGGCACTTTATTTTACTTTATATATAAAGGACATGACTCTGTTTCATAGGTTTCAGAAAAAGATAAAAACTGTGGTGGTCTTAAGGGTAGCCTAAAGTATTTTTTACTGTGTAATAGTTCTGTATTGTCTAGGTTTGTAATTTTGTACAGTCTTAAGGAAAGTAATGTTTTCTCCCCACCAGTAGATTACAAAAGTGTAAAGATCTTCACTTGTGATTCTGGTGAACTGGAAGACAGGCAGGTATTTTTGACCCAGGATGCCCATACTACATCACCCTTCCCGCAAAGGCCCGTGCCTGGTTAACGTGAATTTGTTGGGTTTGTGTGGGACAAGTTCTGCCTGGTGGCAGTACCCTGCAGAGGTGGCCTGCGCTTGTAGTGCTGCACTCCTGACCACAGTGCAGGCGTCCTGCACTGAGGATCCTGAGGATCCCCGTGAAGGCTAACAGTGGAAGCAGGTTTGGTCTCACTTTTCTGCTTCAGAGCACATTCTTCTTTATTACAATAATAACCACTTTCTCCCCAGAGAAATTAAAATTGGTTGGTATGCAACATCATGCTTGATTTTCTGAGAACGTGTGTGTAAGGAAGACTTGTGTTAGAAGAGTGTGGGAAATGGGACTGAAGGTTTCAAAGTGATGCTCGTGGTAAAGGCAAAAGCTTTTAGATGCTTCCAGCTTAAATTTTTGCAGTGTGCTATCTCAGAAATGCATAAGGGTTGCTCCTTTAAACTTGCACTGCACTGCTGTGAAACACATTTCTCTGACAAGACACCTAAAACATTATGTAAGGGGCATAAGGCTGCCTTTATCCTGGGACACAAGTATTATGGTATGAGGCATGAAATCTTCACAGAAATTATGAAAATAAAACCAGACTGAAAGGCTGATTCAGCACAGCGCTGAACAATGCACCCTGGTGCATGCATTTTGTTTCCTGCAGGGCTGAGTAGCTGGGTAAACGCAGGGTTTATACGGCTGTCCAACTGCTCATTCTAAATTTCAACTCCTCCTCTTAAGCAAACACAGGAATAATATAGATAAGCTGTTCTAGTCACAGAGGATGAGCTCACTGAATTGGAGCAAAGGAAGAACGTGTGGTGTACCCTGTGTGAAATTTCCAGCAAGCAGATCTTAACTTTAAATTGACAAATAGTCAGAAATGTTCATTAATAAACTGTAGTACAAAGTATGAATTTTAGTACAGAGACACAAAGAAATTCGAAGGAAGGAAGGAATGACTGCCCACTAATGCATATGAGCCAAATTTTAGTTAACAGTGATATCGCATGTTTCTGAGGTTAAAGTTGGCAGGTCTGTAATTGTTACACTACTCGCTTTACAAAAAAAAAGAAAAACCACCAAAAAAAAACTCAAAACAAAACACAAACGTGTCTTTAGTTGTACATTGCCTATCATAATATCCTGAAAGTTGTGCAAGGAAGATGAATTTTTTTCTTACTTAGTGAATTTTTGTGATAAAATGTCTCATAGTAATTACCTGAAATTAGATGTTTGGACAATTATATCTTCAAGAATGGAAGAGTTCTTAATATGCAGTCATATTACCTATATTTTGGAGTTTTGTTTTACTAATTAGTTTAGTTGTTAAATGAAAATGCAAATTTTAATTCAGTGGTACTTCAGTTGGTACTGATGCTGCTGTTTAGCACTGAACTGGTCCTTGCCAAGCACCACTCGACACTTTGTATGTGTATTTCAGCCCTGCACTAAACAAGCTGTCAGCATTGTGCAAAACAAGTCGTGTTTGTGTCCAGTGGCTAAAGCATATCCTTCTTATTTGTCTTGCAGGCACAGGAGAGAGTGGCAAAAGCACGTTTATCAAGCAGATGAGAATCATTCATGGATCAGGTTACTCTGATGAAGACAAAAGGGGCTTTACAAAACTGGTGTACCAGAATATCTTTACAGCAATGCAGGCCATGATCAGAGCCATGGATACACTCAAAATCCCATACAAGTATGAACACAACAAGGTGAGATCTTTGTTTATTTCTGTAGCTAAAGCTTTTCCTCTTTTTATTTTTAGGAAATACACTGAAGGTCACAAAAAATTACACATCACACAAATTATGCTCAAAGCTCAGAGGAAAAGGGCATCTTCCAGTCCTGCCTCAAATTCTCTGCCCTTTTTGCTGCTTTGACAACACAAAGGTGCTGAGAGATGCCGGTGGGATTTGTCACAGGGCAGAGGTTTAATGACAGGCTGCTCTTTAACTGTGACTTTAGTTATGCCTTGTCTTTTCCTCCCAGGCTATGCTCTGGCTAGAACACAGTCAAGCAATTCTTCTGATGTGTAGCAGAAAATTAACTGTTTAAGGTTTGCCATTATCATCGTATGCGTAAAAAAAAATTCAAATTTTTAGAAAAATAGTTGGGAATACCTGTTTGACTTGTGTGAACAAGTTGTGAAATAAAATTTTCAACACAAGACCTTAAAACAGTCAGATTTTTCTGAGGCTGATGCTGTTACTGAAATTTTAAAGGACAAAATACATTTGAAATGTTTGGAAGGTTCATCTCTGGCTAGCCTGACTTTCCTTTTTTTTTTTAAATACTTACATTTTAAAAGAAGGATAAGTAAAATAATTTAAGCATTCCATGAAGGCGAACGAAGCGCTTAATACTTAAATACATGTTAAGGCACAGGATTACATGACTACATCTCCAAGTTCTCACAGGAGTGGTACGACTTTGTTTGATAACAGCTCTTGAGAACTTGTTCTGATTTTTACTGTTGAGCCAATATCAGCAACTTTTTCAGGGAGAAGTTTAAGATCTCTCACAAGTGGAGGGTTCATCTTGCTCTAAATCTTGTGAAAAGAGTATTTAATGATAATTTAGTAATCCTGGATGAAAGTAATAATTTCTCTAATTAATTACTCAAAAGTTCTTTTATTCTATTATATTTTAAAATACCAGAAACTATCAAAGAACAGGGACATTTCTGGTAAAGATGTAAGCTTCCGTTAACTGGGGAAGACAGTATGAAATAAACTTTGTAAGATGAAAATCTTTTGTGTCTGTATATATGAAGTTTAATTACTAGAATTGAACTGCTGTGTGTGTTTTAAGGCATCTTACTTTCCTTAGAAGTAGGAAAGATAAAGCTTATGACGAGTTTAAAGAAGCTTTGTTTCTCCATTTGCATCTGCCAAAGTCATTGCAGGTTGTTGTCACTTTGTTGGTGACATTATGTTGCAGTAACCAGTCTTGGAGGAGCCTGGGTTTGTGCAGTGGGAAGTCAGGAGGATCCTGTCTGTCAAAATCCATATTGTGAACTTTCTTTAATGGAGGATGGGTTTTTTTGTGCACATGAAAAAGTTTGAAAAACTTGTCCTAATTGGTAAAAGAGACTGTTGAACTTCCTAGTCTGTCTGCGTGCTGGAGCTGTCTAGTTTCCCCTCATCCCTCATGAATCAAAATCAAATGTGTAATTAGTATTAAAAAGAAAACTGCATTTGTATGTGTATTTCAGCCATTTGCTGAAATGTTTTTGCTGTGCACAAAGCATATAGCATACTGGCCTGAAAAGTTAGTTCATTGTAAAGTGCAGTCATTTTTTCTTCAAAATTGGTATTGTTTGTCACTTTGCCTTGGTATCTGGAAGTCTTAATTGTAAGTCAGGATTTTTTTTTCCCTTATAGTATACTATGGAGTGTATGTTCTGTAGTTACTGTTCAAGTTAAGACTGCTGAATTAATATAGTGTTTTTATATAGTTGGAGTGAGTCAGTTAGGTTTGGCATAGCTGTATACACATGGCCAGAGCTGTTCAGTTTCTCTATGTAAAAATAACTTTACTGAAAGCGGGAACCTATCTTTGTGCTTAGCTGCTTGACAAGCATTCCCATCAGTTTCTGATAGGACTACATGCAGAGTAAAACAGAAGTCACCAACTGACAAAGTCTCAAGGCAATTCCTGTAGGAATTCTTTTGGAAATAGAGGAGAAACCAAAGTTGCTACAGCATTGTGGCAGAATAGAGAAGATTGCGGTCTACTACATTTATACTTCGTATACAAAGTCACTTCACTTTAAAGCAGTGAACACCAATCAATTGGTTAATCTGCTCCTTATTTTTTTAAAGGCCGTTGAAAACAAACTCATTAGCCTAGCAGTCTAGAAAACACAGGAAGGGCACTTCCTATTAATTTGAATCTCCTATCAGGAAGTCCTATCTCTGGAGAGAATATCTCAAAGTTTGAGTAACAACATATTTTTAGCACAGTACTTGTTTTGCACGATCGTTTAGAAAACTGCAGCTCAAGCTGGTATTGATGTGGTTGGGCCTAAAGAAAAGTGACGCTTTTCTTGTCCAATTCTTCATGTTCTGCACTATAATAGAAATGCTTTTTTCTTACTGTACCAATTTTCTTACCTTTAACTGGGAATTACTAAAATTGGAGTGTTTCGAATCTCTGAATGCTGCTGGAATTTGAAGTGCTCTCATATCAAAAGGTTGGTTAAGTAGGCAGTGAAGATCTTCGTGTGCTCTACAACATCACAACAACATTTAGGTTGGATTATTTTAATATAATCAATGTAGCAAGAGGCAAGTTTTAAGTTTAGCAAGCTAGTTCTTGTGGAGTTGTTTTGGCTTCATAGCCACCAATATAACTAAAGAGGCAGAGACTGAAATATATTGTCCTACATTATTATAATCCAAGCTGTTTTGAAAGATTTATTATCAGAATAGCGAAAGTCAATTGAGAAATGCAACTATTAGTGTTTAGAATCTAATATCTCAGAACTGATGGTAGAGCGTTATAACATGAAAGGCGTTTATTTTTTGTGTTAAGCTTCAGAATATGAGCTCTAGTGAGGTTTAAGATAATGGGTGAGGGTGATCTCTTCTCTTAGGAATTTGTCATAGGAAATGGTGGCTTATGGACTGGTTTTTAGTTTCCTTTTGGGTAAATGTTATTGTGCTTCCGTTACTTATTTTTTAACTAGAAGTTGTGAGTTTCCATATGGCTCTTGAGCTTTAGAATAGGAAGTACTTCATGAAATATGGGAAAGCCTTAGTTTTTTAAAGAAATGTTCGTAAGCAATTCTCAAAATTGCCTGTCTTTGCAAAATTTTGTGAGTGTACAGTACTAACTCATGCACAACCACAGATACAAAAATGCACACTTTTTTTACACTAAAATACAGGTTTATATTTTTTACAATTTGTCTTTTTTAGAAAGCTGAACTGTGTATCCATGCTTCTGTCATTCCTTTCAAATACTGAAATAGGACAATCATTCATTTTAATCTTCTAAGTTCTCACATTCCCACTGTTCTTCATAATGGCTTGGAAGCCTTTCCTTCAGATAATGTAGTGTCCATTTCTCCTTTTCTGTCCTTTCTTTTTTTTTTTTTCCACATCTAATATTGCAGAAAGTGGGGAGTATACATGGGTAACTTTTTTTCTCTCGTCATTAAGAAGTTCTACCAAATCTATTACTATACTAAACAAATAAATCTGTTACGATACTGAACAGCAACTACCACTGTTACCCTGTACTATTCCTTTTCAATGTAACTTCCACAAGACAAGTTGCCTGTGCTCTAGCAGACGGTACCAGGAAGGTGCCACTCTGTGGTGATTAACAGGCAGGAAATCTTACTTGAATCCCATGCCCATAATTTCCTGTGAGACTTTTTAAATATCCATAACAAGATAACTAATATAAGTAACAGTGACAGAACAGGCTAGAATAAAGTTTTTAAAGAGGCTGAAAGCATAAATAAAAGTTTATTGTAGACCTAGACACTTGCTGTTAAGTTTCTAAGAGTGTATTCTGCTGAAGTTGTTTCTGTATTTGTGCCTATTCCCTTTGGGGAACTTTTTGCAGTAAAAATAAGCAGATATGGGAAATGCTTTCCAAGTCTGAAATCTTACTGGCAGTCTCTTCAACGCCTTGTTTACCTTGTTAGATTGTTTCTTCTAAGTCAAAAAAATCCACTGAAGCAAACAAAAGTACAGACAAAAGTAGGACAACGGGAGTGAGTATGGAGTCGGATTGCATAAATTTTTATCTTGGGTAAACTGTTGGGGGTGTTAAGTGTTCTAGATCTCTGTGGTGAAATTTGATGTTAAACAAACGTAGGTTTGAGAAAAGGGCCTCCTGCAGTCCTCTTACCTACTATGCAAAGAGTGTGAAGGACTGAATGCAGCGCAGGAGCGTGCAAACACTGGGAGGGTTATTGACTGTCAGATGGTGCAGAATGTGTGGGATTTCTGGCTGTTTGGGGGGAATATGTTTTTGGGTTTTGTTGTTTGTTTGTTTTTAAAATGATGTTCTTGGGATGGTGAAATGAAATGCTTATTCCTTTGGAACAGGGATAATCAAGTGGCTCTTCAAGCAGATGGAGAAACCCAAACGGTGCCATCTGCACAAACAGTATTCTGCAGCATCTCAAACCAGGAGCAGGGGGCTTATAGCAGGATACAAGAGAAGGAGATTTATATTAATAGTGTTAGTTAGTATTTAATGTATCCTGGTGCGCGGTTAGTATTTAAGTACTCTCAGATGTTCTTCTCCAGGCACTCAAAACCAAAGAAAAGTTTCCAAATAAATAGGAGCCTTGCAGAAGAGTTAAATGCTTCTAACGCTGGGAAGCTCCAGATGCATTATTTTGGCAAGAACTAGTTTGCTGCAGAGCTGGCGAACATGGAAGAGAATATGGTTAGATTTGAAGTATCATGGTCCTTTAACAACATGTGTTCCGCTACAGGAACAGAAGATAGCTTTTTTTTCAGGAGCCATAATGTCAGGTAAAACCCATCTCCCCGACAGCCGTGTTTCCTCCTGTGAGGTCATTGATCAGTGAGGTTCAGGGGCTCCAGTAAAGCCGCGAACAATTTCCTCCTGAGTGCTTCATTTGTGAGGAGTTTGACAATCCTAACTATATCCCAACCTCTTCCCAGCTGTCTTTCTCATCTTTCTATCAGTCTCCGCTTGTCAGTCATTTACTCCTCGTGTGCCCTGCCTTTCTCTCTGGCACCTCTCCAGTCTTACGTACACTTGACCTCAGCAGGTCTTTCTCTTCTTACCTGTGGCCTTAACCATTTTGTCCTACTCTGCTGTTTTCTTTCTCTTCCTTTATATTTGAATAAAAATTAAAACAAACAAAAAAAAACCACAAAGCCCAAAAAACAACCAAACCCCATACATTTAGTAATTTATATCCTGTCCTCTTTCTTCTGATTGACTCATTTGCTTGCTCTCTATTTAGAGCAGAGGTGTTTTTTGTTTGTCTGTTTTGCTCCAATGGATTTGTAAGTTGCTTGTTTCCTCTGTTACATTCTGCTTGACTGTTTCATATTTTACCCCAACAGAAGTATGAGTTCTAGATATTTTTCCAAGTGTGGGGAAAAAATGATTGTGTATCAACAGTAAGCTAGACAAGCAGGGTTGAGTGTTCCTATGAAGAGCTGAGAATATCTTTAGTTAAAATAAACATACAGATAAATGAATGCGCTTCCTTTCCCCAGTATAATAACAGGTAATTTCACTGATATCAAATAAAGAAACTGTCTTAGCCTGCAGTTCAACATAAACTTAAAAACTAAATTTTAGCTACTCTTTTTGCAGAGCAATAGGATTTCTTCCTTCCTCCTTTTATATTTCGTTACAAGTGAAGCTCTTTATTTTTTTAAATATGACATTTTAAGTGATTAACTGCCCTTTGCTAACGGGAAGTGATAAGTCACACACAAAAACATTCATGTGGGGCGTGATGTCCGTGTTTTATCATTCCCGTTCCACCATTTTACTGTTTCTGCTAGTGTGGAGAAGTATGGGTGGTAATAATGCTGTCAGATTCTTGTAGATTCTTCTGCCACTCATACATGGGATAAAGGACCATAAATATAGGAAAACAGGCTTCTAGCCTTTTTTTCTTTACTTTCTTTCGACTATTTAACTTTAGATATATTTGTAGTTTAGTTATTTTGCTTGCAGAGCATATTGTGTGTCATAAAGAAAATACGCACATGAGCATGCTCTCTGACACTGAAAATGTGAAACGTGCTCAGGGCAACTTTTGTGTGTCATAAAAGTTTGGCATTTATTTTAAGGTAATGAGATTTCTGCTCTTGAAATTGTTTTGACTTTCTCTGTAATTAACAACAGTTATCTAAATATAGGTATTTATGCAATATAATTTTATACATAAAATATATAACATAACAATATGTAAATATTTTCTAGAGGAAAATATTTAACAGTAATAACTTCCTAATTATTTCATTCATTTCTACAGAAGACATGCTAAAGTTATCCAGCATTTATTTCTGAAGTAATTTCAGACTGAAATATTTTTGTCGTATTTTCCTCTGAAACTTCGTGAAAGTATTTCCTTCCTGCAGTAGACTTGTCTGGGGAACTCACGGATCCAGTTATTTTCCATTTATATTATGTGGAATGACTAAAAATTCTTGAAATCTCATGTCCTGTTCATTTCTAGTAACACAGAAGTTGCTTGAAATAAGGTTTACTGCAATGGATTAATAAATCTTCAACTAAAATGGACCATATTTTTCTGCAGGTTTTGTCAGTTTCTTGCTCAGTTTGAAGTTGCTATGTGTTAAAGTTACAACGTCTGAGATGCAGGAAAGCTTTGTCTTATAATAAGATTTAGCTTTGGCTTAGAAAATAAGCTGACGTTAAGCAAAAGAGTTGTTTAAAAAAAAAAACAACCCTTCTTTTTCTCAAGTATAATTTATTTTGTGGGATGTATTGCCTGATAGAGGTATTCACATCATTCCTTTGATTCTCTACTTTTTCTAAAAGATTATTTTTCTCTTTTTTTCTCCCCAGTTAAAATAGGTATAAAGTCTGCATGTGAGAAGTTGATTACATATTCACGCTTCATCAGTCCAATCACATGCCTACGTGTTTTCAGACTACGGCCCGTGTAGCTCCACTCTTAGACTTTGTATTGACTTTTGGTGATTGCACAGAGGTGAGGCATGAGGCAAGAGTCCAGTGTTTTACTTCTGGAAGAGGAGGTTGGCAAAGGGAACTCTAAGCGTGACACTAGTTGTGTTAGGTTTAAATTTTTTATTCCTAATAGTTTTTATAACAATCAAACACAAGGCTGTTGCATGCTTCATGTTTGGCAAAAAGTGTAGAGATTTTGACTGGAGATTGTTTTATGTATTCAGTTATTATGAGTAAGTCACTTCTGTGAACAGTCTTGAGCATGATAAGAGAGCGCTGAATATTGGGTTGGAGGGGTGGTAACTACCAAGAGTTGCTTTTAATCCTTCCTGACCTTTCTCCAACTCTCGTGTCTCTCCATTTCCTTATGTGTCCATGTCCATATGATATGTAAGAGTTAGTGGGCACTTGGCTGGGGCAAGTGATACTGTGGAAAAGGTCTTAAGATTAAGGTTTTTTTCCTGTTAGTTAAGGTTGTTTCATGATGATGACTTTCTCTTTTTCTTAATGTGACCTGTCGGCCAGAGTTAGAATTTGGCTTACTGTTTAGTTGTTAACCTTCTAAGCAAATTTGTAAATACAGTGTAATAATAGGTTGCATGTACATGTTTTGCTAATTTGGAGTGTTACCTGAAAATTTCCAAAATGCAAATTGTTTCCTGAGTTGTTTGTGTTTGGAGGTGCTCCCTATTTTTAAGTATTGGGGTTTTTTTTTAAGCAGTTGAGAACTGCAGCTCTCTATATGTATTGTAGGCAGCACAAGCAGGTAGGTGAGTGCTCCTGATACGTGAAGATGTTCTTTGCGTCTGGTCTTTATCCAGCTGGTTTTTTTCAACTGTAAACAAAATGCTACCAATTGTACAGGTTTGATGAAAAGGCAGCTGTAGCATAAAGAAGCCTTGGGCACACCTGCCTCCCTTCTGGACTCCAGCACAGCCGTATGCCGGGTGGAGGAACAGTGGGGATGTGCCACAGAGGAACAGCTATTGACATGGTCATTATGTAAGCCTCATAAATCCTATTGTGGCGTTCGGGGTTAATTACACCATTAGGTGTTTGTTTCTGTTTATCCAAAGAATAGAAGAACACAGGGATGGGATTTAATGTTGAGTCATTATTTAGTCTGTATCTATTTGTAATCTACAGAGATCTTACTCTGTATGTTGTAGAAGAGCAGCATCATCTTCACTTTCAAAAGTCTGATTGCAGACTTGTTTTTGTAACTGTACCATTACACACACACACACCCCACACCCCCATGTCATATTGTGTTTGTGAAGAGGTTTAGAACAAAGTGGAAATTAGATTCTTATGTATGCCCTTGTATTAGTGCCTGCTTAGTCAATTCTGATTAGTTTTGAGGTGTCCCAGTAGTTTGTTCTTTACTGCTGGTTCTGCTCAACTCGATGCTTGGAAATGGAGAAATATGGTAGCATCCGTTACTCAAGGCTTCTTCAAGGATCATTTACAATAGAAATCTGCTGAGTATGAAAAAGACTTTCAGTAGCTTTTACACCCACAAGATTCACTAAGTATTCTCTCAGACTACACTGGCAACTTGCAGTTGTGCAGAAATAGGATTTGTGCCCCATGTAAGAATTTTTTTAAAGAGTTCTTCTGATATAATAGCAGTTTTCTGCGGTTAACTAAAACACTGCTTCTGAACCGAGTGTAGATGTAAAGGTAGTATCAGCTACCAGTTCGCTTCTTCAGTAACAGAAAAGAATATGTAGTTTGGATTGCAAGAGTGTTTCTTTTGTTGCTTTGTTTTTAACTATTTATTTTTAGTAAGGGTACCATTAAATCATTAAAGAAAAAGTCCATTTCTGTGTCTTAAGCACTAACAGCATATGTATAAATGCCATTTGAGAATAAAACTAATGCCACACTGATTCATTGTACCAGCCTCTGAAGACTAAACTCGTTTCTGAAAGGCACCCATCACAATCAAATAGGAATAATTGTAGTGCAATTTTAAGCTCTTAGAGGGTAAACTCTGCGCCCCGCTCCCCGCCCCCAGTCATAAACCCATGTAGTCAGATAAAGCTAGGATTTTTGGGACATAATATTTCTGAGAAACCTTTAATGTACATTTTTTACATGATTCCTTTGACCCTATGCATTTTTTTAAAGCTGCTTTCATTCAAACTCAGTATTGAAAAAGGAGCTCTTGAAGGCTGAAATCATCTGCAGTAAAGCTATATTTACTTTTTCTCATAAACCTAGACCTTTATGGGTTTCCTTTAGTTGTACTTTCCTCCTTTTCTTTCTTTTACTTTCTCTGTCAGTTGAACTTTTAAATACTGCCTTGACCTTTGAGAAGTTGAAAGAGTAAAAATGAAGGATTGAAAAATAAAGCCATTCAAAACAGTGCAAACACATACCGGGTATTATAAATTCGGTTGCAGCCAGTAGCCTGCAAATAAAAAGACAGGCATGGGACAGAATGAAAGGTGGTGACATTTTTCAAAAATGTTTTACGGATTTTTTAAATTTAGATGTGGAGTAACAATTTGGGGAAGAAATTAACTTCAGTGTTTATTCTCTTTTTTGAGAAAGCTGGAGTTTTTTCATCCACTTTCCACTTTGTAAGCAGCTTTTGAAAACTCTTCTGCAGTAAAAGAAGTTAAGTGGTTCTTTAATGATGATGATGGAGGAGCCATGAGTATCGGACTGAGACATCACTAAAAGACCTGAAGAAGGTTTGACTAGTGCATGTACGTACTGTGGTGTATGCAGTATAACACAGATTTTTGTTAAAGAATTACTTGTCTGATTCAAACATGCTTATAAGAGAAGGAAGGTGTCCAAGGCTGTGGGGAGATTGAGGAATGCATGAGTGGACAGATCTTCTCAGAGGCTGCAGGGTAGCCTGCACAATGAGAATAAGTGAGGTATTTCTTCAAGAGAGAATATAAACTGTGCAGGTGTTTCCTAAAGTATGGCCAGGAAGTTTCTAAGGACTCTTTTACGATTTAGAGGTGTTAAGTCTGTTTGTGTAGGCTTGTTAGTTTTTAGAAACGTGTTCTCTTAGAATTTGTGTAGTGATACTGTGTTGTGTATACTGCTTGCAACTCAAGTCTTCCCGCTCTTAGAAAGGAATCTAAATAATTATTGGCGTTTTTCCAAGCTGAGTCTTGGAATTTTTTAATTTCACCTGTGGCTAGTTCTAGT
Organism: Dromas ardeola; assembly: GCA_013398915.1. Taxonomy (NCBI): domain Eukaryota; kingdom Metazoa; phylum Chordata; class Aves; order Charadriiformes; family Dromadidae; genus Dromas; species Dromas ardeola. The sequence continues at coordinate 143,482 of VYZM01019470.1, read as the reverse complement.
GCAACTGTCCAGGAGAACAAATTGTGCAACCTCATTGTTAGACACATTGTGAAAGGCCTCATTTCAAACGAAAAGTTCTTTTGCAGGGCATATTTATAAATAAAACCATCCTAATCAGAGAGCGGCATGGCAGTACAGCCTTGTAGCTAATGTCCTTCTTGTGTGATAAACAATGACTTGCACTGCCTGCCCTTGCTGTAGCGGAGTACTCACTCACTGCATTGCAAAATGTTTTAAACAGCAACTCCCTCCTGTGAAAAATTATATAACTTTTCCCTCATCCCTGTTTCAGAAAAGAAATGTGCATTTTAAAGAAGTAGATTTTTGAGGATCTAATATAAATGATTGCAAGAAGCTGCAGCTTAGTCGCTCGCTAGCTCCGTTGTTTCCTGATTCCAGTGGCGTGTGTATGCTCTTACTGGTATGTTTCTGCCTATCTGTCCCTTTTTGGACACTCATCATCTTTTGTGGTCTTCCTGTAGAGCTTCCTGTGCACTGCTGTCTGATGATACTGTATGAATCAGCAGTGTGGGTGGTGTTTTGCCCATCTGGCAAATAAGAAAACTGCAACAATAATATTTTTAATTTATCTTCATTGAAGCCAGGACTGTTCAGAGAGTTACTTTTTTAATTCGCATTGGGATGCATTTTTGTGATCCAGTAGGTCTTTTTCGATTTATCATCTACTGACGAGAATATGTAGTAAAAAACAACCTTTTATGAACACATCCCAGGCAGATGTTATAACTGTCTGGGTGTACTGAAACAGACACCATCTACAGAAACCTTGCCAACATAAAATGCAATCAAATTCTGGCTGTTCAGCATTTTAATGCAATTTTTCATTGTGTCCTGCATTACTGGTCTAAACTACATGAGAATTAGATTTTACAAATTCTTTCCTCTTGGGAAAGGAATGAAAATTGGATTTCTCATATGAAAGTACCACAATGAGAGGAAACTTAAATAAATATGCCTTGGAGGAGGGGGTTTGATAGAAGTGTGTGTGAAGGGAGTGATGTGGTTGATACGTAGCGTGAATTGTTAAGAACCTACTTCTAAACTAAGGTTAATCCCTGGAGATAGTTTTGTTTAGTGGTGCTTCTCCGGCATTCAGATGGTCTCATTAAATCATTACTCTTTGGACATGGTATGGTTATTTCTCAATAGGGTACCAAATAGACCATTGGTACATAGACCATGGCCATTTCTCTTTTTTCGTGTTAAGGTTTGTGGTTTGGTTTTTGTTTTTTTGGTTTTTTGGTTTTTTTTTCCTTTCACCTTGGGTATTCTCCCTATCAGATCTTGTGCAACTGTATTCTGCTGAAAGTGCAAGAGGAGGATAATAAACAAGAACTGTTATACTGCTGGGTTTTTTACCCAGTTCCTGTATTGCTTTTGAACTCCTAGACTTCTTGAAATTTGGTGAGTTTCTCAGGAGAGTCTTAGTCTTAGATCCAACAGTGTGGATCACACAATTAATCAGATGGGATCATCGTTTGACATAACTTCAATATGGCTGGACAAAATGTGGTTAAGATGGCTGTGGAGTACAGGCTTCCTGATTTAGTTGCATTTCCCAGCACCCGCTTTGCAGAGACAGGGTTATATACCAGCTGCAGAGTTCCAGGGAATTTTACTACAGTGCTTGTTAAAAATAAGTATTTCCAAGTGGCTGAGGAACCAAAGAGAAAACAATGCCATAATTTTGGGTCGGCAGTTGGCAGCATGCACAAAACACAAAACATGCCTTCTATAAGCTATACGAAAAGAAAGGACGGTAACTGTCTCTTCCTTACGATGAGCCAAAATGTAATGCATGCTTTTGCTATGAAGTAATTTTGTCTTAGAAACTGGCGTTCATAGATACTTTGAAAGGCTGAATAAAAAATGTGCTTAACCAGAACTCTGCCACACCCAAAATTCAGACATCTGCATTTGTCTCTATCTCCTAATTATGCCTCACTGCATCAGCATTTGAATGTAATGAAAGTAACAAGGATAAATCTTCACTGTTACAATATGTTGTGAGTGCCAGCACTGTTACAGTTTATAAATAAAATCAGTAACTGAGCAAAGCACTTTCCTCTGCACTTCATAGCAATTTTTTTCCTCAGCACAACCAATTATAGAATAAGGGAAAGGCTTGTGCCCTTTGAGATGTTTCTTTTTCAAGAAGATCTTGCCATTCTGAGCGTTAGTCTGTGTTGTCTTTAATCTTCTTACACCATCTCGCTATACAGAGACCTGTGCTGTTAGAGACCGATGGGTAGGTCTGAAATATTAATAACTAGAGAAATGAAGAACAGTGCTGGAAAAGAGCTCAAAGCTGTTGCTGGGAGACTGTTCAAAGGTAGATCTTTTCCTCCTTCCTTTCCAGTCTGCTGGACTGTGGCTCCCCAGCCTTTGCATGCCTTGCCCCCCTTGCAGTGACGCTTTCTTCGTGAGCGGTCCCAGGATGACCCCGCATCCCATTTACAGCAGTGAATCATGAATGGAGAGCAGCAGTCGCATGCCCAGCACGTGCCACCGTGGATCACCATGAGCTACACAGCCTCTTTGAGCCGGGTTCTCTCTCCCCTGTGAGTGAGCTGCGGTAGGCTGTAGGGATCCTGTCTTCAATCCCTCTCACTTTCACTGGCTTGTGCAGCCAGTCTTACCAGAAGTGCTTATGCTTCACCAGAAGTGAATATGCCTGATTATCTGGGTAATTTGATCTAAATATCCTATAGTAATGCCTTACTTTATTTTACTTGCTTGGTTTACTTAATAGCTAGCATAGCTGCCAATACGCAAATTGGAGCAGCATATCTAAGAACCTAAATATGGATCCTGGATAGGATCACACAGCATTTAAATTAACATTAATGATACATAGTTTAAAAGTAGAAAACTTTAAGCAGATGAATTTGAGTATGGCGATAGTCTCTCTCCCCTCCCACCTTTTTGACCTTCATATAAAATAAAACTCTTACTCCCTTTATAACATCATTGTACCAAAGTCTTAATCATACTAGTTTGGGGTTGCTTCAAAACCTGTACTATTGCAGAAGTGAACACTGGAATCACGTGTTTGTGGCTCAGTGCCTTGTGCCACTGTACAAGCATACAGAAATACATGCTGTGCGTACAATGGAGCTGGTTCAGATAATTGCCTGCAGGGTTTTTGGATATATGCTACCCATGCCCAACCTCAGGATCTCCACTCTTAACCTCCAGTCCCATGCAGTATTCATGTTGTGAGTGTACAGAGATGTGATTAGACCCTTTGATGAAGTAGGGAAAGCAGAGCAGTATCTGCCAGATCCATTGGCAGCTGATGAAAGTTAGGTCAGCCCAGAGGATGTTCTAGCCCAACTTGGAGTAGTGCCTGAAGCCAAAAGCTTCGACAGTCAGGAGGGTATAAAGGTGGTATATGCACCTTACGCTTTACTCTTTCTTTTCTTCCTTTTTTTTTTTCTCCTCTCCCCTCTTTGTCCCCACCTTTATTAAGTCTGTCAAGCATATATTGGTTGGCTAGCTTTCTGGGTTTGACCTCAGACCTCACAGGCAACAATAAAACATCCTAGAAAATGGCAGTAAGTCAACACCAGACCCTTTTTGGGGGGCAGTTTTTAATGTACATTTATTCACTGGCTTCTCAGATGTTGCAGGTAATTAAATATGCCTTCCACTGGTTAAAACAAGGAAAAAACTATTTTCCTAAGCTAAATCAGAAGGTGGTCTACCTGAAGCTAAAGTAAGCAACTGATGTTTTGCTACCAGGTCTCATTTATTTCAGACCTGATTTGTCTGTTAAAGACATATTTTCTTTTTAATTTATAGATGTTGATATTACTCATTTATCACTAAAACCAGGGTAAAAAAGGTCCTTTTTCTCCTGGTAAAAAATGATGTACGTTTCCATCTTTGTTTTGAGATTGAAGGTATAAACTGTTGCCTGTCCAGAAATTTGTCCAGAAATTTTCTCTGTTCCCTAGTCTCGGAACAGGAATTTCATTCATTGACAGGGGGGTTTTTTTGTTGGTGTTTTTTTTTTGTCGTTGTTGTTTTTGGTTTTGTTTTTTTTAATGGTGGCAAAATTACTTTTAAGAAGTGAAATTCCACATTCCGGTTATGAAACTGCACTGGTTTCACTACAATTCAACTTGCAAGTAAGGCAATTTATAAAGAACTTTGCTTCAAGAATACTTTTATTTTAATATTGGCTATATAAAAAGCAAGAAAAGAGGTGCCAACATCAACAAATGCAGTTTTTCTCTGAAGAATCAAAATACAAGATGCAGTAAATTTCCTTTAATCTGATGAAATGAATGCTGCCTCTTCTGGCATCAGTTCTTCTAAATATTTAAAAAGAAAATCTCCACTCTTTGCTGAAATATGTCTGATGGTATTTTAAAGCTTTTGTTTTTAATAGGTTGGTAATTGTACTAGCAGTTTCTAGGCACGGGGAAGGGCGTTTGGTGTCAATATTTTTATTCCTAAATCTGAATTCAGTAAGAGGACATATAACTGAGCTGCTAATTCCGCTTTCAATGACTCTTCTCCCCCCCACCCTTTTTTTTTTATTAGGGTTAGCAAATCCATCTTCTGTGAGAAGTTGTAACAAATGAGTCCTAACTTTGGAAATTGCAGGATTGTCCATAGTCCATTTGTAATAAATAAATGCTAATGCTTTCTGTCATCATCCTTGGGTTTTTTTCTGCATTACCACCTATCCTCCTCTTTTTAATGCACTTACTTGCTTTTTAACATTCTACTAACACTGTTTCAATTACATGAAAACAGAAGGATAGGTTTTTGCAACTGAATAGAAGTCAGACCTAACAATTAGGAAGGCAAAGCTTATTTCACTGATCTTCCACTCTTCTAATTGAATGCTGTTAACAGAAGTGTATTTGTGCATGGTAAATGGACAGTGAAAGCACAATGAGACTTCTGAGAAGATACCTCTTTTTAATTGCACTGCCAGCCTCACTCCAGAAAGAGTCTGACTCAGCTAACCCATGTTTTCCTCCACCCACTCGTTCTTGTCAGTGTTGGTACGCAGTATTTGTTGATAGGGCTTGTGACTTCCAAACAGATAGTACGCTCACCCAAACCTGCAGTGGTCTGTAGGTCAGCTAAGTTGGATGTACTGAAAGAGTGGGGTGCACAAGGCAAGCAGACCAAGCTGCTTCCAGTAGAAAAAAAGCTTGGCTCAAGAAACACCCATTTTTTCCGTCTTTAATGTGCTGTTACCTACTCGTCTTTTGACACACCCCACTACCACTCCATAACAGACCGTGGTTCAGCTGCCATGTGATTTGCGTGCAGTTAACAGGAATGGGCAATTTACCCCAGAGCTCCGTGTCTCCTGGAAACCCCTTTGGCTCTGGTTTTATACAGATTATCTGCTGTAGGAGTTATTCTTGGCACTTAAGTAGTATTTAGCCACTCATCCAGGAGCTGCAGTACCTACATTTCAGATTAGACAGGGATGGCTTTCCTACTCATTTTCCTCAACAAAGCAATAATGATGAAAGATGTAGTTGAAATTGTAACCAAAAATGTAAGTGCTCGTTCCATTTATTCACTCTGCAGGCATCTCCCTCTTGACATCAAGCATCCTTCCAAGCATGCTTTATGAGCCTAGTGAAAGTCTTCATATAAAAATGTAAAAACCGTTTCAGAAAAAACTAAATTAAACAAGTATTCAAAAAAATCTTTAAACTTTTTAGTATAAATTGAACTATATCTGGCCTATAATTATATTTCTGTTTCTTCACCAAGGGCATTTATGACTCAGCAGTAATGATGATGAGTGTAGTGGTTGTCCTCTTTATCATGTTGTTGAGTGCTTGCTCAAACTCATACCAGATTGTTCATGTAAGAGTTCCTGAGAATAAACGAAGGTTGCATAATTGGGCTCAGTATATTTGAAATGTTTAAAAGGCGGGTCTCTAGCTGATTGTCATCTTCTACCAAAGTATGAGACTCATTAAAGCCCTCCTTAGGGGGCAACTGCATCTCTTCTATCTTTGGTGTTACAACTGAGTCTCAGTCCATGATATGTGGTGTGCTGTCTGTAATAAAATCTCTGTTCAAGAAACTTGTGGATTTCTTTATTTCTGTAATCTGCGTTTATTACATAGGACCCAATTAAAATTCAGCTTCAGACTGTGCTTCATTAAGTCATTTGATGAGCTGCATGAACGCAGTTTTTGTAAGATGCAGTTTGCCCGTTTTCTGAGGCTTTTCTTTGTTAAGCCTGTGAGCAACAAGAACTTTTAATACTGAGTATATTACTCACTGAAATAAAAAATAAGGGGGGAAAAAATATCTAGAGAAAGATTTCCAATAGTAGGTAATGAAATTAATTTCAATTACTGTTATCTTTGGCAATGGAATATTCTGTAGCTTTTGTTTTACTTTGTATATTTAATGCTTTTTTTCCTTGATTGTATAGATCTGTAGCATGGTCCTTATGTTTGTATTACCTTACTCCATCAAACTCCTTACTTAGCATCTCAAATCATGTTGTCTGAATTAACTAATTTTAATCTGGAGTCCCTTTCGTCCCTTTTTACAGGGAGTCACATGGAAAAGGTGACGGGTAACAGATACAAGCTACTGCTGGGGAGATTCCAATTGGACACAAGAGATAAATGTTTCACAATGAGAGCAATCAACCTTTGGAATAATCTCCCCAGGGAAGCAGTGGATCCCCTATAATTTGAGACGTTTTAGATTCAGCTGGACAGGGTGCTGGGGCATCTTGCCTTGACTGTGCTTTTTCCAAGAAAGGTTGGACCAGATGATCCTTGAGGTCCCTTCCAACCTTGTATTCTGTGAATCTGTGACTCTGTGATAGTCCTCTTCTGAGGATGTAACTGCTGAAATACTGTTTATCTTTTAATTAAGGGGTAAAAAAAAAAAAAAAATGTTTACTAATAGGATTTTTTTTTTTTAAAGTCTGTATAGACGGCAACTATCTGTGGGGATCCTTCCCCAGAAACACATTGCTTCAGGAACCGTACTCATATCCTTGGGTTTAGGTTTGGATACTTGATGGCAAGCAGGCTAGGAATAACTAACGTTGCTTAATGCATAGTAGTGTTGTTGATGAGTCACTGCCTAGTTAATTGTGTTCTTTTTTTTATCTGTTTCATTCATTACTCCTAACTGAAATGCAAACTTATTGTAGATGTTGATTGAATTAAACCTTTTAACGATGAGTAAATTGTATAATTTCAGTACGTTGATATATTTTTTGTTTTTTCTGTTGTTGCCCTAGAGACTCGAAATAAATGGCAAATCTGTGCAGCCAGTAGCTCAAGGAAATGAGAGGGATTTGCTGGTTACCTGGTAAAGTCATGCACTTTCTGGCGGTTACATGTCACCGTCATTCCCCTCATTCATTTTGACTCTTGTCTTTGGAGAGTCTTCACACCTGTTCCACTTAGCAGGGAGACTAAACCTAATGAGCCAGAATTAAACAAAATAACAATTATAAGAGAAAAAAAACAAACCAAACACAAGTCTGCAATGGGCAATACTGTTCTTTTTGAAGTCTTGGGAACACCCAGTGAATAGCTGCTGGAGAGGGAAAGGCAGTATTCTCTTCCTTATTTGTTATAAGGTGTTAGACTCTAATTTCTGGGACTCCCCTTTATATTAAGCTCTGATTATAAGGTGATGGCTTCTTCAGTCCTGCTCAATGTAAGGAGAGAAGAAGGAGCCTTTATTTCTGAAAGCCTTTGTGTGTATGTGTCTGTTGGTGGCTATCTGTGGCTGTGTTTCTCTTCCTCCTTAAGAACTCAAGTCTAGAAGAAGAACAGTTCTGCATTTCATAACTTCTCTTAAGCGTTAGCAGCAGAATACAATTAGCGTAGTATTTTAATTGTATGTCTACTGCTGAAAAACATAATGGTGAGGCTGATCATAAACTTGTTAATTCCTTCTATTGGTGTTTGACAGAGCTATGAACAGCAGCACAAGCAACTCAGCTTTCTGGCCATTAACTCAGAAAGACAGCACTGTTTTAATATGCATGTGAGTCATGCTTGTTATCTCTAAACACAAAAGGAGGAGGCAGGCAAAGTAACAGTACTTCGCTTAGAGCTCAAGTTATTCATGAAATAGCCTTGAAAACTGAACCAAAACAAGCAGCTTAGGGGAGTTAGGGAAGTGGCTGATTCTTGTTATAAACCTAGCAGGTTTTTACCATAATACACGGGCACTGTTACATAAACTGTGAGATACAGTCATGCAGGGGCTGGAGGTGAGAGGGGGGGCCTTTTTCATTCTTCCTCTGATTCAGTTGCTTTTACAACCGAACAACTCAGTGGAACTATCTCTGCCTAATGCATTGCTAGTGTTAATAAAACTGCTTCTCTTGACCACTTTCCACTCACTGTAAATGCAGTAGGCAGAAGATGCTTCATCAAGAAGGATGCTTCATTAGTTACCTCCTCAGTTCACAAACTCCATCTGCCTTTCAATAAGCTCTGCTTGCTCTGTGTTTTAGATTCAAATAAGCCTTTAGGCACCCAAGACTCTCCTTGTTCCAGTGAGAACTGAGGAGCGCTATAGAAATCAGAAGCAGCGTGTTTTGAACCTGGGCTCTGGTATTTGTGATGCTGATGTGAGAGGCAGTAATGTGGAGGAGAGGGCAGTGAGCTGTGTGAGCATTAGGTGTGACAGAGCAGTGAAGGGATTCACTGCAGCGATCTGTAATTTTTTGCTTCTTGGCTTCACAACAACAATGCAGTAAATCATTGCAAACAGTTAGGCAGAGGTCAGAAAACTCTCCATACAGGTGACCAAGCAGTCATTAGGCTATAATAACATAGCTGTTTTCATGACTGAGATAGATTATAATGGTCACCTGTTAGGGTAAGGTCTGTCTCAGTGTGTCTGGAGTACTATAACTGTTCCTTGATTATCCAGTTTTGCTAACACTGGTTAATAGTCATCTTGGGAAGTTTTATAACGTTTGGCTTTATTAGTGTAGACATTCATGTGCATTTTTAAAAGGTGATGTGACACTACAGTGTTTGCAGTTCTTTTGTAAAAAGTAACAAGCTATTTTGAAAATATATGCCAATGATTGTGTATCTTCTGATAAACGTTTTTGTGGGAATATTTTTTTTTCCACACTCCTTTAAATATTTGTGGTTAAATTAATTTTGGAACAGACTGGATGAAACCATGCCAGTCCTAAATTATCTGTGCTAAAATAATTTTATGTTAACTTGTTTCTAAATGTGTCACTATTATAATAAAAAACCCCAACATTTTGTATTATATCAGTTAAAAGCACAGAGAAAGCTTTCAGCACTGTATGCTGTCTGAGAAAGACAATAATGAAAATAGAGTTAGCCCAAGTTCCAGTTGATGTAAAAAACTGTATTTTGGGCTACACAGGAAAATTACGTACCAAAATCTTCGTATATTAGAGTGTGCATGATTTGTAGTAGTGCTTAGGGAATTTATGAGTAAATTTTCAGGAAGTAAGAGAAAAAAATCATTACTTCTTGTAAATTAAGGCATAAAATTTAGGAGAAAATTTCAAAATTTGTAAACTTTTACACAATTCAGCAGCCCTATGCACTAAACTCACTCTATTCAAAGCCTCATGAAAATAAGCGTGGTGTATATTATTGTATGTTTTGAAATCCTAGCTAAAAAGAGGAAAAAAAGAGGGTGAAGGGTGTAATTAGAAGTCTCAGAAGTTTATGGGCTTGTACGATACAATACTGTAACTTTGTACAGTTGTATCACTAGAAGTCGTGTCCCATCCCTGAGTCGTGTCCCCAACACCCCTCCGCCCTATAGCGGAGTAGAAATACAGACAGTAACCTATTCATAGTGTCCTTTTACTGATTGTTAGATTGTTGTTCAGTATGCACATGGGCAATAGGGCTAATCTTATCCTCACGATGGTTTGCATTCAAGTAGCAGAGTCTATATACTTAACAAAGCAAAAATGAAGTTTATCTGTGAGTCTCCATAATGCCAACAATGAATAGGGATGAGAAAGCAACGGGAAAAAAAAGTTTAAAGTACAAATGGACTTCAAATAACATATGGCAAACTGATCCAAACTATGTATTCAAGTCAAAGGAAACATACAGCCTGACAACCCTTACAATGTTTACATTTGACTTTATTGTTTGTCTTATGGTGTTTAATCATGTGGAAGTATGCTTCCTAGTTGGTATGCACAGGAAGTAGTCTGGGGAAGAACTCCTGTCAAAATGCAGCAGGTGTTGTGCATGCACTGTTTCTCTCGATCTTTTTTTTAAATCTAAACCAAAAAACTTATCCAGTGCTCTGTCCCACTCAGAAATGTCCCTTCTGGAGCCAGGGGCTCTGTTGGCATCTCTAGTCTGCTGAGATTTGAAGCTTCTGTGGGTGATCTGCTGCTCTAAAAGGAAAAGAAGTTTCTTGTTCCTATACCATGGCTTTACCCTGGTACAAAACATGAATAAGCACTTAGTAGATTTAAAAAATTGATGTATTAAACTACATTTCATTAATTTCCAATATATTCAGAGTTACCCTCAGATAAATTAGATTTAGTAATTATATGAAAGATATTTAATGTATCCATAAAACCTCACATTTACATTCAGCCTGCCTAAACAGGATCTTATTGATTATATAAAATAGTTTAATAAGCCTCCTGAAATAAAAAGACATAGTTCCCAGTATGTAGGCTTTTTCTGTTGAAGTTTATGCTCAAATTTTAGATAAAACTGGACTATAGATGTGTTAGAATGGGAAGATCATAATGATTTTTTTTCCATGTCTTTGAAAGATAATTTGGAAGTGTTGGATTTTTTGTTTTACTAGATTGAGTTTGAGGAGATTGTAATCTCCCAGGGAAGTGCTGGAAGCCCATCATTACTAAGGTTCAAAAGTATGAAGAGTGGGAAAATACATTACAAACAACAGCCTTCAACACAGGTGTAGATAAACGTCTTATGCATCCTCCTAATTTTCAAGCCTGGTGATAAATATGGAGTAAGTTTTTGTGCTGCAATAGTTTGTCACAGCAGGCTGGTGTCAATTACACATGCATTTGCTATGCAGATTTCTATTTGTCCTATTCCTAAGCTGCACAAACCTTTGGAAGCTGGAATGTTTATAGGTAGTATGGGGACTAACTAATACAAACTGTTCAACAAGTTTGGGCAGCACCTTGCAAGAACTTGAAAGGCTACAGGAGCAGAGGGGGAGAATGCAAGACGAAATCCTTGGAGCAATGGAAAATGTATGCAGCAATGGCAAGGAATAAGAGAGGGGAAAAGCAGAAGTTGCAAAAATATGATAATTGCAATTTGTGTTATGGCAGTGTGTGATGCAGTATATAACACTATTTAGTTTTTTCTCTTCACTGATTTACAAAGACTTTTATCTTAAAGAAGTTTCTTTTTGTTAATAGATCTAAAAGGTGATCACCTTTACTTCCTCAGTGTTTATGTAGAGTTCATTTATGTCAGTTGTAGGGTTCAATAGCCATTTATTCCTAATGGTATTTTCCAAAAGATAATAAAAAATCAAGGAATTACTGTCAGATATGGAATATAGTTCTCAGCTTTCCTTCAAATTTTTTTCTAGTTTCATTTCAGCATTCAGGGTCTCATAGTTCTTCTGCAAGACCTTTGATGATCTGCTTTCCACCTGTGAAGGTGTTGATATTGTTTGTTTCTTTTTTGTTGGCAGCATACTTCTTCATGTGTCTCCAGAGACTTTAAAGCAAGAACAGTTACTCTGTACATAGTTTAGGAATCAGGACATTTTTGGAAGTTTTTCTTATTTTTCTCATACTGCCAGAAGATATCCTTCTACAGTAAGAAAGGATTCTGTTAAGAAAATAATTCTGCACCTGCCTCCAGAATTAGCTGATTGCAAACTGGGTTGTTCTAACAAGTTCCCTTGTCTCATTTCATCTGCTGAATTACCAAAAGTCAGGTGGGAATTGCTTTAGGTTTTCTTTTTCTTTTTCTTTTTCCTTTTTTTTTTTCTTTTTCTTCTTTCTTCCCACGAAAAACATGGATTCAGTCTCGCCCTTCTGCCCTTCCACAAGGGATTTCTTTCCACGAGGAATTTTTACGTAGTTTTATTCTTCCACTGATGTTTCAGAAAATTAAATCTTGGGGGAAAAAAAGCATTTCAGACAATTTAACTTAAGATTGTAAAACTGTTGGAGTTTTTTAATGTTGTGTTCCGAAGTTGGCGTAGTCATACCTAATATGCTAAATAAGCTTATCTTTGTGCCATTATGTTTAGCCATGCAGTTTTAATTTCTGTCTTCAGTAGCATTAACAGGTAACAATTAAATGGAACTGTAAAAAAATTTCTTCATAGCATATTTGTCCAGTCTAGAGATTTGCCTAAATGCTTACTGTACAGTAAGACTAGTGTATTTGTTATTGACATTTAGAAACTGATAAGCACTAAGATGCATGGCATTTTCTTCCTGTTTCTGAAATTGTGATACAATGCAACAAACACTGAAGGAGTGATATTCTGTTATGCATCCTCTGTTTTTTCACTTACTTTAAAATCTCAATTTCAGTTACAACATCGTAATGGCTACGTATTTCCAAGTGCAAAACCCTGCAATTTTCATCATTGCTGAATCTGAAAATAGGGAAGTATTTGAATCAAATATTATGAAGGTGATTGAAATAAAACAGTGATTTAAATCGTCATTGCTTGGAGAAGAAAAAACCAAACTTTTATCTCTTCTGGGGAATCTAGATTCAATAGTAAAGAAACAACAATCACTTCCAATATCAACGATGGAGCATGTTCAAACAAGAAATGTAATACAGGAAACCAAAAGTAGCAACATTTTTGCCAGTGAATCCTGTCCCACTTACGGGACTTCTGTACGTAGGCGCGCACCCGCCTTTTTGCTGAGCTTTAGTTAAGTTTTAATTACTTAAAGGAAGAGCCATAAAAAGAGAAACAGCGTGCTGGTTTTGTTGTTACTTTCTCATTAAACAGAAATATTGGCCAGGATATTACCTGATGGACTGTTTTTTCCCTTCCATTTGAAGATGTTAACATCACTAACACAGTTTAAAATTTACACCATTTTTCCTGCAAGTGAGCTAATTCTCTAGCAGCACCTAAAGCAGTAACTACAAAATGGCGACATTGTGCTGAATGTGTTTTTACAGCTGTGATGTACACGTTCTTGAGTACTATTAGTATTAGTTAATTCTGGTTTTGAAGGCGTGCGGTGGATGAATGATTCTTCTGCATCTTCATAGATTTGGGGAGGTGGATCTAGTGGTTGTTTCGATAACTGCTCAGTGAAAACATTTAGATATCCTTCTTTTTCCTGGTTTGATGGTCTGTTTGGAGTGATTTGTTGCAGGATCAGATTACTTTGATGTAATGTTACTTTGTTACAGATCATTAACAAACTAAATATTGCTCAGATCATTTGTCTCATTTCAGAATCTTGGTGGGATAAACATAGCCTTGTGTTTGCTGCCTTTACTTGGGGCAGTGGTATCATTGTATCATATTTCATTCTCACTCTTATTTCTGGAGCATATTTTTAATGCTTCTTTTAACATGTATGTTTTTAACAAATAAAAGAATAGCTTTGAATTCCCAAGCTCTCTGTTGTTCAGGAAAAGTCACTTATATCCTAGGTATTTATTATAGACTCATATCACAGAATGGTTTGAGTTGGAATGGACCTTAAAGATCACTGAGTTCCAACCCCCCTCCCATGGGCCTCCCCCTAGACCAGGTTCCTCAAAGCCCCATCCAGCCTGGCCTTGAACCCTTTCAGGGATGGGGCATCCACAGCTTCTCTGGGCAACCAGTTCCAGTGCCTCACTTCTAAAAGTTCTTTCTAAAGTTACCCCTATTCCTACTATTCAGTAGAATTGTAAAATCATAGAAGAGTTAGAGTTGGAAGGGACCTTAAAGGTCATCTAGTCCAATGCCCCCACCATGGACAGGGACACCTCCCACTGGACCAGGCTGCTCAAAGCCCCATCCAGCCTGGCCCTGAACACTTCCAGGGATGGGGCACCCACAGCTTCTCTGGGCAACCCGGTCCAGTGTCTCACCACCCTCAGAGAAAAGAATTTTTTCCTAATATCTAATCTAAATCTCCGCTCTTTCAGTTTANGTCTCTCAGCCTGTCCTCATAGGAGAGGTGCTCCAGCCCCCCTAACATCCTTGTGGCCCTCCTCTGGACCCGTTCCAACAGGTCAATGTCCTTCTTATGTTGGAGGCTCCCGAGCTGGACACAGTACTCCAGATAAGGTCTCAGCAGAGCAGTGCAGAGGAGCAGAATCACCTCCCTTGAACTGCTGGCCATGCTTCTTTTGATGCAGCCCAGAATGTGGTTGATTTCTGGGCTGCAAGCGCACATTGCTCGCTCATGTTTAGCTTCTCATTCACCAACGCCCTCAAGTCCTTCTCCTCAGGGCTGCTCTCAAGCCATTCTCTGTCCAGCCTGTATTTTTGCTTGGGATTGCCATGACCCAGGTGCAGGACCTTGCACTTGGCCTTGCTGAGCTTCATGATGTTTGCACAGGCCCACCTCTCAAGCCTGTCCAGGTCCCACTGGATGGCATCCCTTCCCTCCAGCTTGTTGACTGCACCACCCAGTTTCGTGTCGTCAACAAACTTGCTGAGGGTGCATTCAATCCTGCTGCCCATGTCACTGACAAAGATGTTAAACTGCACTGGTCTCAATATCTTCCTTTAGATAATTTGCAGATACAGTGTAGAAAAGCCATGTTTTTAAAAAGCTCCATGCCTTTGCATGCTGCAAAGCCCCTCTCCCCTAATTTATTAAGAAATTTTCATTAACAGCTCTCATGGATCATGAGACCAATTTGAGACTGTCATGTAGTAATTGTCAGACCAGCCCCATTTACCCGCCTGCCCCAAATGTCTTCCTGGTTGCCCTTCTTCCTGAAAGTCCCTAATGCTTCACAGTTATACTTTGCTTTGTTTTCCTTTTCCCTTTTATTTGGTTCATATGTGATTGCAATTTGTTCATCAGAGCATTTCCGCTGGGCCTGGGTGGAATTCAGAAGGAGCTCTGTGGGGCTGTTCAGGCAATATAATGCCAGCTGTAGGACCCCTACCCCACCAGGAGCCCTATGGGAATCATAATTTATGTGGAAACAGTTTATTTCAGGAAAAGAAATCTTCCCTTCCCAGTCTTCTATGCCTGAAAGTTCTTGGGGTGTGCATTCCTGAATGAATTGTCCTAACTCTTTTTAAATATGAGAGACTGAAGGAGTTGAAATGGATTTGTTTTTCTCCGTGAGCAGAAGCAACAAGGCAACTCATGGGTATGCTAAGAAATTTTAGTTATTTCTTTTCCTGTTTTTCACAAGGAGTTTTGTATTCTGGATGCATAAACTAGCTGAGTACGTTTTTGACAAAGGAGAACAAAAGACAACTCATCAACTCTACAGTTGATACAACTGTACACTGAATGTTTTGAATGTTTACAAGAAAAGAAATGTTGATATAATTAGATCATTTCTTCTGAAACCTTCAGTATGTCCCAAAGAGCCATCTGTCAGATTACAATCGAAAAAATAATTTGAAAGGGAATTGTTTGTGACTTTTCATATGTTTTGGTGAAGCTAGTGGAAATTTTGTTTCCACCTTAATTACAATGAAATTACTGTCTTTGGTTCTTTATTTAATTTCATTCTGCACCTTTCCTGGTCGTTTTCATTGGGGTTTGTGGTTTGAGTTGTTTTCTGCCCTTTTTCCAAGCTAGTAAATTTATTTTGTGTTATTTGCAAATAAGTTGGAGGGAGGATGGGGGAAAACCTTTGTCAATCAGAATAGTCTAAAAGGAATTCAAATGGAAATGCACCTAATTATATGTAATACTAGCCTGAACTGGCATGGTTTTGCGTTCAAAATTCTCAAGCAGCTCTTTTCAAGCCATCTCTTTTCTGACCTTTTTTTTGTCTCTTGCATTCTCTTTCCTTAAAACATAAACCTTCTGTCAAACTTTTTGCGTCCACACTTTAAAGTGTTATTGGTGTAAAGTCCAGGCTTGGCATGCATGCAAGAACATCCAGACTCAAGATGAAATACAACTTGTTGTCTGAAAATTACTTTTCTCTTCTGATAATCTTGCTGATTACGTAGCTCAGAACTAGAAAATAGTTCATTGGGAGAACTTTTCTTACTGGATTGCAGGGAAGTAGGGAAGAGCCTAGCTCCTTGAATGGGGGTTTTTAATGGAGCTTCTCCGTAATGTTGTATATAGTCTAGGTTAGCCTAAGTGCTTTGCTTTCTTTACATTTCTCATTTTAAGTGCATCTTCTATGTAAGAGTTCCTCCGAGTGAGTAGACGAGTTATGCAGGAGCACAAAACTACTGGTAGAATAAACTGAGAAGTATGCAAGAAGTTACGTAAGTAAGTCCAAATTGATGTTATTTCCTTTAGCTTCCCTCTGAGAATGTGTGTCCTTGCTTACTGTGTATGGAGAAGTTGTGGCCGTTTGAAAACTTGGTTCTGTAAATTTTTCTTTATCCACTTGCAGTTTTGTCTTCTGAAGTAGTGAAGCACCTTCCTGTTTCTTTCTTTCTTTCCGTATTTCATATTTCTCCAAATGCATTGGATAAGCAGTATTGTAAAGCCTTACTAGTGACTTACTAGTGACTGTACAGTAATTCCAAGTTATTTCACAACTTACTTCATTTTTGCTTTCCATTGAAACAGAAAATTATGTGTAGCTCTGGGAGTTGTTGGCCTTTGGACGTCTGCCTTTTTTGAGGGGAAAAAACGTAACTGAAACAGACCAGAATGAAGAAAACTCCCTATGCATGCTGTTTCTTACTGTTTTTTTACTGAAATAACTTAAAATATGTAGTAAAAGGATTAGATCGCTTAATTCATTATTTTAAATTTAAATTCAACTGTTACTGAAAACTGAAGCTTAGATATAATTATCTCAGAGCACTGTATATGTCCTCTGACAATGATTTTAAACTGCATATGACTAAAGATTTGGGTCTGTAGAAAAAATTCTTGTCCACAAACTTGTAGACAAATAATGTTTTAAAAAAATCAATTTGGGAAACGTTGAAATACGTGAAAAACTTTGAGTTCAGTATTCTTTTAAGATGATGCTATCCATGAAGCCATATTATTTTTTAGTGTTTTAAAATTCTTGCTATTGTATTGAAGACCTGCAAAAATAACTGATGTGTAATTTGAGTGAATTTACTCTGTTTTGAAATAGCATTCAGCATTTACAGTTCCAATAAGCTGAAGGCTAAATTTACATCTGGTCCTCAGATAGCTGTACTAAGTGCATTGCAGTCAACATGTATAGACATTGCGTGTTCATTTCCCAGATTTTTTTTTTTATATTATTTTTTCCTTATTTGCATATAACATTTGGTCTCTGTTGATTTGCTAATTCTGAGCCCAGTGGCAGCTGTTCTTTTAATTTATAGATCCAACAGTAGTGATTATTTCTGTTGTGAACATTTTTTACTTTCTCTTGCTTTAGATATATGCTGAGAAGCAAAACCCATGCTACAGTATGCATATTCTCTTCTAGCTCTAAAAATAAATGTATTTTATAACAAAGCAGGTATCTATTTACTGTTTAGATTATACTTATCACTTCTCTTACTCCTTAAGAAGTTAACACAACTGTTGTGACAAGGAGTCAGTTTCATATATTTTACTTATTTCTACATATTTCATGTTTTCCCTAGAGAAAACATCCTTTTTACATCTTTAAAATATTTTGTCTCTATGATGCAATATTCTGATGAAGTCATGTGGAAAGTATACACCCTTTTTGTATTTTCTTAGTGTTTGTTTTTCTTAGTATTCCATCCAAGATGAGGCTAAAAATGTGTTGTCTACTATAACTTTACATTTCACCCTGAGTTAATTACTTCATACAGTTATCCAGAATCTGTCTTTGTGGATTGCATTATATACCTTACAGTGAACTAATATGAAATCAAGCATAAATATTAACTGTGTTAAAGACCAGCCTCTTAATTGGCATGTATTTCATATGCAGCAGAATTTAGATAGATCAATAGCAGAGTAGATTCTTTTTGATAGAAAGATTTACTTGGTATATAACGACCTCTCCTTACATTTTAGCTTCAGATACACTGTAGATACTTCATACCTCCGGAATGACCATGAACACTTAAAATCCATCTGACAGATTCTGAATTGTACAATTCATATGTGTGCCATTTACTGGCCTGGAGTAATATTCTCCCAATTTTAGAATCATAGAATCATTTAGGTTGGAAAGGACCCTCAAGATCATAGAGTCCTACCGTGAAGCTAACACTGCCAAGTCCGCCACTAAACCACGTCCCTAAGCACCACATCTACACGTCTTCCCTGGGCGGCCTGTTCCAATGTTGGACAACCCTTTCGGTGAAGAAAATTTTCCTACTACCTAATCTAAACCTCCTCTGGCACAACTCTTCTCGTCCTATCATTTGTTACTTGGTAGAAGAGACTGACCCCCCACCTTGCTACTTTCTCCTTTCACATAGTTGTAGAGAATTATAAGGTCTCCGCTTAGACTCCTTTTCTCCAGGCTAAACAATCCCAGTTCCCTCAGCAGGTCCTCATAAGACTTGTGCTCTAGACCCTTCACCATCTTCTTTGCTCTTTTTTGGGCATGCTACAGCACCTCAATGTCTTCCTTGCAATGAGGGGCCCAAAACTGGGCACAGTACTGGACCAGGGATGATCACTTCCTAGTCCTGCTGCCCACACTGTTTCTGACACAGGCCAAGATGCGACTGGCCTTGGCTGCCTGGGCTCATATTCAGCCAGCTGTTGACCAGCACCCCCGGGTCCTTTTCCTCCAGGCAGCTCTCCAGCCACTCTTCCCAAAGCCTGTAGCACTGCAGGGGATTGTTGTGACCCAAGTGCAAGACTCAGGACGTGGCCTTGTTGAGGCCCATACCACTGGCCTCAGCCCATTGATCCAGCCTGTCCATATCCTTCTGTAGAGCCTTCCTACCCTCAAGCAGATTAACACTCCCACCCAACTTGGTGTCATGTGCAAACTTACTGAGGGTGCACTCGATCACCTCATCCAGATCATTGATAAAAATACTAAACAGAACTGGCCCAAATACTGAGCCGTGGGGAACACCACTTGTGATCGGCCTCCAACTGGCTTTAACTCCATTCACCACAACTGTTTGGGCCTGGCCATCCAGCCATTTTTTCACCCAGTGGAGAGTATGCCTGGCCAAGTCATTAGCAACCAGTTTCTCCAGGAGAATGCTGTGGGAAACAGCGGCAAGGACTCTGTCAACCAGTCTCTTAGAGGATAAAGTCTGCCCTCCGAAGTCCAAGGTAGCAGTTCTGCTGACCCCTCCTCTTACTTTACTTCTCCAAGAATCAAAAACTCTAATTTTCTGGTTGCTATGCCCAAGATGGCCTCCAGCTGTTACATCACCCACAAGTCCTTCTCTGTTCACAAACAGCAGGTCCATCCGGTTGACTGCCCTAGTTGGCTCACTGACCAGGTGTGTTGGGAAGTTACCTTCTACACATTCCAAGAATCTCCTACGCTGTTTCCTCTCTGTTGTATTGTATTTCCAGCAGACATCTGGTGAGTAGAAGTCCCCCACGAGAACAAGGGCTAGCGATTGTGGGACTTCTCCCAAATCCTTATAGAATATTTCATCTGCCTCTTCATCCTTGTTGGGTGATCTGTAACAGACTCCCACCACAGTATCTGCCTTGTTGGCATTTCCCCTGGTTGTTATCCATAAACACTCAACACTCTCATCACCATCATTAAGCTCTAGACAATCGAAACACTCCCTAAAACACAGGGCTACCCCCCTGACCTCGCCTTCCTTGCGTATTCCTTCTTAATAGCATGTAGCCATTGATAGCTGCACTCCAGTTGTGAGATTTGTCCCACCAAGTTTCAGTAATGGCAATTATATCACAGTTTTCCTGCTGCACAATGACTTCTAGCTCCTCCTGTTTGTTGCTCATGCTGCGTACATTGGTGTAGAGGTGCTTCATCTGGGCTGTCGGCCATGTCACCTTCTTAGGGGAACACCCCTTAGTTCCTTTGAGGTATTTTTCTGGTGTTTCCCTCTTGGCTGCTATTATCAGGAGCCCCTGGTTCATCTCCATAAGACTTAAAGTGTGTTGCAGTGTAGCCAGCATGTCTCAGAGCTACAGGCTGAGGGCCCTTGCTAGCAAAAAGGCAATGCTTATTTTATGAAGTAAGGCAAGGTTTTGAGTAGGAGGCTGGTGAAGATTGGACAAGCCCTGGCAAATCCACAGTGGTTTCAGTGACTTTACACTGATTCATATCAGTTGAACTCTGCATTCAACAATTACAGTTTACTATTCATAAGATAACTTTGTACTTTAGCAAGTTTTGGAAGGATTGTATTTTTATTTTCTAGAATACTCTACTTCAGCCCAAGTGAGAATATTGCTCTTTAATTGCCTGAAGAAATCTAAATAGAACTGCAACTTCTCAATTAAAAGAAACCTTTTAATTTTAAAATGGATTTTTCTACGTAGCATTTTACTTTCATTGTCAGAATATATGTTGCACTAACGATGTTTCCTACATAACAGATGTTGTAATGCATATAAGCAGCATAGCACTATTTCTTCTAGCCAAACCAGGCAACAGTGACTTAAGTGTCTCATGTAATTGGTAATGTGATGAAAGAAATGACTGTTGCCACCAAAGGTTTGCTTTCTAGGAGGGTAGTTCCAGAAGTAATTTTACTTCTGTTTTGCAGTTTTATTATGGGGCTAGTACGCTCTGTCTTGAAAATATTTTTTAATATATTCGGAACTTACAGAACAGGGCTATCTGATAAGGAAGGAAACAGTGTCAAAAAAATCAGACTAGGGTGGAGAGAATCCTCAACTCATCCAGCAGTGTCTACATTTTGTAGATGTTTTTTAATTGTATTTTAGTAAGATACACATATGTGGTCAAATCTAAACACTGCTGAATGCTTACAGAAAGCCATAAATCACTTAATGTCCCTCTTTCTTTATCGTATAATGTAACAGAAGAGGTGTTTATGGCATATGTAGGGGCAGGATCTGTTTCAGTTGTAGAATTTTTTAGGAGATCCCAGTAACTACTGTCAACATCTCCACTTCATTTCCTTCAATAAATAACATCTGGAAGAGAGAATTAGAATTCTTAAGACACATACTGATTAAAAAGAAGGAAAATGTTTGTCTTAAATAAGTGTATTTTGCTCCTAACTAAAATAAGTGTATTGAACTATATTTTATGCTATATTCTTCTAATACAACAAACACAATAAATCTCCATTTAAAGATTTCAGTTTTTCAAAAAGAAATGTTAATGTTTTAGAAGCGGAATAAATACACAACTGTTGTTCTTTGTTTAGTGAATTAAGTGTAATATTGGCATAAGCAACAGATCTCATGTAAAAAATTGCAAGTACAATAACTGAGATTGGTTTATAGAAAAGGTCTTTAGCCTCAGTCAGCTTTAGAAAGAGAATTTATATTATGCGTACAAAAAAGGATGTATATGTGTGGTAAATCTTTTCATTCAGATATTACTGTAGTTTAGATGCTGGAAATCACCTGTGTTGGAATGATGTTGGGAGAACACCTATGGAATTCAGCTAAGGATTGTGAATTTTTAATACATTTCAGTCTGTACTAAAATACTGTAAAATATTTTACAGCACAAGCAGCCCAGTTAAATTTCTAGAAGAAATCTGTGGGTTTTTTCTATTGCCACTTGAATGCAGCATTTCTAGCAGGTACCTCAGGAGCAAAACCAAATGAAGGATATGGACGGCACAGAATTTTCTTAGTGTTTGGCTCATTAATGTTCCACACAGTCATTTTTGCATCCATCTTTCACCATTGTCCTTGGGTGGGCAAGGATTGCTGCACTGGAGGTGGCGGCGGAGGCTCACAGTGCACCAGATATTCCTGGTTACCTGCTCCTCCCATAATTTTCTGCCGTGAAACAGAGTTTGAGGTACTTTGTGCTGTTGTCACTCTCTACTTGCAAACTGCCTGCCTGTGGCCTCCTGCCTGGTTGATTCTCCTTGTGGAGAATCTAACTCAGGAGTATGTATAGTCCCATGGGTGGTACGTCTAAATGACCTAATTTAGCTGCAAACTCGTGAACATTTATTGTAATGTGCTTCTCTGGAGAAATAAATCTAGCACCTTGAAAATTGCAGTAGTCCACCTTATTCTCAAGAGGCTGAAAATCACCCAGAAGGCTTTTTCAATCTCTCATTCCTGAGAGAAGTAATTGAGAAAATGATAACTAACAATCTCCATTAACACATGTCATCTGTGAACATCTCAAATGCCCCACAGTCAGGGTTCAAACTAGGGCAGAGCTCACAGATGAGCTCAGGGGCAGGAGGTCCAGATACAAGCCAAGTCTACATTGTAATACAGACTTTTTTCTTTCCTTTTTCTTTTTTGGTAACTTCTAAGAGCAGACCTAGTTTCAAAAGTGAATTAGGCTGATCTGAATGAAGGACTATGTACTGAATGAGTATGTCTACACTTCAGTTAATTCCAGTTAATCATGAGTATTTATGTGTTTACATATGGAGAAGCCATTGTTTTTGGTAGTGGGTGGCACCTAAAATGTGCTACTGAAAGAGATTTTTTTAAGTGGAAGAAAAATATAGGTACCATTTAGTTTACTCTTAAAATAGATTTACTTAAAATTATGGTCCAGTACTATGTTTCTCACTGTTCACAATAGCATGCATAGAAGTAATAAAATTAATAGAAAAATAAAATATGTTCCATAAGCAATGGCCTAAATTCATATAAAAATTAATCAGTAAGTATAACTGCAACAAACATAGCACTTACCTGGAGCTATAGCTGTGATATAAAACAGCCTATGTAACGTATCAGAGAGAAACTCAAAGCAATTATTTCAAACCCAGTTCCTCAAGAACTGCATGTTAAATGCATGCGGCTTTGGAATCCAGCACAGCTTGTGAGTCAGTAGAAAGGTCTCATACTACCAAAGAATGAGCTCAATTTAAATTTGTGTTTCTTATGCCCAAAGTAAGTTGCTATTCCCATATGTCTATTTTATTATTTTTTCTTTTTTTAATATGATAAACCAAAAAAGCTAGGTGGCTTCCAAGTTTTCTGAAAGAACCCAGAACAGTTCAACATTTTGGAAGAAAATAAAGGCTTAAATGTCTGGCTCTTAAACTGAGTTCCAACAGAAAGTAAGAGAGTGTTAATTTTGCAGTGCAGTAACAAGTGAAGGGTTTTTGGGGGTTTTGGTTTACATTTTTTTCTGAAACGGGGGCAAATTTATCAACTTCTCCAGAAGGCCTTCGGCAAACAAAACAGTTAAAAATTAGAGTGTTAATATCCATATACAATTATTCGTGTATATCTGGGTAAGTTTTAAGTCCTTAATGTGGGATAAAAATAAAGTAATGGCTACTAGAAGGTTGTCCTGAGGAAAAACATAACAGGAGCATGAAGTGGGTGAAAAATATGAACAATACTGATCATAATTCAGTGGTGAAATGTACTTGAGTGACGAGTTCATGGTTTTTTTTTCTCTACAGCTTTCAATTTTGGTGGTTTGTCTGTTTAATAGTTCAGATTCCAGAAGATTTCTGTCTGGCTCCAAAGTAGCCAGAAGGCTGTCTTCCTCCAGCAGCCTACCATTGCATTAACACAGTTACGTATGTTTTCCTGTTAATTTTTCATGGCTAAGTCTTCTTTTCACCAGCTTAGTAGGATAAATGATAGCTTAGACATTAATCTCCAGGGTATCTCTGATATAGGCAAGGTGATCTATTCTGAATGTGTGATCACTAATTTCAGAATTTAACTACACACATTATTTTTTTCTATATAGATCAGTATACTGAAATCATAGATTGTAGTCACAAGATAGAGAATGCGCTTTCACCCATTTTACATGATATCATGGAAAGCAATTTTAACCTCGAAGGTTTTTGCTTGGCTCTTTTTTCCCCTCTCATTATTTATTTTATGATCGTCTTTAGGCTATAAATGTGCATGTTTCTGATAAAGCAAGAAATAACAGTTCAATTTAAGGTCCTGCTTCAAGTCACTGAAGCTGGAGATACTCTGGTGCACATAATGAGGCTGGTGTATTTTCTAAGTGTCTTAGGCCCTCTGCTACACCATTTCCTCTCTTTGCTATTTTGTAACGTAGCTCTGTGTTCTCATTTGCACTAAGAGTTTTGAAATATTTTCGGCTGCGGCATTTTAAAGTAATGAAGCACATCCATGGTATCTGGCATTTATTCTCAGTGTTAAGTCTTGCATTTTTCTTTTTCCTTATGTCCATTCTCTTCCTCCATGTTCTGCACTTCCCGAAGCCTTGTTTTCTCTTCCATAGTCACTGGTGCAGTGAGTATGGCACTTTGTACTGCAAAGTACTAACTTTGCTGATGATACACATTGTGGCAAAAAACCCTACCAAGCCTCATTCACAGAAATGGTGTCCAGAACAAGTGATTTCCATGACGTGTGACTTCTGAAAATGAAAAATTAAGATTTGTGCAAACGCAGAAAGATCAGCCTGTTAAATGTGGAGAGCAGTTCCCAATATTGTAGCTTGAACAGAGGGTAAAAAATATTTTGATACCTGTAGTATACCTAACACGTTGACTTGTTAGAATTAGTGTAGATCTGAATTACCTTTCAGTACAATATATTCCTATAGTAATTTTATTTAAAATCTTTCTGAAATGACTTTTAGGTCATGCTGAATTACTTGTTCTCACTTAGTTGTATTTCTGTGTGTAATGTTAGCATGTGACTGTATGACCAAATTGATGATGCTCATGTCTCGAGGTTCAGCTGAATGGAATACTTATCATCTCTTTGGCAAGCGGCCTTTTTTTTTCTTTTTATTTAGAACTAAGGAACCCTGCTTGTTTAGTATAAAAAGTAAAAATTTAATTTGTGCAGTATTCTTGTCAAAGTTGTAAGTGTTAAGATGGGAATTGTAATGGTCATGTTGCTTTTGTTTTAGAGTTTGTTTCAGCCTTCTTAGAAAGGCAGTCTAAAGGCAATGAAGGCAGAAATGGGAAAATGAAGATTTCTTCTCATTCATAAATTATCTTTTCATATGTGAGCGTGCTTCCTTTTCTGCAGTTATCAACCTCACCAAGTTCTTCAGTTTCAGCTTCTCTTTTGCAGCCTGACTGAGACAACATACTTCAGGGATTACCAAATGTAGTCCACAGTCAAACTCAATCCCCAGTATTCTGCAAAAGCAATTCACAATGTAATTAGGAAAGCATAGAGTGTATAGGCCTACCCAGCTTCTTCTGTTGTCTAGAAACCATTAAGCATCTCCTCCATCGTTATGCAGGTTATGAGGGGCAGCTGTCTCCTGCTTTGTTTGACACCATTTGTGTATGGCTCACAAGCTCATGGCAAGCTGCCACTCTGACACTTGGATGAGTAATTTGGTTTCTCCCAGAGTACTTCTTCTGCTTGTTGCTTGTTCCAACATCTTTATTTACTCGTGTTGGAAGGAAAGACCAGCATTAATCTGGGCAAGGCCTCCTGATGAAGAGAAAACTACTTAACACCACCTGTCTTCAGTTTTTTTGGGGGTACAAACCCCTAGCAATCTTTGAGGTTCAGCAGTCACCTTTCTGTGTTGGTGTGGGTACTGTTGATACATCACTTCAACATTTGAAACTGAAACTGGACTTACCTGTAATGAGGTGCTGAGAGGGTTGTACATGAAAGCAGTCAGTATGGTGGTGTCTTTACCATGAAAAATAATAATTAAAAATGTCTATAGCCATATGCTGAGGGTTGTGTTTCTCAGTTATTTTTATTAAATAGTAAGTTATTTACCTTGCTCACTGAATCTCTGGATAAAAGTGGGGAGACCAGAACTGCAGCATCAGTTTCTTGCTTCTAAAATCATCCTTCTAAAATACTGTTCTAGGAATGTGTTTAAGACTTCCCTTGGCTTCAGAGTATATAGCTTTCCTTTTACAATTGTAATTCTAGGGCGGTAGGAGATGGCACTGTCCACAGGGTGTCGTCTTAAAGATATTTAAGATATTATCATGTAAAAGTCAGTTCCTTTCGCATCTCTTCCTTCTTGTGGCCATTAATTTATTTTTTTTATTTTTCTCTTTTTGGTGGCACATGCAACACAAAAATGCACTCAGTAACTGTACTTGTTGTAAATGAAGGCCACAATATTCACACTAATCCTTGCAGAAGGATTGCAGGGCATTTTTAACATACAAAACCTGTAATTAGGCAACACAGCCTATCATAATTCATCAAATATATATGGTGGTTAGATTTCCAGTATGGTCTGATACCAGCACAAGCAGGGAGAACAATACAACTTCCAGATCTTTGTAAGATGCTGATGGAGTTTACTTAATGTATCTGGTTCATGTAGGGATAGTGACTTCTGCAGTGCTCATTCAGTACAGACTACAGGAATTATTCTCCGTTAGATTTCAGTAGAGAGAAAATGAGGCTGCTACACAGTTTAAAAAGTTAGAGAATTTTTTTGTTGTTGTTTATTCCCTCTTTTTTTTCCCCTCATTCCTTTCTTGACATGGAAATATTAGTGCCAGACCAAAGACGTTGCCATTGATCCCGTGACTTGTAGAGGTGAAGAAGGTTGGGTGCATTTTGAGGTTGATAATAATCAAGCACTTTTATTACTACTTTTTTTTTCTGATCAAAGGGTTTGCTTACAATTGCAGCAGCGGAGTTGCAGGGAAATACGGTATGTATGATGTATCAAGACTTACAGACTTTGTTTCTGTACACACAGAATCCACAGAATTTGTGAATTCCCATTAAAATAATATATATGGGAGAAGAACAAGCAGTGACATCTCTGAAAGCCTTGAGACGCCAACCACAAATGTGTGCTTGCCTTAATTTGATGGCACTGCTTGTCAAACCCTTGGTCTTTATCGGATCAGAACATGATTTCTAACTAAACTTCTGTTTCCTCCTCAAGAGCCTGGATTTTAACAAACTTAGTTAACTTTTTCCTCACTAACATGTTTTCTAAACATGCTTACAGCCTGCTTGTCAGAGCTGCAGCAGGACTTGTGACCCTCTCAGCACTGCGCAGTGGTGCGGGAGGCTGTGACGGCTACTGCAGAGCAGCAGCCACAGAAGTGTGCACAGGCAAAGCCTCCTGTTCTTATCCAAACTGTTTTGTTCGTTATGTGGGTTTTTTCCTCCCTTGTACTTGAGTCATGTGCTGACTCTTGGGAGGAAATACTGCAAACATTTCTGGCTTTATGCTGCTTAAATTGAAAAGAGGGTCACCTACAAAGAGCAAAAGACTTGGTGACCTCAAACTGCTATCTTACTTTTTTCCCCTCACAGAATGGAATGATTTTACTGCTTTGTGATTAGCGGTTTGTGAAAGGTAAATGTGATTGCTGATCCAAATTTGCCTTTAGATAAATACTTCTGGTGCTGAATTACTGGGGCCTCTGGGTATTCTGGTAGCTTTCTCCATCACAGAGCCCTTAACTAAGGAAGATTTTTCTGTAGTGTGAAAACCTGAATTTTGAAAAATAATGAGGAAGACTTATTTGTAATTTGTGACCAAAGAAGAAAAGGACTGATTTGCGCATGGAAAAATCTCGTAGCAGAATTTGATACCCTATTTTCTAAGATTTATATATTTTTTTTAAAGCCATGTTCTAAAATTTAAAACAGTTCAATATGCAGCAGTTTAACAGTTACAGCAACTAGTGTGCTATAAAAGGAAATTACTGAAAGGAAGAAGATGCAGGGGAAACAGCACTGAAATCTTCTGGAAATCATGAGTTCTGGGGTTCCTTTGTCCAATGCCACAAATAAGAGAAAATCTGGTATTTTCTTTGAACTGTGAATTTTCCTAGCTTTCCATTAAGTGATTTTTATTATTTTATTATACAGTTAAAAATAATTCACCAGTGCAACACCAGTGCAGTGAATTACTCAGCTACTGTAAATTCGTTGTAATCCACAGCCAGTGGATTTTGGTTAAAAATAATTTTGACAGCATGACAGAGGTTGCAGCCGACAGTACTTCTGTAGAATAGGAGGTGCTCCAACGTAGTTTTGTTGATGTCTGAACCAATGTATGATTGTGTTCTGACCATAAAATTTAGATTTTATTATAAGGGAAATTCCATGCTACATCCTGTAACTGCACAATTAGCATGCATCATTAACAGTCCCCTCTATCTGCTCAGTCTTGACCTTTTTAACTAAATCTGTCATTTAAATCAGTCATTTGAAAATATGTATTTAGTTACAGCATCGAAATAATAGCGTAAAGTGCACCAACATACAAAGGAGATGGCAGAGCCATATTCTTACCACGTATTCTCCAACTTCCCAGTCTTTTAAAATTTTACCCTCTTCTGATAACATTTCCAAGTAGGATTTCTGATCGTGCCAGTGGAGGGAGAGTGTCTCCTCTGGCACAAGTCTCCTACGGCTTTGTATGTCAGACTGCAGGGGTTGTTTAAGGACAGCAGTGGTCACACACCCAAATGCACAGACTGCCAGGTGCTGACTGTGGCTCCATGGGCTGTCAGGTCACTAACCATCCTCGAACATCAGAGTGGCTGTGGGGCTTTGGGGCTTTTGCAGACAATTTAGTGATCAGCACTTCCAAAGAAAGTGTTGGGTGGCTGCAAAACTACTGTAAAGCCTCTTCTAATTCCTTNGCAAGCTGTGCTCTCTTTAATTTGATTAATAATGTCCTGGCCTACCTACAAACATGTAGAAGTGTTCCTGATCTGAGATGTATTCTGTAGGTGGAGTGATTACGTGAAGTCAAACTACTATAATTATCCAGTGAAGCTAAATATTATTCACATTTAATCCAATTTGTGGTTCATTTTAGGCCAAGAAGTCTGAATCAAAATACTTATCTACCCTGTCCAAAAAGGGAATTAGGGTCATTTTCATATTGAGAGGGAGTTTAAAGCCCACTGAGGAAAACAGAAATGTTGCTAGCATTAGTTAGTACTTGGTCAGGGCAATAGTGCTTTGCTGTCTTTTTCAACAAAATCCTTTCTAGTTTCTTAAGATGAATTAATGGTATCTTCTGTTTTAAAGACTAATTGCAGTCTGTTTTTCTTAACCGTCTAGTTCCGCCTTAATACCAGCATTTGCCTTAACACTGTAATTCTAAATCAAAATGTTTGTGTGTGTGTGGTAGCTGGATGTTGATTTTCTAAGTAGTTGCCTGTCTCTCATAGTATTTGTGATCAAAGCAGATAAGGCCTATTAATACGCACTTTTTCTGGATAGCAGAATGTAACAAAAACAGCCTGTCTTTTCTACACCAACAGCTTCCCTAAATTAACTTGATAAATTTGTCTTTAAGACTTTCTGGGAAACTGCCTTGGGCATTTCTGAAAAAACGTTGGTAAGGGGGTAGATTTGGAAATTAGTGGCAAAGTAGAACCTGTTGACTCCAGGAGACTTGATGTGATACATCAGTATCAGGCTGTTGACTTTGTCCCTAGAACTTCGTCTCCTTGCCATGTCCTGGAGAATCTCCAGAGTATATTGCACAGCAGGATTAGGTGACTGAGTATGGAAATCTTCCTGTGCTGATAATGAGGATGCACAGTTTTTCTCAACAGACTGTGTTGCCACTTTTCTACCCATCTTACTCAGTTTCAAGAAACTTCTTCCAGATAGAATTCAATAAAAATTAATTTATAAAAGCCCTCAGTTTTGCTTTTCTTCACATAGATTTAACTCTTGACTGAAAACACACACTTTTGTAAAACAATTAGATTACTGAAAACATACTACAAGCAAACAAACAAAACCCTCCAAAAACATATTTCCACTTATTTGATGACTAATGGTACATTTATAAGTACCATGTCTTATTTTGGCTGACGTTTTGGGAGGATAATCCATTTGTGCTTTGGCAGATAAGTAAGCTTTCCCAAATGGTTGTTAAAAAGCCTAATGTGACCTCTCTCTGTAAATACTGAGTAGTCAGTAAGCAAAATTAATAATTTAAAAATACATATTAATTAGGTTGTCAGACATATATATGAGTCAATTCTACACACACCAGGCAGCAGCAAAGGAAGAAGCTTTTTAAGGTCTTATTTGTATAAAACTTGATTCTATGATTTCTGTATAGGAAAGATGTTGTGTTCTACTGGTTTTTCTTCCTAATGATAGAAATTGGCAGTATGTTTCAGGAGTCTGGTGTTTTGCCTGAAGCCTTGAAAGAGGAGTCAGCAGCGCTTTGCTGTCCTTTTTTAAATAAGCTCTTCTTGGCGTCTGATTTGAGCCAGCAGAAATACGGTATATTTCTAGGAATGAGAAGATCGTACCTAATTTATAAAGAAGCTATCACTTTTTTAGGTCACACATGGCATAAAACTTTTTTTAATTCTCCCTCAAGGCATGTTTCAAATAGTTACTCATCACCGTGGTATAATATGTCTGTGGTTTCTCAAGAGAAAATAATGTTGGGTTGCTATCTTTAACATCTTGGGGCTAAATTCATTCTGGTGTGACCCTGTTCTAAACAACAGCTTTTCATCTGAGATTACATTTTGCCCCTTTACTTCAGTCCTGCTGATTCATTACTCTAGACTTAAAGGGATTAAAGAAAGCACCCGAAAGAAGTAGGTGATAGGGTAGCTTTGCATGCCTACGGTAAGTCTGAAGCTCATTTTCAGAGTTTACTTCCAAGAAATGAGGTAATTGTTTAGAAAGACAATCTTCTTGGTTGGACAACACAGAAATGCAACCATTTAAGTTAGTTGCAATNTTAGTCAGCAGAGGGGACTCTTCTTCTTTAAAAATAAAAGAAACTATGGGTTAAAAATACAAAGACTAAATGCTTTTTTTTGCGGTGTCTTTTTTTTTTTTTTTAAACTTATGAATTATGACTGTGAAACTTGATATGATAGAATTGAGTACAGGATTATTCTTCATGTCCAGAGGAGGGCCACGAAGATGATCAGGGGGTTGGAGCACCTCTTCTGTGGAGACAGAGTCTGAGAGAGTTGGGGCTGTTNTTCTTAAGATGAATTAATGGTATCTTCTGTTTTAAAGACTAATTGCAGTCTGTTTTTCTTAACCGTCTAGTTCCGCCTTAATACCAGCATTTGCCTTAACACTGTAATTCTAAATCAAAATGTTTGTGTGTGTGTGGTAGCTGGATGTTGATTTTCTAAGTAGTTGCCTGTCTCTCATAGTATTTGTGATCAAAGCAGATAAGGCCTATTAATACGCACTTTTTCTGGATAGCAGAATGTAACAAAAACAGCCTGTCTTTTCTACACCAACAGCTTCCCTAAATTAACTTGATAAATTTGTCTTTAAGACTTTCTGGGAAACTGCCTTGGGCATTTCTGAAAAAACGTTGGTAAGGGGGTAGATTTGGAAATTAGTGGCAAAGTAGAACCTGTTGACTCCAGGAGACTTGATGTGATACATCAGTATCAGGCTGTTGACTTTGTCCCTAGAACTTCGTCTCCTTGCCATGTCCTGGAGAATCTCCAGAGTATATTGCACAGCAGGATTAGGTGACTGAGTATGGAAATCTTCCTGTGCTGATAATGAGGATGCACAGTTTTTCTCAACAGACTGTGTTGCCACTTTTCTACCCATCTTACTCAGTTTCAAGAAACTTCTTCCAGATAGAATTCAATAAAAATTAATTTATAAAAGCCCTCAGTTTTGCTTTTCTTCACATAGATTTAACTCTTGACTGAAAACACACACTTTTGTAAAACAATTAGATTACTGAAAACATACTACAAGCAAACAAACAAAACCCTCCAAAAACATATTTCCACTTATTTGATGACTAATGGTACATTTATAAGTACCATGTCTTATTTTGGCTGACGTTTTGGGAGGATAATCCATTTGTGCTTTGGCAGATAAGTAAGCTTTCCCAAATGGTTGTTAAAAAGCCTAATGTGACCTCTCTCTGTAAATACTGAGTAGTCAGTAAGCAAAATTAATAATTTAAAAATACATATTAATTAGGTTGTCAGACATATATATGAGTCAATTCTACACACACCAGGCAGCAGCAAAGGAAGAAGCTTTTTAAGGTCTTATTTGTATAAAACTTGATTCTATGATTTCTGTATAGGAAAGATGTTGTGTTCTACTGGTTTTTCTTCCTAATGATAGAAATTGGCAGTATGTTTCAGGAGTCTGGTGTTTTGCCTGAAGCCTTGAAAGAGGAGTCAGCAGCGCTTTGCTGTCCTTTTTTAAATAAGCTCTTCTTGGCGTCTGATTTGAGCCAGCAGAAATACGGTATATTTCTAGGAATGAGAAGATCGTACCTAATTTATAAAGAAGCTATCACTTTTTTAGGTCACACATGGCATAAAACTTTTTTTAATTCTCCCTCAAGGCATGTTTCAAATAGTTACTCATCACCGTGGTATAATATGTCTGTGGTTTCTCAAGAGAAAATAATGTTGGGTTGCTATCTTTAACATCTTGGGGCTAAATTCATTCTGGTGTGACCCTGTTCTAAACAACAGCTTTTCATCTGAGATTACATTTTGCCCCTTTACTTCAGTCCTGCTGATTCATTACTCTAGACTTAAAGGGATTAAAGAAAGCACCCGAAAGAAGTAGGTGATAGGGTAGCTTTGCATGCCTACGGTAAGTCTGAAGCTCATTTTCAGAGTTTACTTCCAAGAAATGAGGTAATTGTTTAGAAAGACAATCTTCTTGGTTGGACAACACAGAAATGCAACCATTTAAGTTAGTTGCAATTTTTGCAGAGGAAAATTCCTACTGGAATCATTCATTATTTTGAAAGGGACCCTCCCAGTCCTCTGATATTTCTAGAAATACCAGTTTGAAATAACTGCCTTTGCTGTTATGTGTTAGTCAGCAGAGGGCACTCTTCTTCTTTAAAAATAAGAGAAACTATGGCTTAAAAATACAAAGACTAAATGCTTTTCTTTGCGGTGCCTTTTTTTTTTTTTTAAACTTATGAATTATGACTTGGAAACTTGATATGATAGAATTGAGTACAGGATTATTCTTCATGTCCAGAGGAGGTCCACGAAGATGATCAGGGGGTTGGAGCACCTCTTCTGTGGAGACAGAGTCTGAGAGAGTTGGGGCTGTTCAGCCTGGAGAAGAGAAGGCTCCAGGGAGACCTTATAGCAGCCTTCCAGTACCTGAAGGGGGCCTACAGGAGAGATGGGGAAGGACTCTTGATCAGGGAGTGGAGTGATAGGACAAGGGATAACGGTTTTAAACTGAAAAAGGGGAGATTTAGATTAGCTATTAGGAAGAAATTCTTTCCTGTGAGGGTGGAGAGGCACTGGAACTGGTTGCCCAGAGAAGCTGTGGATGCCCCATCCCTGGAAGTGTTCAAGGCCAGGCTGGATGGGGCTTTGAGCAGCCTGGTCCAGTGGGAGGGGTCCCTGCCCATGGCAGGGATGTTGGAACTAGATGATCTTTAAGGTCCCTTCCAGCTCTAACCATTCTATGATTCTATGATTATTTTATGTAATACTTCCTTTTCTGAATTGAAATGGAGATATGATGACATGACTCCCTTAAAAAGAATCTCCTGTTTGTTTCCCTGTGCCCATCCTGTGTTCACCGTAGGTTCTTCTCTAGATTGTAAATGCAGTGAAACTTCTGCAGTTAACTTTGTGTAGGCAAGGGTGGCTTTATTTCTGAATTGCCTCAATCAACTGGCCATAACCTCTACTCTGTGAAGAGGCGTACACTGTTTTCAGTACTAGCTGTTTGAATCCATGAAGCCAAGCAAAGCAGCTATTCCTCTGATCCTTAAAAACGTCTGTCGTGCAAGACTCATTCAGGCTTTGTACAGGAGTGGGGCCCGGCAGGAGTTCTGTGCATCTGTACACTTCTTAAGTGAGAATTCACATAGTGAAATGTCATTTTATTTTTTTTAATCCACTTACTGTTGTATTGCAATGGTTAACTGACGTAGTGGATTCTTGCAGGATTGTGAGGTACTGCCAGTTATTTTGCTTGAAAATGGAATGAAAATTTCAGCATGTTGATGTTTGTGTAGCATTCTTTTCAAGAAAATTCAACTGTACCACTATACAAAAATATTACTGTGGAAAAACTTCCCATTATTTGCAATGCTGTTATTGAGCACCATTCTTCAAAAACAGGTGCTATGACATGAAGCCTGCTATAAAGCTCTGAAAACCTCTAATGCATGTATAGTAGGAGAAGGACTAGTTAAAAGTTTCAGTGATTTATCCTAGCTTCTTGAGAAATCACCATAGAGAGACTGGCAGTTGAATTTTTTGGTGGTGTTTTTTTTAACCCCTTCTGATTTCCAGATACTTTTTTTAAAAATTAGTTTTCTGTGGACAAAGCAAGTGGAAGATGCTTTTCATGAAGGATTGTGAGGGGGCACTTTTGCTTTGTTACCACGTGGTCCGATACTTCGAATACTCTTTCCCGATGACAAGCTTGTCAGACACATGTTACTGAACCGTATGCATGATGAGGAACCGTGGTGAAATGGAAAGTGTGTCCCTCACTCTGGGGCTGGCATTATTCTCTGCTGTTAAACTGCTGTTAAAAACCGCTATAAGTCTGTCCCAGTTTATACCAGCTGAATATAGAGAGTTCTTTGAGTTTACCAGGTGCAAGTACTCCCCCTCCTGCCTCTGTATTTACTGGATATAAGCTTGATGCAGTAGATTCAGTGACACTTACCTGGAGTTTCAATTGGAGTAACACTAAGAAGCATTCCAGTAGTTTATATTTTTGCTGTGTGTATATGAACTGGTTAGCATAAAGATGTAAAACTGGTTAGCTCAAGAAACAATGGCATATTTTCTTGTGTGTGTGTACATTAATTATTTGTACAATATTTGTTTGTACAATAATTATTGCACAATATTTGTTTGAAGATCTCAGATTAAAAGTGGTCCTCAGGAAAAATAAGAAAGAAAAGCCTAGGGCATGGGTACTTTTCAGAAAACGTGATTCTATATACATGCTTGAATGTGTTCTTGAAAACATTTGTTGGTAATATGATCATTACGTGGATGCAGCTGTAATTTCGATAATTCATGTTAGCTACAAAAACTGTTGTGAGGGGGATCTTGTTGCCAATTCCTGTTTACACTGGTTCAAATCTGCAATGTTTTTGTTTGTTTTAGTTTGTGTTATTGCATATTTAAATTAAAATTGAAAATAGGTTTTATTACTAGATGAAGATTTTACATGCTTGGGCTTGTCCATTATTAATTGTGAGGACATCATGAGGATGTAAATTGTTGCTAGTAACTATCTCCAAGAGGAAAAGTTTGGATTTAATTTTATGTTCAGATTAGCAATGTTAGAACTCAAATGCTACAATTAGTTTTGAACTATTTCAAAACTTCAGTAAATACCTTCCACTATTTCCTTTGGAATCTTAAGGATTTATCTGAACGAAGGTGTGAATCCCAGAATTTTGACACCCGCTTGAAAACCTTTGAAAATTTGGCAGTAAAAGTAACATTTGGAAAACAACTCAAAATGGGATGTTCTGGGACTATTTCATTTTTAAATCTAGTAGTAAAGTAATTTTGTAATCCAGTGCTCTGATCTCTCTTTACTTAGGTGGCCTGTATTTTACTTGTTGCTCTGTTTTCTTCAAAGCAAAATTAGGCAAAGCCTGGGAAACAAACTGAACTTGCTGAATTAATATTATACAGCCCTAATCAAGCAGTTAAATGTATATAAATGAATTCTGTATTTAAAGAAGTGAATGCCATTTTTCACAATTAAAATATAATTGCATGTATATTTAAAAAAAAAAAGTGAATGTAATCAAGTGGATGTTTAGGCAGATTATTTTAGGCAGTTTCAGGGCAGAAAATCTAGCCTCCCAGCAAGACAAAACCAATTATTTGGAGGTGAATTGCTAAAGCAATTGGAAAAGACATGGTGGTTGGCTGATCCATAAAGAGGTTTCTGAAAGTCGGTGGTAGAATTTGCCCAACTGTGCAAAATAAAAGTGTTGTCCAGGGAGTAAAGTGGTTTCTGAGTGGGATCCTCAACAGCAAAACTGACAGATTTTTACAGCATGTGTCAGGACTGTATTCACTAGCTACACAATTTCAGGACCAGTGTGTAAAAATTTCAGCTAGGGCACTACATTTATTACCAGCAGGAGATTTGAAAGTGCCTAATTCATATTCCGTTGCAAATGTAACGTGCCACACACTCAAGAATAAATACCAAGTATGATGGGGTTTGGAATAGATCTTTACAACCCACGATCAGTTTTTGGACATTGATGTGATCTTCCAGCTCAGCTTTCCTAGCCATGGCAATATTTGAAGAGTGTAACAGCCTATGCAGTCATTAACAGGCAAAGTTGTAACGCTTAAAACGATCTGACCTCATAAAAATGTTACCTAAGAAAGAAAGTAGCCAAAAGTACCCTAGAAATCTTGAGGATCTGCTTGAAGAGTTAAGAGTTATAAAACTTTTAAAAAAGAGGATAAAAGAGCCTATCATTTTTGTTTAACAGATCTGATACTATATAGAGCATATTATATTTTATATCTAAAAATGAAGTAACTAGATCTAGTGAAAAAGATAAGGGGAGAATGAATAGGTAAAATCTGAAGTTGAAATGTCTGTTTCTCTTTTTCACCTCTGTCATCAGAGAGAACATAGGGCAATTGAAAAGATGTTATCTCCTATGGAGCTTAGGTCTTGTGTGGCCAAGAGAGGGAGTGAGAAGTTCCCCTGTCCCTTCCAATCACAGGTATTTCTGGTTTTAGCTGTTCTTCCTTCTCAGACCAGGAACACAGAGAATAAAAGAGGCTTAGAAATCACTGTGATGTTCGTAATTAAATGTAGTCAGATAATTTTAAAGATTAGAACACATTTCAATTTCATGTTGCTTTTGATAAACAAACTTATACCTGTAATTTTCACCAAGTCTGAAGTCTTTGCAATGCCACTATATCTGAAATGGCATTATATGCCTGGTAAATTGCCTGATATACCAGACTCAGGCAAAGCATTGGAGATACTTTGGTAATTAAGACTTCCATGACAGAGAACACATGCTCCAGCATACTACAATTATATGTCACCTTCTAGGCCATCTAGATCTGTAAGATTTTTGAGCGGTTCCTCAGAAGTTGCATACAATTGCCCATTTTCATGGAAAAGTTTGCTTTCAGAGCTACCCTTTGTTTATTCTGTATCTTCCTGCTTGGTGATGTACTGCTTCTTCACAGATGTGTTCTGAATCATTAGAGGACAGTTTAGTGATGAGAAGTCAGTGAAGGTTGTGTAATGCTATAATCACACGTGTAACATGTATG
The DNA here is from genome assembly GCA_013398915.1 of Dromas ardeola. NCBI lineage: Eukaryota > Metazoa > Chordata > Aves > Charadriiformes > Dromadidae > Dromas > Dromas ardeola. Next base: position 106,105 of record VYZM01019470.1, on the reverse strand, counting down.
CACTATTTGAGGGTTTGTCTTGTGCTGCAAACGTTTGATCAGCCCAGTGAGAGCATTACTGAGGTGATTACTGAGTCCACAGGTTATCCCATTTGGGCAGAGAGATGCCAAGATTGTTGGAATACATTATGACAGGAGGATAGTAAAACTTAGTGATAGCATACAATATAGTATATAGGCACTATATTGGTGTTATTATATGTCATATTATGGACTAGAACTCTCTGTGTGCATGCTTATTTGCAATGAAATGGCTCTGTGTAAATGAGTCTGAAATTCTAATGGATTTCATTTCACCCAACTGAGGTTTCACCCTTTCACTGCAAAAGAATGAAGAAGCTATTACGCAGCCTTATTTCTCCCTTTGTGCCTGCATAGTTATGCATATCTTCACGTTGCAAGTGGAGCTGTGGTGAGGACAGGTTTGTGAGGCTCTGGCCATAGTGTAAATGACTATAGCACATACCGATGGATAGCTGCAGCATTCTCATTCTGTAAGTGTTACAATACACATACTTAGTTGATCCATTTAAGTTCACCCTACCAGAAACCACTGTAATTACTGAAAGCTGCTGTGGCGCTGTCCTTCTGTGGTTGAGATTTTGGAATACATACGTAAAACAAGTATGTCTTACTATGTTTTAACAAAATGTAAAACATTCAAAATTAGAGATGTTTAATGTAAATTGTGGCATGGTTTTTAGGCAGGAACATATAAGGCTTGTATTCGTGAACAGTTACAGCTGCATCTGCATTTAATATGATAATATAAATACAAGAAAATTGCATGGTAGAATAGGCAGCCGCTCAGCTATCAGTTAAATTATAAATGTTTTCAGATCTCTATTCTAAGATTTTCCATAATTTTTTGAGTGCTTTAATTTTGGACCTTTGCACATAAAATTCTTGGAAGTTAACTTACTAAATATGCTGTCCAGGTAGGTCCCAGCTTTTTTAAAATAACTGTTGTGGAAAAATGGAACTTGCTTCATGTATGAGATTGAAAATTCAGCTTTTATTCATATTTTTTATATTATATAGTATGATCCAGAAGCTAAAGACATTGCTTAAGGAAAGTGATATTATTATTATATTTATTTTAGAATCTTTTCCATTCTAATTGTGTTGATAAGGTTCTCTTTTTCACACCTTGTCTTGTGACGTGATCTCAAACAAAGCTAGGCTGTGAGTGGCCTTTAGCAATAAAAATAAATAACGGTATAACGATACAATAAGGTAGTTCTTCACTGTATTTTGCCTTCATTTTCAGTCAGTCCATTAAAATGAGTTCAGTCTTTTGGGGGCTTCACAAAAGAGCCACCATTGGCAGGCATTTGGCAGCATGCAGATGATTTGTTTCTTAAGTATCTGCTGTTTAATCTGGTTTTTCACTGTCTGTCCGTCAGCTAGGTCTGAAATCCTGTTGCACTGTTTTTCTGAGAGAAATCTCAGGCTTGCTAGCAGGTTCTGACTTGCAATTCAGTTCAGTAACAGGACAACAGTATCCTGTGGCAACATGAGACTTTGGGGTGTTTATCCCCTCTACTCCATACCCTCAATGGTACCTGCTCTTCACGGGAGAGGGACATGTAAATAAGTAAGCTAATAAAACAAAAAAGAAAAGAAGTTCTGTGTCTTTTCCTGTAACATCCTTACGTATCCACAATTTGGAGTGGCTTCCCTGACCCTGCATGTTTATCACAAATCAGGCAATTGGAAAACATGCTGTGCTTTTTGTCTGTTCTATCCCTCCATTTTCTATGAGGTCATGAATTGTCCAGAAGACAACAGGCCAGTCTTCAGACTTCCAAGATTTTGGATGCTCTTTGGGCATTCTAGCTTCATACAAAGGCAGAAAGAAGAGTGAAAAGGAGAGAAAGCAGCATTACTCTTTTAAGCCTTTTTGGTTGATTAACCTTTTCCTCAGAGACCTGAGTAACGTTTCATTCTGAAGACTGATGCTGCGTTACAGAAAAAAGATGACTGATTTAGTTCCTCCTATAACTGGAAAGATGAAGTGGATATTTGGCATCAAGTGGTTTTTTTTCCTGAGTTTATTCATCTAACTGCTGTTGTTTCCATATTTAACCACTGTGGTAATTCAGTAAAATACTACTTTGAGTAAATTAGTAAAACCCAGTTTAATTTAAAAATAGGTAAAGAAAGCAAGTACTTCGTAGTGGTGTAACGTCAACTTATCGAAGGAAAGGAAGTCTTGTGCAAATCCTAGCCATGACTAATGTAGTCCTGCAGCGCCAGAGAGCAAAGTCTTGAAATTGTGAGACTTTTTTCTTAATAATAGTGCTGAATTACAAGAACCTTTTTGGCAGTTATGTTTCCCTGTTGAAGTAGGTTGTGTAGGATTGAGGTATCTCCAAGTACCTTTGAGATTCTCATCATTTTCCTATTGCTGCAAAAATAAATTGAAGAAAAAGGTTTCCTGAGGTCTTAAATCCTTTCTTTCCTCACCTTGGCAATATCAGGATGTGTATTCTTGTGGGACCACTGTAGGTTTTAAAAACACATGGCAAACCACATTTTTCATATGTCATATGTTTAGGCAGATTGAACATTATATCTTCACCTTATCTGCTGGAAGATGTATAATTCTACTGTGTTTTGGTTAAAGGGTGTGATAAGAAATATATAATTCTGCCTCAGAGTTATCGTCTTTCCCGTTCTGGAGACATACTGTTCTAAAACAATGCTCTTAAAATTAAATAGTACACTTAAATAGCACCTTATAGCAAAATTAAAAACTTCCTTAGAGCAGAGAAGAACCAAAACTGAAAAACAAACAAAATGAACAAATAAGTATTATTAGGGGCAGTGTTTTTTGGTTCAATAGGGGAAGCTTCTTGGGTCTTGCAACAAAATAAATCTTTGTTTTTCCTTCAAACCCTTTTAAGGACAATTTGTACATAAGAAGACTGTGCCTGAATTATTTGGCTGTAGAAGGCTGTGCTAAATCTGTGAAACCTGTTAGCTTGAAGGAAAGTTTTCTTCAAATAATCACAGAGGCATTTCACTGAGTTGAAGTGATAGTTGAAGTGAAGTGTATTTTTTTATTCGTGGATGTGTAAAGACGTGTGAATATGCGTGAATATGTGTTTGTGTCTGGATAACATGGTATGGGTATGCCATTTAACACTCCTGTGACTGGTGATGTAGAATATAGAGACAATTTCTAATAATCTTGCTTTTTTTTTTTTTTAATTGTAGTAACTTCTGTTACGTTTGTGGTAACATTAAGAATTTTTTTTATCAATCTCTCTAAAAGGCAGATTCTTTGCCTCCTTCCCATTCTCTCAGCTACCATCAGCATCTAAATCTTTCAAGTTGGTTAACTAGGCATCGTTTAAAAAGCATGTTTTACGTACTCGAAGATTGTACCTGAAAAATTAAAAATGAAAGCTTTCTGTAAAATGAGCTTAATTAAATACAAATTTTAATGTGAATGCTTCATACATTTCATGTAAATAGTACTAGATGGGAGTAAGCATAGTCTGAAATAAGGTTTATTAATTCACTTTCTGTCATAGTACCATACTTAGCACTATTTCTCTTTGCTTGAACACACTGTATCATCACTCATTCATAATTTATTCAGTACTCTTATTTATTCTTATTCATTTACCATTGAAATTCTTCCCCAGTAAATCAACATTACTGTTTCCTTCCTTACACCATCAGTATGTTCATTCACATGAATACAGATTTTGGTAAAATACCCATCTTTGCTGTTCTACTGTCTTTTCTATCTTTATGTTGTCCAAGTGTCCCAGGTTCAGTTGCTAATGAGTGGTTCAGTTGGTAGAATGGATGGCATGTATTCTGTTTAACAGTGTCTTTTAGCATGAAAGGTAAATAATATGCTGATCCATGTTGAGATCTACATAATTTCCATAAAAAAGTCAAGTTTTTTTCTGTTCTTCTTCATTTTTGGAACTCCCTATAACTGTTGTCTCCTTTTTCCATTTTCACAATCTTCTTCATGGTACTTGATTTTTCAAATCGCAAATACACATTGGTGACATGGCCGATATGAAAAATTATTCATGTTAATGATGTTCACTGTATAGGAGCTGTCTGCAAACACAGAAAATGAAGTAAGTTTTACTGCTTTGTTTGTTTTGAATTAGGCTCATGCACAGTTAGTTCGAGAAGTCGATGTAGAGAAGGTGTCAACTTTCGAGAACCCGTATGTAGATGCAATAAGAAGCTTATGGAATGACCCTGGAATTCAGGAGTGTTATGATCGACGACGGGAGTATCAGTTATCAGATTCAACTAAATAGTAAGTACATGGTGGCTACAAACAACTGCATATCATCTTCTGTTTCTAACAAAGTCATTTTTAGTTTTTAGCTTCTTAGCCTGTATGTCTGTGTACATGTTTGTATGCATACGCAGCACAAACATACCTGAATATACACTTACTTAATTGAATTCAGAGATACTTTAAGGAGTGGTGTACATCTAGTTCAGGATTACATCTGTGTTTGTGTCAGTCTGTGATCATTTGAAGTCTTAAAGTAAGGATCTAAGTAAAGATAGTTAATCACTGATGTTTCTGTTTTCTTTTGTTATACCTGTTCAAGCCTTACTCTCCTCTGACATACACTTATGAATGCAAGCTGAACAAAAATGTGTTCATGTTGTAGACTGTTGTGAATACTGGGAAGTACAATCAAGGTAGACCTCCATACCATTCATAAAAATTATAATGCCCTAGAACTCCTATTTTCCTAGGTTTTCCCCTTTTCCCTCACAGATTGCTTTTGCACTTCTAGTGGTGAGGTGAACAGTACTAAGCAAGAGTTCTTTTTGTTACATTGAACTGCCTACTTTATGGAAACAAAGCCTAAGTTTTAAAGGACATGGCTGCCAGGAAGACAACTGCCAGAAAGAGCCCTTTAAAGTTAAAGCCTGTTGTTATAGGTCAACAATATAAAAAATGTGTATGTGACTAACTATGTCTGAAATGTTATGCCTTTAGTTTCCTGGGGTAGGAATCTGGTAAAATAGTGCCATGAATTTTAACACTGGAATCTGAGGACTGCCTGAAGATTGACTCCATGAAATTCAGTTACTCTTGAGTAATGTAGCATATAGCTCAAATAACATTCCTCGTTTATTGTCAGAGAAATGGATGATGGTAAGGGATGGTGACCTTTTGGTGTTGACCAATGTTAAAAAATACAGCAGAGTTAGTTATTAAAGCTGTGGCAAAAACTTCGATGGTCTCCACATGAATTTTTGTATTAGCTATGAAGATTATTCTGATGATATCATTCCAGTCTCCATTTGTCAGGTGTAGATGAATGAAAGCCTCTTATTGAGGAGAGCACAGAAGAACAGAAGGGCACCATGAAGCTCCCATTAAGCTCATTGGAACAGGGCTATAGACATGGTACGTCTGGGATGACATTTATGTGCACAATAGTCTGGGGATTCTTATTTAGCACAACTCTTTATATGTGATCTAGTCAAGACAAACTTAATAGTTATCTTGCTGATGCAATTTAGGCAGCTGAAGAGCTACAAATGCGTGATGTAGGTCTCCTCCGATTTGCTTTTATGCTGTCACCACACCAAGTTCTTACCCTGCTATATTTGCTCCATGAATAGGGTTCATGTTGTCCTATGTAGTTTGCTGTCCTGTGGAGCTGGTTACCTTCCCAACCTATCACCTCTATAATTTGTGTAGGCATATTATTTTGGTGCAGAATGGTACAAAGCACAGTGGCATCTCTCTTGTATTTTTTGGATTCTCACTCTCCCTAAAAATACCATACTGTGTTTTAGGTTTTAGTGGTAAGAAAAAGTGGGAAAACTTCAGGGTGCATAAATGGTGAAAAGAAAATTTTAGGGACAAGTTACTGACTATGCTTCCATATTGTTTCCACCCTGAAATAAGCAACAGGCGTAAGTAGAAAGTGAAGCAGAGCTTGTCTTACACTTTGAATTTCTTGTATTTGTAGGTCCTAAGTTATTTCCACAACAGATGTGAAACTGTTTTTAAAGTTGAAATAAATGTATGTATTTCATGTGCTTGCTTTAGAGGATAAAAATAGAATTACTTACTCTCCAAAGTAGGAAATCATCATCTGATGCTACTTCAGATCAGATTGTGCCAAACACCATAGTTTTGACCTAGTTCTAACTAAACTGTCACCATAGTGGATCTTTTGAGTAGTATTAAAAATAGTAGGGAATAATTCATTAAGTAGCTATAGAAGCAAATCGCTAGTACATCGCTTTGCAAAAGGTAAATTACTAGTTGATTCAAGCTCAACATGTTTAGCAATTTAACATGAGTTTTTTAAAATTTTGTGACTTTAACTATAATCTATTATAGTTTGTACTATGGATTTCTGCAAAATCTGTTTTAAATTAGAATTGTGAATCGCTGCATATGAGCCTTTAGAAGAGCCTCTTGTATATTTATGCTTGCAAGTAGAGTTTTTTCAGGTATGTAAGTCCAGTAAAAGCAATTAGCAGAAACCAAAGAAACTTTGTTTGAAAAATACAGTGTTCAGCAATAAAACACGCAAAGAAAATTCACCAGCTTTAAATCCCTGTCACAAAGCAAGAAAACAAAATGCTTGAAAGTTACTACTGGGATTTACAAGGCACTAAGACAAAAATGCTCACCCATTGACTTGACGAGTCTTAGTAATTTCTTCTGACTTGATGTGTAAACCAAAACGGTTTGTTGTCCACCAGATCTCTTGTAAGCATATATGTCAATATTTTAAAGCATATGTGTCAGTATGTGTCATGTTCTTCATGCCTTACATGAGCCTCCAGTCTTCTCAGTGGTTTACCCCTGTATTTTCAGTCTCCTCCCCGTATTGCTTTTTTTCATCTGTCAGTGTTATTACACATTTTGTTCCTAGATCTCTTCCTCTGTATTTTCTGTTTCTTCTATTGTTTCTAAATCCTGTTTCTGATTTCTAATATATCCTGTATGTTTCTGTACTTCCTGTCATCTTTTGACCTGCTTTGTCATTGTTAGCTACACTTTTGATGTTTTTACACCCACTGCTAGCACCCTGGAAGAATACATCAGATGTGTGTTTACCAGAAGAGGTGAGGGTAGGGTCTAAGATAATTTCCTGCATCGTGGGAGTTGATGTGAAGCTCTTGGAGGCTGAGCAAATACATTCCATTCTCTTCCCTTGCCATTGGATGCTTCAAAGGTTGGGTGTGCATGTTGTTTTTAAAAGCGATTTCTAGACTTCTCTGTGGTAAAGTGAAGAGCACGTCAGGTAAACAGAGATTATTCACTTCCTGTATACATTACAGGGTGACTTAGCCACTTACTTACCACTAAACCACTTGCCTTTAAGATACTGCTCACAGTGTGAGACAGATGTAAACCAACACCACACTGTGGATTGCCTTAAGTAATAGCTGTTGAGATGAGATCATTCAATATGTACTGTACAGGGTGTAAAGACCTTAACCCAAATGTAAAGAGGTTACCAGTCAACAGTCTGATTATATCATGGCTTTTCAAAGCCGGAAGAAAGGAGAGACAGCAGTCTTACTGTTGTCAGTAAGAGAAACAGTTGTCATAAGTAACATTTCACATTTATGTGGCAACCTACAGAATTTGGGTTGCAACTAGAATTTGTGGAGATTCATCACCATTTTTCCCCAGTATGATACTAAGGGCTTTCCCTTCATGAAGAAAAAGTAGGAAGTGTTCAGAACTGGAAGGTGTCACAGAAAAACTTCATCTTTCTCTGGTCCCATAAAATGGAAGTATTACGTCATTGTGTACCTCCAACTAAGGACTTTCTAGTTGCTACACAAGCACTTAGGGTATCTTCCATGGCTGTGTTTTCTAACACTTCAGGTAATTGAATACAATTTTCCCTCAGGTTCCTACCCACCGTGTTAGCTATGCCAGTGGGTATTTAATACCTCACTTTGTTGCACTGCTTTATTAGTCATACATGCCATGGCATTCTCATACATACATGAGAGTCCTTAGGCTTTTGTTTCTGCATTTGCTATCACCTTTAACAGCTTAGTTCATAACACTTATGCAGCCATGCATATACATGTGGTCATGTGAGCTGAGTTAGCTGGACAGTTAGTACAGAAATACAGATGCCAGTATTTTACCGTGTAATAAGAGCTCCAGAGTGTGACTCTGAGGACGTCTTCAGACTATCACTGATTGTTAACAGGGAAGAAGGAGATGAATCCTAACGATGTCTGCTTGTTAAAGTTCAGGTTTCACCTTTTGTGAAAGCATTGCTTGAATTGTAGTGCTTTGGTCATCTGCTAATTTTTGTATGACAGTATTCCATCTGCATTTGAAGTTTTTGTAACTTAGCTGAAAAATTGATTCCTTCATACTTACCTGTTAAAAATGACATCTTGCTTCCAGTTCTGAAACAGGTGCATTTCAGTGGAATTACTGCGTGCTGAATAGGATGTGTTTAGGGGCACACAAGGGGAAAGATCAGTGTATGAATCTAAGTTTTTACTACAGCAGTTTTCTCTGTTTGCTGGTGTTGCCTCTAGCAATCAGAATATTCATTCTTTTATTCCAGGAAGTTTCTGTGTGAGCCTTTCAGAAGGACTAGTATTGTCCTAAATTGAGACCTGCTATGCGGCTGACACTCGTATAGCAAATTATGAGTAACTGTCTATGTCATATTTGTGTAAGAGTCATTTGTTGGGACTGAGAAAACCATCTACTCATAATTTATAAGAGATACAAGCACATCATTATTTAATAAACATTTTAGTACTGTTTATTGATTCTTCCCTTCATTTGTAAAAATGTACTTGAAAGTTCTAAAGCTGTATTTGGGGGCAATTTGTGTTGCAGAATGGTAGATTCTGCTTTTATGTATTCACAGTTTACACAGCCTTACTTGCGTAAGGTTTGCAGTAAGATAAAAGCAGCAAATAAAAATTAAAATCTGAAGATTAAGATCAAGTACTAGCTGCAGAACCATGCTAACCCCATCTTATGCCCCAGATACAGTCCCCAAATATAAAAGGAAGGTCTGAAGAAAGATGGGACATGAAATCTGCTGCATGCCAAAGCACTGCGTCCTATAGAAAAACTGAAGATTATGCAACAGAACTAGGGAAATTCAGAAAGGGAAGTGGGGTTCTATAAAGCAGTATACAGTACGTATTTCTTTCAGGATCCTTTTTTCATGCAGTACTGAACATGTTTTTTGTATCGGTATTATTTTTAAACTACATTTCCTATTAAGAAAAGTTTGCACAAGCGTTTTTTTATTTGATTACTTGCTTTTTTTAGCCTTTGCTAAGGTTTGCTTTCAGCCTGGTAGGAAATTGAGGGAGGCAGCTAGGTAGGATTTGGGTGGGATAAGGATAAAAAGAACACAGTGCACACTACTTCCTACCTCACTGCAAAGATCTTAAGTTTACTGTGTTTAAAATTAAGATTAGATAGTTCGGGAAACTGGTAAACAGGCAGCAACTTTTTACCAGTGGTGTAGAGGCTCAGAAATCTGAACCTCTACAGCAATTCTGAGAACGTGGCCAATACTTGTTTACACTTAGCTTTGTTTACGGCTTGTGTTTGTACACTGAAAATTGGTTCCATTTACTGTGCTGCTGCATGTTAGCGAAGAGGACACTTCTGTCAGTTTTTCTGGCAGCTCTGTGAGGTAGGAGAAATCCTGCTACAGCAACTTTTAACATTTGCATATGTGGAGTTGAAAGGCAAGCAAGTGGTATGTGTTTCCAAAAATGTAGAAAAAGGTTTTTCCCTTTCAAAGCTTGTTTTCTGGCACATGGTCAAAATTACTGCTAGTTTGGGGCATTCTTATCATCCTGTTCAGTGTTTTGGTAAATAAACAAGCAAACAAAAAAACTCCAACCCCCCAAAACCACACCAAACCCCAGCAACACTATGGAGGGTAGCCCCACCCAAATCCAGAATAGTCAGTCTCCAAAGGTCAGAGATACATCAAACCTTCTTAAATAGTTTTTCTAATTAGCCTTAGTCTTAGGCTTTGGTTAGGGCTTTATTTTCACTTGTGCCACCACTGTATGTGTATGAGAGAGAACATTTTGTAGAGGTTCATACTTATGACCTCTCCTAACTTCAAGGAA
>VYZM01019470.1:62862-95960 GCA_013398915.1 Dromas ardeola | reverse complement strand
TTTTGCATTAAACCTGAGAGCTTTAGGGTTTAAAAGATGTAAATGTTTACGGTTACTGTCATACCTGGAAAAAGTCAGCCATGCAGTATCTGTCTTACATGTGGTTGAACACAGTGAAAGCATTTGTGTACGAAATATAGCTGGTAAGCCTTGCTTTTATAGCTGTGGTTACACTGAAATCCCCTAACAAACCTTATATTAAAAAAGAAACTTTGCAGAGTTTCTTGAGGTTTTTCCCTTCCCTCTTCCCCTGTGCTCTTGTTCTCCCCGTATAGATTAAAAACCAGTCACGTTATTTGCTGGCTGGGTGGTAACAAGTCATCTTTACAGGTTGTAGTCTGACCCTTTTATCAGCACTGTCTCAACATGTTTGGTTTTGCTACAGAGATTTCTCTTGGCATGTTTCTGGTGTGGTGCCACGCAGATCCCTGATCCTCTGCAGTGCCTTTCAGAGGCACTCGGCACCCCAGGGACTTCTGTGCTCACAGGGTCTCGCAGGCAGACTCCTTCTAAGCACAGGGTTTATTAGTGTGCTAGTGAAGATTAATTCAGCATCTTGGTACATCAGTTTTGCCTGCTGAGTTTGGGAGGAGTTACTGGGCAGTACTGATGAATTGAGCAATCTCATTTTTAACCTCAGAGGGGGAAACGAGTGTTACAGATGGGTGAAGGCTGTAGCTTTCCTACTTTAGTCTGCATATGCCTTAATGCCTTCTCTTGATTAATTCAGCTGTACCCTAAACATAGTTTAAAGTTACAGAAATTAATCTTACGGAATTATTCCTGAGAAAATGCTACTTTATCACCTGATTACTTGCAACAAAAGTCAGACCTCAGAGATGCTGAAAAATAGTAGCTCATGGCTGGAGGAGGGTGTTTGTTTGAAGTGACTGCCCCATACCCATATTTCTTCATGTTGAAGGTGCGTCAAGACCTCATTCACTGAAAGTGAATTCAAGTAAGTTTTGATGGTCTGCCTTTGTTAGGTGATGTAGCTCTGGGAAATTAATTAAGGCTGAATGCTGAGCTACCTGTTCATGGTGACGGGGTTTATATTTAACTTCTTGAAGAAGGTTATTGGTTAAAACAACTCTGGTTTGCTTATTAAGGTTAGGAGCCTCGCTTCTTTGCCTGATTTCGCTATGGGAAAGGCACGTAGGAAAGCACAGAGCCAGTCAGTCTACACCCATGATCCCTCTCCTGCTGTTAATTTTGAAGTGTGGACAAACAGTACCTTTGAAATGTGCTCTCTTTCCAGGGCACCGCTAGCACCTCCGTAGCCTGGCAGCTTCCCTGAAGCTGGCTGCAGGCTTGGACCTTGTTGTAGGTGATGTAAAGCGCATTAAAAATAAGTACTTCTCTCCCAGTGTTTACTGGGAAACAAAAGGCTTCCTCCGCTTCTGGTCAGCGTGCAGTTTGCAAGCGTGCTGCGAGACAGTGGCAGTCTCTCCTGACGTCAAGGGAGGGCCGCTGCCAGCAGCTCATTACACACGCATCGCCTCGGTAATGCACCTTCTGCCTGTAGCTATAGCAACCCCCTGGAAAATTACCTCAGCAGCCACTAAAACTCATTTTTACGAAACTAATTACAGGTATAATTAACTTTTTAAACTTGGTCTGTACTATAAATTTACTCAGACCTGTGTGGTTTGGCTTTTTTTTTAAAAGTAATTTTATGCAATTTTTCCTTTTTTTGTTCCTTTGTATAATGCCTAGCTGAGTAGGTGCTGTTTGGGTGAGAGACCATGTAGCTACAGTGTGTCTCATCAAAGTAAGACATTTCTTAGCAGGTGATAAAAATAAAGCTCAGAGTGCCATACAGTTGAGACCTAAATGGCTTGCACAGTTGCAGTTACCTGTACAGCTGAGTTCCCTGTGGTGGGGAAGCTGATGATTACCCACTTTTGGACTAGCCCTCGGGACAGCTGCCAGGGTATTTCCAATATCCATATCGTTAATCACGATTTTAAATTTTGACGTTAATAATCTGAGGAAACATCTGGTTCGGGCAATTGCTGGCAACACTTTTTTGTGGAAGTTAATGTTTATGACAAGTCTTGTGGTTTGCTTGCAAGAGTTCATGTGTAGCCATTTCTAATATACACTGAAGAGTTAGTGGTATTGCAGAGGCTAATTGCAGTATTTGTGCGTACATTTTGAGTTAGGCGCTTATCCTAAAATACCCTGTGCATATCTCTTAGACGCTTAAATTTTTTGTATGTGCACAGGATTTGTTTGCCCCGGTGAGAGATTATTTGTCAGTACTTTGTTTAGGGCTGCATTATTTAAGTGCTTTAAAGCCATGGTGAATCGTTTTTTTAATACGCAGATATACAAAAAAAGCAATAAAAAAACCTTCATTTTCTTTCACTCCTTACCCATCTGAATTGTGTGACTCGAGATGTTTCGCATAGCACTGGCTTCATAAGTCCTCTTCTGGTTGCAGATAAGCCAGTGGAGGAAGTAACTCCACCCTGCTTTCCTGCTGGAGCCTATGGACTTCCCACACCCCAGGCTCTATCCGTCAAATAAACTAGCTTAATTTGAACAATTTTAATAGTGTTTCTTCACCGTGCCAAGTCATTTTGACAGAAATGTGTTACAAAGCCATCGCACAAGCGAAGGAGCTGTCAGCTGGGGATGGGCAGAGGTGCAACTAGAGTGGTGCTTCAGCCAGCCCAGTTGAAGGTGGAAAGGAACTGGCATTAACTATCACGTTTTGATGTTTTTATTTAAAGTTGCTGCTTGCTAAATTGATTTAAAAATATGTAAATTGTTAGTTTAATAAGCTGTAGGATGCTTAAAGCATATGCGTACAGTCCTGCAGTCCCCTGGTGATCAGAGAATTTCTTTAAACCCCAGCTTTCATGTGGGAAAACAACCCTTTTGGTATGAGGAAGATTTAAAAAAATAAGCCTTTATTGTGACAATGAGTTAAATGATGATAAACCAAATAAATTAAATTCTAAATTTTCAATGTTACAGGAAACACTATAATAGTAATATTTGAAAATTGTGTATGTTTGTAGTATGTCTTTAAATCTTAATAGTATTCCAGTTGTCTTTTATGTAAATAGTCACGTGTATTCGTTTCTGTATTCCCTCTCAGCATTTTGAAACAGTGAGTCAACCCAACAAATCGGTTATTCAGAAAAATCAGACTGTCACCCCACCCTTCCTAATGCAATGCAAAAATCTGTTGTTGTGCTTTGAGAAGAGAAAATGTCTTGGGTCTTGTCAATGTAGTACTATGGACATAGAAGTATAGTGTTATGCAATTAATACAAAAGTCATGAGTGTAAATGTGCTGATTTGCTCACGCTGGCATTTTAGGAAGATTGCACCTGACTGAAGAGAGACAATTCATTTCCACAATACATAAAAAAATCATCAGATGTGATACAAAGCAGTGGGTACAATGGAAAAGAAAGACCCTGATGTCAATGCCAGTAATATATGTTCTTTCTCAAAGATAACAGATTTTTTAATTAATTGTGTTACTTTGTTTTAGAGATTACATGAGTTTTAAGACACACTTTAGAGTATCTTGAAGGGAACTTTGTGTTGCTGCTGCAGGCAAAGCTTTCAGTCTGATTTTCAGAAACATGTGTAATCCCTTTGAAATTGATAGCAGAATGTGAAGTTACATATGAGGTCTACAGAGGGTGGAAGCAAGGGCAGGTAGACTGGTAGGAAGACAGAGAAACTTCAGAGAAACTGGGAGAAATACAGCGGCCAGGAAGCAGATGAGTCAAGCTAAAGCCTGGATAGAATTAAATCTGGCCAGAGACATTAAGGACAACAAGAAGAACTTCATATAAGTGTGTCAGAGAGAAAGGCAAAACTAGGGAAGAAGTAGGCCCTCTCCGGAAGGAAACAGGAAGCCTGGTCACACAGGATATCGAGAAGGCTGAGGTACTGAATGACTTTTTCACCTCAGTCTTCACTCTCAAGGGCTCTGGCCACATCGCCCAAGTTGCAGAAGGCAAAAACAGGGGTTACAAGAATGAAGAACCACCCACTGTAGGAGAAGATCAGGTTTGAGAACATCCAAGAAACCTGAAGGTACATAAGTCCATGGGACCTGATGAAATCCATCCATGGGTCCTGAGGGAGCTGGCGGATGAAGTTGCTAAGCCGCTTTCCATTATATTTGAAAAGTCGTGTCAGTCTGGTGAAGTTCCCACTGACTGGAAGAGGGGAAACAGAAGCCCCATTTTCAAAAAGGGAAAAAAGGAAGACACGGGGAACTACAAGCTGGTCAGTCTCACCTCTGTGCCCGGGCAAGATCGTGGAGCAGATCCTCCTGGAATCTCTGCTAAGGCATGTGGAAAATAATGAGGTGATCAGTGACAGCCAACATGGATTCACCAGGGGCAAGTCATGCTTGACAAATCTGGTGGCCTTCTACAATGGTGCTACAGCATTGGTAGGTAAGGGGAGAGCAATCAACGTCATTTGCCTGGGCTTGTGCAAAGCATTTGACACTGTCCTGCATGACGTCCTGGTCTCTAAATTAGAAAGGCATGGATTTGATGGATGGACCACTTGGTGGATAAGGAGCTGGCTAAGTGGCTGCACTCAAGTGTTGCGGTCAATGACTTGGTGTCCAAATGGAAACCAGTGAGGAATAGCATTCTTCAGTCCTTCAGGAGTCAGTACTGGCACGGGTGCTGTTTAACATCTTTGTCAGTGACATGGGCAGCAGGATTGAATGCACCCTCAGCAAGTTGACGATGACACCAAGCTGTGTGATGCAGTCAACAAGCTGGAGGGAATTGATGCCATCCAGAGGGAACTGGACAGGCTTGAGAGGTGGGCCTGTGCAAACCTCATGAAGCTCAACCAGGCCAAGTGCAAGGTCCTGCACCTGGGTCATGGCAATCCCAAGCAAAAATACAGGCTGGGTGGAGAATGGCTTGAGAGCAGCCCTGAGGAGAAGGACTTGAGGGCGTTGGTGAATGAGAAGCTAAACATGAGCGAGCAATGTGCGCTTGCAGCCCAGAAATCAACCACATTCTGGGCTGCATCAAAAGAAGCATGGCCAGCAGTTCAAGGGAGGTGATTCTGCTCCTCTGCACTGCTCTGCTGAGACCTTATCTGGAGTACTGTGTCCAGCTCGGGAGCCTCCAACATAAGAAGGACATTGACCTGTTGGAACGGGTCCAGAGGAGGGCCACAAGGATGTTAGGGGGGCTGGAGCACCTCTCCTATGAGGACAGGCTGAGAGACCTGGCATTGTTCAGCCTGGAGAAGAGCAGGCTCCGGGGAGACCTTATAGCAGCCTTCCAGTAGCTAAAGGGGGCCTACAGGAGAGATGGGGAGGGGACTCTTGATCAGGGAGTGGAGTGATAGGACAAGGGGTAACGGTTTCAAAGTGAAAGAGGGGAGATTTAGATTAGCTATTAGGAAGAAATTCTTTCCTGTGGGGGTGGTGAGGCCCTGGCCCAGGTTGCCCAGAGAAGCTGTGGATGCCCCATCCCTGGAAGTGTTCAAGGCCAGGCTGGATGGGTCTTTGAGGAACCGGGTCCAGTGGGAGGTGTCCCTGCCCATGGCAGGGATGTTGGAACTTGATGATCTTTAAGGTCCACTCCAACACAAGCCATTCTATGATTCTGTGATTCTCATATGGTAACAAGAAGCGTAACTGATCTGCAGAACTGTTAAAGTCAGTAGCAGAAAGTATCTACTCCTTTGCTTCAGAGCAGCAATGCACAAACTTTGGAATTCCAGCGCAAGTAATTCTTCAGCAGAAATGTCTCTGTTAAAGAAAATAATAATTCAGAACTTAAAAGAAAAATATCTTTTTTTCTACTTAATAAGAATTTCATTGACTATTTGCTGTATGCTCACATCATGAAAATTGCAATAATGAAAGATTTAAAAGTAAGGTTGTGCCACAAAGAACTGGAACATTTTCATTTAAATAAATGGATACAATTTTTTTATTAAGTTTTAAGTTAGGAGGAAAAGTGGTAGGAGCTAAATCTCATTAAAAAAATGTGGAATATATTCTAAATTGTTTTTGTTGGACTGTGGATTCTGGTTATGATTTGTCAGTATCACGAAGATTTTCTTTTTAAAGGATTCTGTGCATGCTATCTGATTGTTTTTCTCTGAGGTACTCTGCTGGTTTTGACACAGCTTCCTTGATTCTGGGTTTGAATGTATGTTTTAGGACACTTGTTAGAGAGCCCAACATCCGTGATCGGTTTGGTGAAGAAATCTAGGGAAAGAAATAGGACTCCATAAGGATGCATAAGGTCTGTTCTATGGACTGTATAGGCTCTGTAAGGTGCTACGGGTGAAATGAGTCAGAATGTTGCTGTTTAGTAATTGAATGAGCAGAGGATGAGGAAAAGGTAAGTATTTTTTAAGGATAAATTAATGCCTCTGGAACTTAATGACATCAGTGTTAGACATTGTGTTAGAACAAAAAAAATACTCATCTGCCTGTTGAATGTTTTCCAGTAACACAAATTAGATTTAACTGTTTAATAACATCCTTTTGCATTATTGCCTTTCTAAAATCAGCCAGATGTGCATTACAGCATATCTTGGTAACATGTGGACTGTGCTGATGGTGCAGAGGTGCGATAACCAGGCTCACGTTGGAGACCACAGATGAAGCTTGCCAAAGGAATGCAACAAGACAATTGTGTAAATGGGGCACCTACCAATTTATTCAGTTAAAATCTGCTGTTGTGAATACCACTGTAGCATGTAATGACCCGCAATGACCCTTCCAAAATGCAGTCACCAACCAAACCCAATTTTCTGGGGGATGAGAGGGGAAAAAGAAGCTAGTTCACAGTCTCTCTCTCTCGTGTTGTGGTAGTTACCAATTTTGTTCACATATACTTTCCCTCCACACACGCCCCAGCAAATTGATGATGTGCTTGTCTGTTCGTTTTTTTGTGTAAAACACCTGCAGGCAGATGAAGTTTTCAGACTCTCAAGCTGCCTTCTTATTGGCAGGAACTAATCAGTGTTCTCAGAAAATATTTTCAGAGCAGTAGTTTCTGAATTGTCTGTGATGCATGGTTCAATACATCTTTCTAACTATGTGTAACTTTCTCACATTCAGTGTTTACTATCAGATTAATCTTTCATGAATAAAATCATAGTGAGGGAGATTTTATAATGTTTTTGGCAAATCAATTCTTAATATTTTTGCTGTAAGGTAGAAATCAAACTGCTTTGTTACTGTCATTGTTCAGGATAACTTGCTCTGAAATCATTCAGAGCATCTAGAAGTCTATTTTTTGTGGGGGTTTATTTGAAAAGAACACCTTCACTAATAACTACAAGGAAAGGAACATGTTCAGAGTTTAGTGATACTTCATCATCATTCAAAAAATGACAAGACCATTGCTCTTTTCCCCTAGAATGAATGAGGGCGTCTGTAGGTTAATTTATCTTCTTCTCAGTGGCTAACTCTAGGTGATTCTTATGCGTGGAAGTAACCAAATGCCCAAGAACTTCATTTCCTGAAGCAGTCCTTCTCCCAGGCATCTGTCATGCAGAGAGCCCAAGCTGCCTGATGCACTGATCTCATGCAATGTCTGGCTCCTGGACCCAAACAGGCTGTGACACACACATCTTTTTTGAAGTATGTCTTTCATGAGAATTCATTAAAACCTCCAGTACACCGGTGCTTTATGGCTGAAACCCACCATTAAGCAACAGCAGAAGAGTTTTGTGTTGTAGTTTATGAACTTTTACAAGCTATTTTATAGCCATTCTGGGTTGTTTGCGAACCAACTGGGGTGTATTTCATGAACTGCAGGCTTATTGATTTAATCAGAAGTTTTGGTGTGAATGCAGGACTTTCAGGCACCAGAGATCCCACTAAATAACCAGTGCTGCCTTCTGATAACAAAGTCTGGACAGTTTTTTAATTTGTCAGTGGATGAGTTTTTCCTTTTTTAATTTTTTTTTATTATTTAATCTCCAAACAGTACCATTTATCCTCTTATCATTTTGTAACTGATAGTGATCTATTCTATGGAGTTCTGTTCCTTGGGATATTCATGTTTGTCTATCCAGGTATCTGTGTAAACACTGCAGAATGAATATCACAAAAGACGTTATGAAACTGTGCAATTTTATATTTTTCATACATTTTATAGTACTACCTGTCTCTAAATTGCCTAGAATTGTTTCATTGAAAACTTTGAATCTTTGGTGAATTTACCTGTGAAAACCAACAAAGTTGTATGAAAATAACCAGAATAATTATGCTACTACCCTTCTGTAGAATTTTCTTGAAGCAATGAAAGTGTACAGGAAGGGAGGATGGAGCACATTTTTACACTTTGTCCCCTGTTTTATGCCGATAATGGTCTTTTTTCTGTTGTACTTTCCCCTACCCCACAGCCCATTTCCATTCCCAAGTCTTCCTTTCTCTTTTCCTCAGTGGGATGATGGTGTCACTGTCTTGCATTCCTGTTGTTTCTCCCTGTCTATAGCTATCTTAATGACTTGGACCGCATAGCAGATTCCACCTATCTGCCAACTCAGCAAGATGTGCTCAGAGTTCGAGTCCCAACAACAGGGATCATTGAATATCCATTCGACTTACAAAGCGTCATTTTCAGGTAGAAAAAGTTTTAACACCCACTTGCTTTGTTTCTGTTGTTTCCTTGTACATTAGTAATACCATGCATACAATGTTGGTTAAAAATGCATAAAAACCCAATTATTCTGTGTTTTTAAAATTTGAGTTTGGTCAATATATTTTAATGTAATTGTCCACATCTAATAAGGAGCTGACGTTAAAAATGTCAAAATGATGACTGACAATTAGATTTGTCTTTTTCTGAAGGTAGCTATTACTCACAGAAAACCTGCAATTCGTCTTTTCAATAATATATATCAAGTTTCACTGTGAACAATAATCTGAAAATAGAATCACGTGTCCTCATAATTCATGTAAATTATGGAATACAAAGTTACCACTTGTGTAGTTGATTTTTAGAGAGAAATAACTGTCTTTTAGGGACAAATCATCCTACTTCGGTGCAAGTACAGTTGTTTGAAAAAGAACTATGCAATTGCAAGTTAGACACCTGTGTTCAGTTACACTGAGACATGGGATGAAGTGGGAATACGTTGTGAGCAAATTAAGAGTTTTAATTTTGGCTACTAAAAATTTTAGTCCATATATATTATATTCTATTTGCCTTCTTAAAATGGGGCAGCTTTAACAAGTTGGGAATTTTGACTCTTGACAATTTGGCGGGGAAAAGGCAGACCACCAAGTCTGTTCTGTCCACATCTCTTTCCGCTGAATACAACAGATTCCACACATTGCCAAATCATGGCTGAGATCTTTGTGTCTCAGAAATTTGAGGGTTTTGAGACCAACAATAATTTAAATACAGAAAACACATCAGACTTAAAAGCAAATACGATTAACTGTCTACTTACAACAGGTTCCATTAAACATCAGTGGAAAAAATCCCTAAGCAAAACAAACCAAACTGTGCTTTCAACTAAATTCTCGAATTTTGTCGTTGTGTGTGCTTGTGTGTTTATCTATTAAGGTATTCATGGAGTTGATGTAGATGTTAATTTTGCAGAATGGTGGATGTAGGAGGCCAACGATCAGAAAGAAGAAAATGGATACATTGCTTTGAAAATGTCACATCTATCATGTTCCTAGTAGCTCTTAGTGAATATGATCAAGTGCTTGTGGAGTCAGACAATGAGGTAAGCAAGCTTCAGCAAAAAGCACCAGTTTTAAAGAAAAAATAACCTCACTTGTCCAGTTCCAGGTGTTTTCCAAATGCATCTACCGGCAGTCATACATAACTGCACCCAGTGGAGTGAGGAGCACTACAGGGGTCGAGAGGGGAGGAGGGGGTCAGTCTTCAAATATGGCAAAGCTGATCTGCTCCATGGAGGATTCAAAAAAACCTATCTATTTTTTGTTGAAAGGGAATACAGTTGAATATAGAGAAATGTTCTTGGTGTAGCTATTTGTGCAGTTAGTGTTATGTAGCAGAGCCACAAAAATAAGCAGTGGAAATTAATACAAAATTTACAGATTCTTTGCTAGAACAGACCCTAAAGTAGTAAACTTAATTCCTTTGACTTAAAGCATAGGATGTATATTGTATTTTTATTTCAAAAAATAACAGAAGCAGGAAAGTGGATGAGTTGAGGGGGCAAAACACACTAGTACTGAGTATTTTGAATCTAGTTTTACAGAGTAGGGAGATTATTTAATGTTTAGGATATTTTGTCCTTCCTGAGGGCTATTTTAAGTTTTTCATCAAACCTTTAGGAGTTACTCACTGGCACTGTCCTATGCAAGTTTTTTAACACATACTTATAGAAGTTAGATGGAAAAAAGAAAATATTTGAATGTTCTTCGTGGCTGCATACATGTTGATTTCACTGTTGAAGAGAATGGTTGACATAAAAAGGTAAAATAGGTGTCCCCAGACATTCACGTTTGTACGCTGAACATTTTTCAGGATTCATTTTTTAATAAAGCCTGGGGGCTGTGAAAGCTTTTACATTTATAGTCGTTCCATAAAAGAAAAATATTGTTATATTAGTTATATCATCAACTATATTATTCAAAGGTGAATTTACAAAAATTATGATGTAATCTACACCAACTGCATCTCCTGTAATTTTGGAAGCTAGACATGTGTAGATAAAAAGGGAACTCAGTCAGACTTGCGTCATTTCAAGCCAAGCCAGAAATGTTCTGGTTCTGTCTTTCTCTGTTTGCATTATTCTTTTGTAGCCACAAAGGCAACGCAGAAGTATTAAGCATTTTGATTATACAAGTCAGAACGAAATAGATTGGAAATCACATAAAGAAAAATTAGTCATGATAATTTTCAAATGCTATTCTGACTATCCAAAATAAACTTCCAAACTTCCTGGTGTTAGCTATTTGTCACTGTTTTTTGGTTCCCTATTAAGTTTATCCTGTTCTAGTTAGATGGCTTGCTCAGACCCTTGCTCTGGTTTGTCAGATAATTTCAGTGTGCAGATCATTACTTAGAGCATCCCCACTGTAAAAGACAGAGCAGTATCTTCCTAGGCTGAATCATTTGGTGTGTAGAATATTGCTCAGTGTTCTCCTAAGCTAAAAGGGTTCCTGTGTTGTGAACTGAATAGAACATCTGGCTGAAGATTTGCTTTATGTTTTGGACTCTCCAATGACTGAAGTTATGCCTTTTCTATAAGTACTTTTCAACTACTATGAAAAAGATCACTTTACTCATAAAGCGGTTTTGATTTTTCAAGTTTTCACTTTCAAAACATTTTGCGGAGGCAAAAGCTGTAAAACTTCTTACTGTCTTGCAGATGGTTCTTCCACCTCGCTGCTAAACTATTTATGTTTCATATTAACAACAGTGGAAAACTTCCGAGTCTTTTCGTCTTTCAGTTTAAAATATGTTCATAACTGTAATTCAAACCAGTTTTTGTTTTCAAGTCATACATAAATATCCTAGTAGCACTTTCCAGCAGCCTTAAGCCTCTGTTACTCTAGCTCTGGGATGGATCTGGACTGTCTTAGAGCTAAGCATCCATCTGGGCAGCTTAGTTTTGGCTTTCAGCAAGGTATAGCCTGTCTGTCTAGATTTTGTTGGTATGCCAGAACACTGTTTTTTCCCTTAATTTTTCCTCCCCTGTATCTCTAAGCGTTACAGTCCAATAACACATGAGAGAAGAATGGGTTCGTTTATTCCGCATAAAACACAACATGGTTTGTCTGAATATGAGTGTGGCAGAAGTATGGGCAAAGGTTTTAAATGTGTTAGTTGACACCTTGAATTAAGAAATCTACCCCTCAAAATTATTTTTGTTCTTCACTGGGGTGTGACAAGCTCAGTAGGGGAGATAGTAATTTAATTTGGAGACTTTGGTAAGTCAAGAGATACTTTTTGCACTTGCATTTAAATTATGAAACAGTATTAAAATTTTAGCACCAAAGTGAGAGAGTGTGTGTAAATGCCCTGCTTTCTTCATATGTATGCCATCAGTGTGATCCTATGATAGAATCTAATCCTTCTTTGATCTGTGTGCCTCTTACTGAAACTAAAAGATCTGACTCGACAACTTGCAGTGTTCTGCTACTCCCTTTGCATGGCTTTCATGGCCTGATTAAACAGTATGATTTTTGTTAGATGGCCTACTTTCTTTTTCAAATTAGTCCACTGCATGTTATTGCCTGAAGTCTTTTTCCTCATAGTATGTTTTAATAAAAAACCCTATACTTTTTAATCATCTGTGGCATTTTTTTTAGTTAATACATTTTTTCATTAATCTCATTTTCAGGAGTAAACACAAATCTGTAAGAATTCTTATTTGCCATTCGGTGCATGTGTGTTTATATGACCATCATTATGAAACCAGTTTAGAGCCCGTAAGACTCTTGATTTTTATTTCAAAATGTACTACCTGATAGACTCTCAGTTGTAAATCCATTTCTTCCCTTGTTTAGCTTATTCAGGAGAAATATAAATCAGATGAGGCCATACTGAGTTGAAAAGATTTGCTCGAGTCTCTCAAGGGCTTTTACCCTCTGGATATATGTGGTGTTGAGCTGGGAACTGTTTCTGTCTTCATGCCCTTGGAGGAGTTAAGTATTAAAAATTCTGAGGAACGTATTATAACTACTCTGTAAGGGGGCATCATACATAGAAAATAAGGCAAGTGTTCAGACTGCGTGTTACTCAGAGTCTCGTGTACGGTGACTCTTAAATGACACATCCATGAAATTGCACTTCCATGGCAAATACCTGCAGCTCTAGAGTTGGGGGTTTCAATCATGAAGAAAACCACGCATGGCTGCCCAACTGTACTTTAACTAGGATCCCTCTAACAGGCAGTACTCAGAAACAACGTCAACTTTCCTGTCTTGTGTCTAGATTCTACATAACTAAGCATCTGATTTTGGTGCATAAATACAAAGCAAGAAAAATTGGTAAGGACAGTATATTCAAAGATATCTTTCAAAAATTTCAAATGATGTACAGTTTTGAAATGCCTTTCTCTTCCTAAATACATGTGAAAGGAGAGATAGCTAACTGTTCTAAATTCTGCCCTTATTAAAACAGTAAGTCTGTCTAGATTCGTTGGTGGAAATGAGGGCAAAATTTGATCCAGAGGACATACTATACTAATGACATTAATAGTACTGTAAATTAAGTAAATCGTCCCTCAGTCTGATATGATGCGACGAAGGAGAACATGTTATAAGTTAAATTATCAGATGTTTGACCTTATAACTTTTTCAGAAAAGTCTGACAGAATTAGAGGTGAGATAAAAAATGAAGGAATCATCTCTCTGGTAAATTAATTTATGATGTATTATGTCCTCTAGGTCAGGCATTTGCTCTGAATTGTACCAGCAGATCTGGAGAAATTTGCAGTTCTATCATAAGGCAGTTTAGAACTTTTATATTTTTAAAACCAACTTGTTTTCTTAATTAAAGGATTTTTTTCTAGATAAAGTGTATTAATCCATATTCCGGGATATGCTGCATTTAAATACGTATCACAGGTAGCTCTTCTAAACATTGAAAATCTCACGGTCTTAGTGTAGTAAATGCAAAAACAAGTTCCAGCTTTATAAGAGAACCAGTAACGACTTGCAGTTGTGGAAGGACTAGAGACATCACAGTATACTTGTAAAATCTAGTTTCATAAAAAAGGGGTTTTCATTATCATTGCAGAGCTTGTTAAGTACTTGGAAATGGCAATATAAAGGATTATATTTATTGATGTTTATACGTATTTTTCTTCTGCATTAGCGCACTGAAATTTTTAAGGTGTATATGATTTCATACAGCTTGCATAGGTCTATGGTCTTATGAAAATGTGGGCTTTTTATAGGTAGAGGTCTTTCTTTTTCTGTGTTCCCAGAGGAAAATCAGAAAAGACAGGCTACAATTTCCTCAGTTCAGCTGAGTTAATGAATTAATAGGCTAAGTGAAATTTTGACATTTTCGAAACTATTAAAAAGCAAATACTGCCTTTCCTGAGGTATCATCAAAGGCTGCAAAGCTACAGAGGCATTGGACAGCATAAAGTATTAATTGATAAAAGATAATTTTTAGAAGTAAATCAGTATGAGTATTCTGAATATCCATTGCACAAAATTAATTTGGGGAAAAATGCCAGTTTAGATTATTTCAGTCAGAGCTGATATATTTTGGTTTTAAAAAAAAAAAAATACAATTGTAAAATGTGAAGTTTTAACAAGATTGGAGATAAGTGTTGCTAATATTTACAAGTAATATTCCTTCCACTTTGACTTCTGAGTAAGGAATTTCACTAATGCCCAGCATTATAAATACATACTATGTCTCCTATGTACGTACAAATATCGTATATATGCATCTCTATGCCTTAGGAAAACAATAGTTTTTTCATTATTTTACTTGTTGAGCAATTTCTTTTCATTGATAAATGAAACCACGTATAAAAGAATCACTGAAATGTCTCTTCCTTTGTTAAAATAGTAACATTAATATAACTTTAAAAGCATTTATTTCGTAGGTAGTTTATGTGCTGGGTTTCCACTGACCTTGAACAACAATGCAAATAGAACCAGTTTTACTGTTAAGGTCTAATTCGTTTATATATCCTATCCAGATAGGTTATTTGCAACGCTTTAAAGAGTTTTACTAAGAACCATTGTTGGTTCTTTTTAATCAGAAAAGGAGGAGATTCTTGTCAAGTGTAGTACTGCTTTTTTTTAAAAAAAGCTGTTGTTTTAAAGCTTTTTTTAAGCTTTTGTTTGTTTTTTTTAGAGGTGGATGTGTTGGTTTTGGTTTTTTTTCAGAGCTTGTACTGTGTCTTAATAAATGACTTGATTTAGTTGCAGCAAAAATTGTTATTTTTAATGTAATAATGTGTAACTGAATTTCTCTTAAACCAGTGTTTCCTTCCCTTCCCTTTAATCATCAGAGTTGTCATCCGATTTACATTAAAAGTTTTATAGAAAGTACCACCTTCTTACAATTCTTGTATTTACAGATTTGATCACAGATCGCAGTTCTTGCTGGAAATGTTTATAATACATGAAGCAGGCTGGAATGGCTTAAGAATTCTGAGTTTTTAAAATAGCAGCAAAATTGATTCCTCGGCTTAAGAAATCCTAGATGCATGCCATTACTTCCCGTGTGTCTCCTCCTTTCACGCATGTTAAACTGTTGTCTAGGATCTGTGATCTTGAGAAATGTTATATTACTCACGGACATCCACAGAAATGATTCCATAAAGATAATTTTCCCAGCTTCATGCTTTTGCCTTGTGTTCATGTGTCCACTGGCTTTCGCTTCCATACCAGATGGTACTAAATGGTTTGTCTGCTCTAAGGACCTGCATCATCTAAGCTGATATCGTAACCAGATTGAATCTTTTTTGTGCCAGTCTTGATCAGTCATTTTTAAAACGTTCGAACAAATATTTTTGCATGTGTTACCATTCTCCTTGTTCTGAACAGAGAGAGTTCCCCAGAAATTTGCCTAAACCTGCTCCGTTGCTGCTGTGTAATGTGCAGTGGTGTAGCAACCAGAGTTCTGTGGAAACTGCTGCTTGCACTGTTGAGAATTCTGCTGCTATAACTTGATGCACTCTCATTCAGTGTTCAGCATCTTGAGTTTATGAACTTTTAAATCTGTGGCTGTTACTTAGGAGCAAAGTGCAGCTGTGATCCCCCATCAAGTCTTCTAGGTTTCTGAAATGCAAAATAGTAGTTTCATTTACCAGTAGAAGATGTTTGCATGGCACTTGCAGTAGGAACTATTTTGAGATGTGAACAGAACCAGTAGATCTGGAAGAGGCTCAAGCAATGTTTCCAAAAGCCGTTGCACAAACCTTGCAGGCATTCAGGGGGGTACTTAGTCAAGTGGAACAGGAGAGATGGAAGGAAGAAGGGACATGTGACTGGTGGAGTCCCTTTTGGAAGCAGCGTGGAGCTAAATAATCTGGGAAGAAAGTTGTTCTTAAAAATGCTTTGTCTGAAACATTACCACCAGGGGATTATTAAAACTGTCGAGTGACTTAATAGTCTGTAAATACAGTGACCCTCAGTAAAACTGTGTTTAGCTTGGTGTTCATACATCATGAGGTCTGAAAGATTATAGCTACATATAAGTGAGTGAAGTAGAATTGGTAGCTTAGAGAGGTAGGATCTCTATCCTGGGGAAAGATGTTCAAAGCTCGACTGGACACGGCCATGAGCAACCTCATCTAAGGACAAAGTTAGTCCTGCTGGGAGCAAGGAGTTGGACCAGATGACTTCCACAGGTGTCTTCCAATATAAATTCTTCTGTGATTCTAAATAGAAAAATCATAGTTTGACAAGTGAAAGATTTTTTTGTTTGTTTCTCTGGGAAGCATCTTTGTGGTCATGTCATAAGGTTTTGCCATAGCATCTTTAAAACCCTGAAGAACCCTACTTTTTTTAATGGTGGATATCTGAATAATGTAGTTACTTTCACAGTACTTAATTTACATTGAAGAACTGTCTTGCAATTTTATCAAAAATAACACTTGTATGGAGGCAAAAAACAGGGTATTTAGAAAATCGGCGCTTCAGTACCTCAGCCGCAAGTGCAAATTGAAACCAAAGGAACTTTGCAGGGTGGTTTTCTCTGATGTTTCTGTGCTTCAGTTAGTGAATAAAGGCACTGTGCAAGGATGTCAGTTCTTTTGGTTGATGGAAAATTTTATTATTCTTAGGTTGTTCCAAGTAGAAAGGATGAACATTGCTTGGTTTGTTAAAAAATATTCCAGTTAAAGTCTAATGTATTAAAATTACATGAAAATAATTACATGAAAGCCAGGATAAGTATTTTTACTGTGAACTCATTTGTGTGTGTATACAGGTATGTAGATGCAGGCATACATACTCATGTTTTGAATCTGGACAAAATACATTTGCAAAATAGATGAGTACCCAAAGCCTGGATAGAACTTCTGTAGCGTTTGTCAGTGGGATCTGTTAAGGGGTGACAAATTGGTACAGTGTTCCAGTTGCACTTTCTTTTGATGTGGGACAAAAATAAGAAATGGCATGAGGCACAGAGTTCAGAATACTTTCACTCTTTATGGAGGCAATTATCTGAAGCACATGTTTTATTTTTTCATCAGAACTATCTTGCTGTTCACATCTGGGCATGCTTCCACTTCTCTTGGAGCACTTTATGTTCCTTATTCACAGACTAGTCCTACATGGCTTAGCATGAAGGCTGAAAAAAAACAATGTTGAGATCAGAGCACTTCTGTTTTTCTGCATCGTGAATAAATACAATACTTTAGTTGTCTGTTTTTTTCATCAACATTCAGCAATCCGGAACAATTGACCATAGGGCAGAGGGATAATATGAACTCCCAGATAGAATTAAAATCCTCAAATGGTCTTCATAATTATTTAATAATGTTATTTCCATGGGAAATAAAATCTCTGGAACTCATTGTTTATTTAGAAACTAGAGAAAGTAACGCATTAACCACCTGTGCCACATTGTTGCTGTATGTACTGTATCTGTTCATACCTGTTCACACATATGCATATGTATTTTCTGTTTAGTTTGTGGATAAAGAACCTTTCAAATGTAAAGTATCAGTACTGGGAATCATTTGCATAAGGAAGAGCCAGAACCTCTCTCTTTTGTTAAAGTGGGTGGTTCATAATGGAAATGGGAGGTTGAGTGATTGTGAAGCCACCTGCAGAGGCTGCCAGAAATGCTGCTGGTAAATGTTGCTATTGGCAGCAATTGCTGGCATAGACGACTGCCACTTTTTTTTTTCAATAATGAGTGTCAAAACTGTCCAGAAAAGGGCCTTTTTCAACTGATAATTTAATTTTAAAATATTTTCACCCTTTTTTTTTCCTCAAAAATACATAGGTATTAATAAAAAATTATTATTCTGGCATTCACATTATTTCATCAAAATTAATTTAACAGCCATATTTTATTTTAAAAAATACTTGACAGCAGTATTTGGCACATGTCTTTTGAACACGTTTTGGAGCACTCTTTTTTTGGACAGTATTTGTGTGCTTTGATGATTGTTGAACATGTTGATTTGATGGATTCCAGATTTGGTTCATCTGTCCCTCTGCTGGGTACGTGAAATTGCCATGTTTTTGCGAGTGCAGTGTTGCAAATTTAAGTTGTTGGAGAGGTGAGAGTTTAAAAATACAGTTCTCATCTACAGAGATGTCTTCCCAGTCCTTTACCAGCAGCGTTTTTTTGTCAGGCTAGCTTGCACAAAGGTTCAAAACCAGTGAAGAAAATGAAGGAATTATTCCTGAGCTCTGTGTTTGAAGTTGTCTCTTACTGCATTTGAGTTATTCATCAAAATATTTGTACAACCATTGCAGTTTTTTCTTAGATGGCTAGTTACAGCAGTATAGCTGCAGGATTATATGTCATACTGGTGGCAAAAATCTGAAGCGCTTCCAGTTTTGATACTTTATTTACTTTTTTACGTAGTGGATGACTCTGCACTTACCTCCTGCTTCCTGATTTCCTCTGTTACTTCCCAACTTTCATGTAGCAACTCTATTATTCTAGCCAAGCAATACACTGGAGGTCTTTCTGTGCAGCCAGACAGTGCTTCTACTTACATAATTGCTGAAGTCTTACTTGGAAAATGGAGACATTCCTTATTAACACAAGCTTTTGCACAAAAACATTCACATGTACAAGGTTTTGTCAGGTAAAATAATAGAATCCATTACCGTGATACTAAACAACTTACGAAATATTAACCCCTGCTCTTTTTTCTGAAGCTCTCTTGCATCAGTACTTCATCTTTTACAGTTATTGTTTCTGAACACCCATTCACTCAAATAAACATGTTACCACATAAATGTAGTTATATACACAGTGCAAATTGTTGACTGAAAAATGACCTTGTGTACCTCCTTACCGCCTTCTCTCTCATCTTTTCAACAAAATTCAGTCCCTCAAAATTTGTGAAATCCTAGTTTTGTTAACAGACACTATTTAAATTACTAACAATTTTTAAGACAAAAATTAATTACTACATTTTTCATTCAATATGTAACTTGCAGTATGCCCACTAGGTGCCACTCTAGACAATCATAAAGACAGTAATGGGTAAAACTCCACTAGTGCTTCTGTGTTGTTTCACATTAATACTGTACTTGGTCTTTTCTGTTCAAAGCACTATGTTTGTTACTGGGAAATGCTGCTTTCCCGTCAGTGGGTACCAGCTGATACAGCTTTCAAATGCTATTTTGGCGTTCTTGAGGTATTTTGCAGGATTTGACTTCTTAGGATCAAGTGCTTATAAATTTTACCAATTCAATCATTTCTCTAATTTCAGGAGTAATTGTATATTTTTCCAGCGCAACAGATGGCAAAAAGACTTTCAATACATAAGTCCAAACTAGAATCATTTTAACATGAAAACTGAAAGTATAGGATTCAAAAAAAAGTGGAAGGAAATATACTATTTTTTAATCTATTAAAAGATGAAGAAGAGTAGGAGTTTGCATTTGGATAAAAATGTGAGAAATCATGGCTTGTATGTCTAGTTATATTTGTGTTTTGTGTTTAACCGTCATACAAAATCTTCGCAGCGTAAAATCTTTTATATAGTAAGAGGTACATGGCAGAAAGAAATTTCATTTTATTTTTATTTATGTTTCATAAAAACATGTTTCTCGTCATAAAACTGGATAGTCTCGTGATTTGTGAATAAGTACAGGGGATTTTTTCTTGGTGTTTGATAAGAAATTGGAATAATCTTTTCCAAGATTATATGATCTGTTTATAGTTAACAAATTTTCTATTCACTTGTGGAGTTTGCTGTATTTTTTACTCTGTGTTTCATAATGGTATTTTTACATTGGACTGGTGACTGTGTCAGGCTGTGTGGAGAATGGGAGAATTTTACACGGGCATCTGTATATCGTAATGAGAAAAATAGAGTAATGGCTGGTGATATCAATATGTCTTTACGCAATTCGGGACCGACTGCAGACATAAGCAGAGCAGGGAAGTTGCCCAGGCCAGCAGATCTTGGGGGTGGTGAAAACAAAGATCCCGCTGCTCATTTTCCTTGTGCCAGCTGCCTGCAAAACCAGGGAGGCCACGACGAGCCGATGCTGCTGTCGGAGGGGGGTTGCTGTGGAGGTTGGCATCACTGCTGAGAGTTGCTGTCAGCTACTGGGAAAGCCTTCAGCCAGGTCCACCTGCACATTTCTGTACATTAGTTATTCACAGGTTTCTCAGCAGCCTTTCCCATTGAATCTGAAATAAGATTTTTCAGCAAGCAATTTGGGGAGGTAGAGCTGGCTCATAAAATCAGAGCAAGTGCTTGAACAAACCTGAACAAACTATTAAATGTTGCCTACTCCCCACTGTTCCTGTCATCTTTTCAAAGAGCCACACTGTCTTGCTTGGTTTGGCACGGCTTCCTTCGCATTGCATGTGACAGAACATCAGATCCCCAGTGCTGGCCTTTTTCTATACTCCTTGTAATCCTATCCCTATTTCCAGTAAAAATACTGTAAGGTGAAACTGTTTCTTACATAAGAAACAGTGCATCCTGTTAATGACAAGTGTTTTTCAGAACAGTGAGTAATTGAACAGTTTCATCTTGTCAAACATTCTTTAGATAAACTGATGAAAAATACTACGGCAGTAATGTTGTATGTGTGTTTAATAAAGGAAAATGGTGAGCATGCAATGGTACTAGCTATCATTAGCAACATAAAACCTGCTTAAGAGAAATTTTAAGAGAATAATAAGCAGTATTGTTGGAGAAATTACTTCCATTCTAAAATTAAATAGCAAAGCCATGTTAGAATGTTTAATCTGTTATGCTAAATCCAGGAACCTATATTGCTTTAACTGCTCAAGCAGATAAAACCTACTTAAAATTCTGTAGGCCATCTTTCAATTCCTGCAAAACATTTAGAGTACACATCTGAGTAACAAAATATCAAAGTGTCTGTTTACCATCCTTAATACAGTTCCCTTCAAGTTCCCTCTGAAATAATTGCAAAGAGTTTGTAAATGCAATTTCATGACCACATAAACTGTTGGGAAAGGCATGAAGGGCCCAGAGCCAATATCCTATGAAGACAGGGTGAGGGACTTTAATCTAGTGAAGAGGACACTAATACTTGCCAACAGGTATTTGAAGAGTTGCAAGTGTGCCATGGGGCTGAACTTTTCTAGGTAGATGATACAACAAATTGTGGCTTGGGAAGTTCAGGCGGTATGTTAGGAAACATTTTTCCCTCGGGTGTTTAGCAGTGGGATCAGGGAAGCCAGAAGGGTATTGTAATCTCCATCTGTACAGGCTTTCAAGACTTCCCAAGACAAAGCCATGATTGACGTGCTCCCATGTTGTGAGTAGTCCTACTCAAATGAAAGACTGAACTAGGTGAACTCTAGAGGTACCTTCCAGCCAACATTTCAGAGTCAATACTCTGGTGCCGTTTCAGTGGAAGAGGTATGACAGTCACTGTGAGCACTTACAGCTGGTTACATTTAAACAAATAAAAGGTAGAGTTGTTACTCATTGTGTTATGTGGTGCTTAATGGTATTGGCAGTGCAGCAGCATCCCTGCTGATCTGTATGTGCGTAATCATGCTCTCTGTGTTCTCTAATATTACAGTAGTAACTGCTGTCATCTAATTGTAGTGGTTTTACCACTGGTAGACCTAGCCCTTACTCAGAAGACATCCAGGTAGCCAGACCCTGAATGTGTATCGGGTAGGAGCTGTATTATTGTTACATGAAGAATGTGATGTTGGAACTAAACAAAATTACAGTTTCTAATTTTATAATGCATCATTCCTGGTGAAACTAAGGCAAAATTCTTCTCCAAATATAAGCGTCCCAATGTCTTAGTGCAGAGAATGTAGAAGTTGTCTCTTAGGAAGAGCTACTTAGAAATGAAAGAGCATATGATGATACTTTCCTGCTCCTTTCCTAGCAGAGCATCTGACAGTAAGATCTTGACATAAGCCTAATGATAAGCAAAGGAGTAGTTTTGCAGAAGTGCATGCATATTTATAGTTAGAATTGTGCTAAAGTACTTTGCTGAATCCAGCTTTTTTACACGTTAATAGCATAAGAAATTCTTCTCTTAATGTTCATCTTCAGAGCTTGTGTTGGATATTTATCAGCTACCCCCACATAAGTTGACTGCACTTGCTCTTCATTATAATTATGCTGAGTTCTTTAGTGACAAGCTTAACAAAAGCAGTCCTTAAATTCAAAATACAGATTGCAGTGTTTTCCTAGGAAGTCCATCACTTTCCATTAGTGTTGAAGCTATAACATTTCATCTCTGCTTCTTTTGTTGTGCCTTTGCCGCCTTTTAAACTTTGTGACTCCTCTGTTAAAACTAAGAAAAACAAACGGTTTGATTCAATATGTGGGATAGTTTCAAAAGCAGAAGCCAGAGGCTGATTCTTTTTCATACATACTAATTTCAAGTTTACAGTGCCAGCTTTTGGGACACTTTTTAAAAGTGCTGAGTATTCGATGAGATCCTGTCCGTCTTCCTCTTAAGGATACGTAAGGGGGGAAGTGTTGAGATTTCCCATAATTCAGGCAACTGGTAAGCGTTTCTATTTAGTTGCTAAGGAAGGACTCAGTTATGGAAAAAAACACTCACCTGAAGGTGGGAATTACAGGGAGGGATCAGAAGAGATAGACACTTTAGGTTTTATTATGTTACAACTACACATCAAGAGAAGATACCGGTATGGTCAATAGACAGTATCTGTCTTCTCTTTAGGGCTTTGTTAGGGCTTTAGGGCTTTTGTTAAGTACTTTGTTTTCTTACACTTTGGTAGTATTTTCCATACTACAAGTGCAGTTCATGGCACTACGAAGCAGAAAAAATAGTAAAAATATCCCAACCTGAGCGTCAAGTTAGGATGTCTGTTCACTAGGTTTTTTCCCCTCCTCTGAGTCCCCTTGAGTTTTCATCTATTATATCGTTACTAGGTCTATGCATAATAAAGTTATAAAAGAACTGGAAAAAAACCCAAAACCCCGAGTTAACATTGAATTATGGATTTTGGATTTCCTTGGTTTGATCTTTAGATGTGAAAACTATGATGGTAATGTGACATATGACTGCAATAACAGCCCTGTAATTTATGATGCTGTCAGATACAACTGATACTTTCCATTCAGAGGATCCCTGTGGACAATACAAATGCTAAAATAAGCAAGATCTGTAGCAAGAGGCAGTATTTTTATTAGACCAGCTGATAAAAGCACAGAAAACAGACAAGCCCATGGACAATTCCTTCATGATATCACTGCGACCATAGCAGTCATTTAGTGATATATACATAATGCTATGTATGTCATGCAGTGAACTGAAAAGGAATTTTCTTGATTAATATCTTTACAAGGCTTTGCAAGACACTTGTTAAATATACAAATGATATGAAATCTGTATTGAATCCCTGGAATTGACTGGTCTGACCTTTTAAAGTTCTAACAGTAGCACCTTAGCACGTCTTTTGTGAAGGCATATTTGGCTGTGGAGCATTGCAATGTGACATATTTCAGAGAAGATAACCAGCGATATCCGAAGTTTTTTCCGTGCTTCTGTTGTAAGGGCAGAATGTAACATTGTGTGGTCATTTCCTTGGATCATGGAAGGATCACAGAAATTCATAGACCTGTCGATTATGGATCTTACGGAGAGTGATCTTTTTCTTAAATGACTTGGGCAGCTTGTCATCCTTTGCCAATTCCTTAGAAAATGTGTCTGCAGCCTTCCTGATGTCTCACTGCCTGCTGTTTGCTTCATTCTGCAGATGGAGGTGTGGTAAGGACTGTTCCGTAGGGATGTACATTCTGAAATAGTTCCTATACTGAGGTAGTTACTGTTCCTCAGAGCTACCATTTGGTGCCCAAGACTTTACTGTCTTACCGTACCAATATCCTCATCTGGTATGACTGTACAGTGAAAGATCCTCATACCGTAAGAAATAATTCTACTTCGTGGGCTCTGGCAATCTAATGTGCATTTTTTATCATTTCCCACAATTCTCTGACTTCCAGTTAATTTTGTTTAGGACTGGATAATTTAATACAAAATTAGCAAGGGTAAGAGTCTACTACTGTTGCCTCTTTAAAGCCTGTTCTCCCAGAATCAGGAATAGATTTGGCCTGGCTCTTCCTGGAAATGTAGTGAACTGGATGACTTCTGGAGGCAGATGGCTTCTGTATGAAATGAAAACTTGACTATACTAAAGAATACAGTGGAGTGGATGAGGGTGGGATAATCTGGTAGTGTTTCATTGACTTCAGTTACTGACATCCTGAACCATGTATTTTTTCTAAAGCAGTTGAGCATTTCTTTCATTTGTGTTAGACTGCCCATATTGACCACTCCTGTAAATTTCTCAAGGTTGTAATTATCTCCTTTGATATAACATTATTTTTTCTGAAGCAGCTCTTAGTAGTATCCTTTTTTGGCATCCCAGATTGGTTTTTTAATTAATTGAACTATCTTTGAAATCCTGGAAATCTGCTCTATCTCTGATGTGTCTGTTGAGTGGAATCCTTAGTAGATATCTCATCAAGGAGAGGTTTAAGTCAGATGCCTCAAATCAAGTCAAAAGGATTTGAGAGGCATTGATAAATTTATAGTAGGAAAAAAGTGTCTATGTGAATGCAATTCATATTATACAGAATTCATAATTAATATATAATAAGACACTCTTCTTAGACTGAGGGCACAATATCTTGTTCTTCATTGTGTATGTCTCCTGGTATTTTTATGACACACAGCACTTAGAGAGTTAATGTTTTAGCTGATAGGATGCCAGAAATTGTTTTAGGCATAATATCGATGTAGCTTTAGTCTGCATGCCTTTTCTGCTTCATCTTGTTTGGCATGCCTTTCAAACAGAAAATGAAAATGTGCTCTGGGTCTAATAACAATGTTTGCAAAACACAGTTTTCTTGAGCTTTCCTGGAGGAAGGGTCATGAATTTATCCAAACCGATTTATTTATTTTGTCTTTGCAATTCTGTGTTATTTATATGGAAAAAAATAAATTGCTTGAAGATTCTGTGGTGACATAAGAGACCAAACCATCACCTTCTACAAAATTGAATTTTTGGGGGTTTTTTTTGTTGTTTGTTCATTTGTTTGTTTGTTTTAAAGTTCCTATTCTTCATGTTTATGTTGGTCTCTTTACAATGCAAAATAATGCAAGTAAAGATACATCTGTTGCAAAACTGTCTGAGTTATCTGACAGATTGTTGTATGGCTCAGCAACAGCAGAATCTGCAGGGTTCACCTCCTTGCTTTGTGTTTTTGGAGCCCTGTTTGGTGGTGGAACGGGTTTTTTCATGGGGTTGCAGCTTTAAATAATAGTAATAAACAGAGTAAGTTCATTCCTTTGTTTTGAACTCAGTTTCTTCTGACTCTATATTAACCATATCATTCCAGCCTAACAGTTCTTCAGAACTGTATAAAATCAATGACAGAAAAGCATTACAAATAGAACTGTAGGCTTCATTTACATTTCAGCTATAATCAAAGTGGTTTTCAGGAGCAGTTAAGCAATTAAAGCAAAGGCTAATCCAGTGATGTTAGACACAAATTTAGCAGTTTACAGATTTTTAAGATTTTATGTCATAAGCCTTTGGTGTTGACAAAGTGTTCTCAGATTCTAAATTTACTTGCAGATTTTAAAGCTGATTGATCTCTTTCTAAAAGTTATCTAATTCTGCATTTGAAGTTCAGGAAAAGCCTGTAAAATAAATAATGTTCTTAAACCTTGAATTAGTTATTATGTCTTCTTGTGGTATATTTGTCCCTACCACGAATCATATGCATTTTAGTACCCACCTGTTTGTTGGCTGGTCGTAACTGTGTGTTTTCAAGCTTTCCAAATGTACCTGTCACAGCTTTCATGTTTATGTTCTGTGTTTTAAAGAATACTTACGCTTGAGGAGTTGGATAAGCAGAAGGAAAGTGCCTGCATATTTAATTTCCTGCTATTCATTATTTGTAATATAATAACTTGAACCTTACGTATTGGTAGGAAGGTGCAAAACATGAAATGGGTACATTTAGAATATAAAGTGAAACTGCATTAATTTATTTAAAAAAAAAAAAATATTTTCATGACCACTAAAATTACACTTTCTTTTTTATTCCAGAATCGAATGGAAGAAAGTAAAGCACTCTTTAGGACAATTATCACATATCCATGGTTCCAGAACTCTTCGGTCATTCTGTTCTTAAATAAAAAAGATCTCTTAGAGGAGAAAATTATGTACTCCCATCTAGTTGATTATTTTCCAGAGTATGATGGTAAGTATAATGACATCAGAGCTCATACTCTATTTACACTGCAGTAATGACAACTTGTAATAGCCTTGTCCATATGCTAGACAGATAGATCCTTTGATATATTTTGCTCTTTAAAAAAAAAAGGTGCTTTGCAGTTTTTAATCATGTAAATATTTAAAATATGATTGAACTCTTGTGGGATTTTTTTAGACTGCTAAGATTTTATTTTATACTGTAATTAACTCTGGGTAGGATGGCAGAACCTTTCATGGGAAATTGTTGAGTTTTAGATGAGTATTGTCATATTAGCAGTGTACCACATTGTCCTTTTTTGTAAGTTGGAGTGCAGGTATAAAAGCTAAAAAGAAATAAAAATGCATACCTCACTGTCACACATTGTCTCCCATTCACTTTTTTTTTTTTTTGAGATTTGGTTTTGTGTAAGGCTGACTACTTGAGGGAACATGTCATAAGCTCTCTGTGGCACTCGCAGAAACCAGTACCACCCTTCCACCCTTTACTGTACCTTTTTTTTCATTTATTCTAATTCTACATTATTTATATGAAGCTTAATGTGCTTGTCCATAAAAAAAAGTATGTGGAATGTACAGCTATTTCTACTAAAACTGTACTTTTAGAAAGTTCTCCTGAGGTAAAAAACTAAATATTTTGAGGAACTGTGTAGAGGCCTTGGTAATAGAGAAAAATCAAACTTGTATAATAAGAGGTCTAAAGAACTAAATGCTCCTATTTTTAAATAAAGAAAATCTGTTTTGTTCCACCAGGGAGTGAATACAATTTGAAAGCTGAGTAAAAGATTAAATCTCTCATGCGCAAATATAGAAAGTAATAATAGGAAAAATGTACATTTTGTTTCCTTTTTAAGGGGAAGGAAACAGTGAACAGCCTGCAGGATCAGACCGTATTATTTATGAGTCAGTGTAAGTTTAGTTTCATTACACTATGCAGAAGAGAACTGCCAATTGAATAGAAATATGCTCATTCTTTTGAGTTTACTTTGTATGACAAGTTCCCTAGATGACATCCTGAAGGTGAGAAGACTCTACAGTCTGCTCTGTTATCACCACTCAAGTGGCAGCAAAGCCTGTGCTAAATGCTTGTCCAGAAAAAACAGACAAGACTCAACCATTCAGCTCAAAAAAACCTATTTCTCCTGTCCTTTGCCATTAGTGAGGGGAAAAAAAGGTTATGGTCTGGTAGGGCTGTTGGGAGTCAAGACCTGGAATTCTTCAAGACTCTTTGCCTCTTAATTCTGCAGATCTTGCTGGACTTTACTCCACAGACAAGGTTATGCTTTGATTTGATCTCTTCTGGTGGCAGGGTGGGGTCTGTGGCTTGCAGAGGTCACCATGTGGTCTCCTCTTCTGTTCCAGCACACTGGGGACGTGGGAGGTGGGAAGATCTGAGGAAGGGATCAGAATTAGGTATTTTTCAGCTGGATCACTTCTCCCATCCAGTTTCCTGCACAAGGGAGAAAGTAGGATAGGGATGAGAACTGCTAGCCAGTATGGCAAATTGAACTGATTAAATTAAACTAAGCAGTTCAGCTGCACAGTGTATTTTAACAGCATTGGACGGTGGACTGAGACATGTTCAGTGAATCGCACAAAAGGGTTATCAAACACTGGAACAGGCTGGCCAGGGAAGTGGTGGAATCGCCATCCCCGGAGGGATTTAAAAGATGGGTAGACATGGTGCTTGGCAACACTTTTAGTGGTGATTTTATCAGTGTTAGTTTGATGGTTGGACTCAATGATCTGAAAGGTCCCTTCCAACCTAGACAATTCTATGATTTATCTATGATTTATCTATCTTTGCATGGCTAGTACTAGAAGACTGACTTACAGACTGGAATGAAGGCTTGGGAGAGGGAGAGAAGGCAAAGACATAAAGGGGC
Organism: Dromas ardeola; assembly: GCA_013398915.1. Classification (NCBI taxonomy): domain Eukaryota; kingdom Metazoa; phylum Chordata; class Aves; order Charadriiformes; family Dromadidae; genus Dromas; species Dromas ardeola. The sequence goes on along the minus strand of VYZM01019470.1, from coordinate 67,732 downwards.
CATAGTTGGGAGGAAAAAAAGAGAAAAATACTGATCTAGTTCTTCTTGTGTAGATCTTGAATGTATTATTCAGAGACACTTTTCAAAAACTGCTGATTAGGGAGCAGTAGAAAAGAAACCTACTGATTTATATGGCAGTTCTTTTCCAAGTCTCCATGTTATTTAGATCGTAAGCACTTTGCAGTCTAAATTTAAAATTGACTCATTTGATTTTATTCTAAATTTCTGAGGTCATAAATGTTCTTTATAACCTCACTTTTCCATACTTGAACTTCAGTCAAATGAAAATTTAAATTCCACGATAGTCAGTAGAGGTGTGATTAGGTAAGCAAATTTGGATACAGGCTTTTAATATTGCAGTAGGTTTGGAGAAAGTGCTGTGTCTAGCTACTATGAAACTGTTTAACAAAATTCTAGAAGGTTGTTTAAAACAGTAAGTGGTTTGTTTTGAAGAAATCATTGTCTTTGAAAGTCTAAGAGTTTTCTTCACAGATACTACAAATTTATTCATGGTAATGTGAGACTTACTATTGCTGCGGTTTCTATAGGGTCTGGGTGATCTGTTGTGTTTTGGAAGCCGTAGAAGTGTTCAACAGTCCTCTGTCCTGCTTCAGAGAGCTTATGATCTGTTTACATTCTGAAATTTCAGGAAATTTGTCATCTGTATATGTGTATGTATGTACATATTCGTACATGTATGTTCATGTCCATACAACCATATATTGCAGAATCTTACTCCCCCTCCACGTGGATTTGCAGCACACCAGAAAGTATGTGATACCTCTTCCATGCATTCTGTGCCTAAATGTTGTAGAGTTATCCAAATTAGAAATGTTAGCAATTGTAAGCTTGAGGTATTAAAAATAAGGTTTATTAGCCAATTGTTGAAAAATATGTGGGCATGTGCTAACACCCAAACACCCCAGATTTCATAACTACTAAAGGTCAGAGCTATATGTAACAGCTGAGTGCTGGTATTTATATTGCCATGTAATAACAGAACTAATGAAGAGAATAGCAGGAGGAGGAGGAATCAGCACAGAAAACACACGTGTCCTGTAGAAACCCATGTTCCAGAAACAGGAGAGCAAGGGAATAATGGCCTTCAGAAACAGCACTGGAATAATGGAACATAATTCAACATCTTGTGGCTAATGTTCTTGCTTCTGCACTACTCTTTTGGCTGTGAATGTCATTCCAGGCTGGAAGTCATTACTTTACCTTCTGTCTTCCGTAGAGCTGAACATGTGGTTTGGTTGCATAGATTTATCCTTCTGAGGTTTACAACCTTAATTTAGATCTGATAGGACCATTATCATACATAATTTAGATAATAAGTGATTTGTTAGAACATGAGCTTTTTGTAATCAAACTGCTTCAGCTGGAGAGCATATGTATTTTATTATCACTGAAGTAAATTAAGTTCTCTTAGTGACAGTGTCAGACCTGTTCAGGATATAATTTCATTATGCTACCTATTAAAATCCTCATGATACAAGTAAATGTTGCAGTGCTAAAAGGACTTAAGTATAATTTAAATATAGTAGGTGTAGATGGGACATTCACCAGTTCTGTTAACATTTCTAAAGATTTATTAGTGTAGCTAATTTTTCAGTTTTCATTCTGTGCACTTACAAATCACCTGTTTTAGACATTATCTTACTGGAGAAAGAGTACAGTTGGCAGGAAAAGAGCAGCTTTGACATGATAGCTCTGACTTGATGAACTTCTGAAATTTCCTTCCATCTTTATTTTTCATAGTTCATACCAGGAGGAAAGTAGCCAGTATATGAGCTCCCTTTCTTCTCTTACGTGAGGACCACAGACTGAACCTTTCCTGTTTTCTGTTAAATAAGTTCAAATATTGAATCAACTTTAAGAAAACTGACTTTCTTTTCTTAATTATCAGGACCACAACGGGATGCACAAGCGGCACGAGAGTTCATCCTGAAGATGTTCGTAGACCTGAATCCAGACAGTGACAAAATTATCTACTCCCACTTCACATGCGCTACAGACACAGAGAATATCCGCTTCGTCTTTGCTGCTGTCAAGGACACGATCCTACAGTTAAACCTGAAGGAGTACAACCTGGTCTAACTGTGCCCTCCAAAACCATCTTTGTGTGATTGAAGATACACGAGAGGGACTGTATTATCTGTGAAAACAATTTGCATAATACTAATTTATTGCCGGCCTGGACTCTGTGAATGTCCACAGAGTTTGTAGTTAATATTATGATTTTATTTAAACTATATGGAGGAAAACCAAAAGATGCTGAAGTACATTCACAGCACATTTCCTCATTTTTTAGGCAAAACCTTGTGACTCAGTGTGTTTTAAATTCTCGGTCATACATTTACAAAGGATAGCAGTTTTTTGCTATTGAAGCAAAATCAAGCTGATTTCCTCTTTCCCTGACCCTTTCTGTCTCCCTCCTTCCCCTCCCCCCTTATCTTTTTCAAGGTACAATGGCCTTTTTTTCCCAGTTGCATTCCTGGGTGAAATACTTCCTGTTGAGTGATTCGGTCAGGAAAATACTGTCATCAGAATTTAAGTTATTAGTCATTCTAATTTTATAGTATGTACTTTCTCTGATGGATCAAAAGTATTGATACTGTGATTTTTAAATTCTCTACATAAGTGTCTTCATTCTGTCTTCACTTTTGGGACTACAATATTGGGATTGCAAAACAGAATTACAGTTGTCTAAGGATATTAAATTTAACCATATTTTCACAGCTCAGAAAGGTGCACAGAAGACAGTAATGAGATAAGACACAACCTGGGATGTACATGGAATATGTTAGAATCTCTTTTTAATTGCCATGTGCCATTTTTTTCTCTCTTCTTTTATTCAGAAATGCCAAATGAAAATGTCATAGACACTACATTTTCCCCAGTGGCTACAGCCTGAAACAGTGGGGTTTTTTTCAGTTGTGTGGGGGTTTTTTCTTAAGTTAGAGCTTTTTTAAGTGTTCTTTTTCCACAGTAGAAAAATTATTTTTATTGTATAAAATTAACGTTGCCAAATCTGGCTTTTTATAAAACCAATGCTCTTGAAACATAAGATTCTGATTGAAATGCCAAACTGATGGGTTGGGAACTGACCTGATTGAGTCAACTGCCAAATGATAAACAAACACAGTTTCAGCTCATATGTTCCCTTTTTAGAAAGTGTTCCATTTTCTAATGCCAAAACCAACAGTGTGAGTGAACGAGGTGCACCATGCAAACGCATGTCGTCTACCAATTTAAAGACGGTTTAAATCTCTCCTATGTCAGATATGGCATGAGATTGTTTTCTGTAATAATATCAAGGCACCTTTAGTTGTATAACAAGAAATTATCGATGAGAGATCATGTTCAGGAACCTTTCTCGATAAGGTTGGTTGTTAACTAACTGATTCACAGACATTTGATAGGCTTTCATGCAAAATAGCCTCTCTCAATGTTCTTTAGAAAAGATTTATTAATGTTAATGAAGCAGTGAGAAAATCATTCTTGAAATTTCAATGTGCAATTTTTTAACAACAAAAATGCAGCACATATTGATGAGCCTTTATTCTGCAGCTTAGGTTGAAAGGTGTTTTTTGACCAGGTGCATGATTGCTAGCAAGCTATAGAAAACTCAAGAGTTCTGACCTGTAAATTGGATTGATTATCTGCAATGCCAAGTAGCACTAGAGTGCACTTAACACAGAAATTGCTGCCTCATAGCAGCGGATGGGAGGTGGAAAAAAGAATGGCTTATTAGTTGATTACCAAAGTTAACAATAAATACTAATGAGACGTTTTTCATCCTTAACCCTCCCAACTCCAAAACAACAATAATAAGAACAGTTGCTATTTTTTGCTCCCTCTTAAAACACCTTGTAATTTAAAACTGGTTGTAGGTATAGTGCAATTATGAATGCTATAATCATTGTACATACATCTATATATATATATATGGCAGCATCCATATTGGCTTTGTAATCATTAATTTTTGGCAAATTGAATGTGCTGTATTGATATGTATCTATGTAATTGTATTGTATGTCTTATAGCTAATTCACATTTTAAATAATGTTATTTTATTTACTTTTTTAAGAGAGAAGAATGTAAATTTTGTCAGTTTATTTCTGACTAGGGATTTGTTGTTGTTTTTTATTTACGAAACAAAAAAGAATCACTATAGTACAGAGCGGTACTACTAGCATCGTGCTGTATAAAATCATTTGCACATTCCTGAGTAGAATTAAATTGGAGACACCCAGACAGAGGCCATTCACATGCAAAAGAATGCTTAAATCTTGTCAGGGCTTTATACAGGTGTAGAAACCAGTCTTATTAGAAGAACTTATGCCGTTATATCTAGGATTGGAACATAAGCTTTTAACTATAAATTTTATTTATATTGGGCAGATTCATGTTAAGTTACTTTTACTTTTCTAATAGGCTTTATTAAAGAAGTAAATTTAGAGGTATTTCAAACCATTGTACATACGTACTAATGAGTATATGCCATTGCCCTAAAAAAAAAACATGAGAAAGTACGGAACATCAGATCAATCAGTCAGTCTTTCAGAAACTGCAGAAACCTTAGATATAACAACAACAACCAAAAAGTCACTATCGTTAATGATTTTAAGGCATTAAAGCATTTTATTTAATAAAGCTAAAGCAGGTAGATCTAGGTTATACAAAGTGACACTGACATTCTGAATAGGGGATCAGAGCAGTGACTCTTGCATACAGCATAACAAAATTGATCTTGCTACAAATGCAGCAGAGCTTCTGTTTTCGCAGTTCCACTGTTGATAATATCCTTTCTTTTAACCTGGGAATGCATTGCCCACACTGGTTTCATGCTATAAATGGAACTGTG